>CM076849.1:36265408-36634491 GCA_039519185.1 Astragalus membranaceus | reverse complement strand
TGAAAATGAATTAAAGAACTTAATAAAATTTTTTATTTTTGGAGAGAAAGAAAAAAAAAGGTTTTTAGAAAGAAGTGCTTGACGGGACATGGCCCGCTCCTACGTATCTCCCGGTGCGATGGAGAATTCAAAGCTACGTAGTTCTTGTTTGTTTTGAAAACGGTTTTTGTTTTTTATCTTGTTTAATTGTGAAAATTAGGCATTTATGATGATCAATTGAGCAAAGGCTCCAAGTGATCACCGCTAGTACCTCATTGTCGCTAGTACCTCATTGTTAATAATTATGCAAGCAAAGGCTTCACAAGACTATTTAACAAAGTTTTTAATTTAGTGAACTTTTTAGGAAAATTTAGGCATTCATGATGATCAATTGAGCAAAGGCTCCAAGTGATCACCACTAGTACCTCATTGTTAATAATCATGCAGGCAAAGTCTTCACAAGACTATTAACAAAGTTTTTGATTTATGAGGAACTATTCTGTCTTGAAGAGAAATAAATTAAAAAAACGAGAAAAAGGGGGTGAAATGGTAAAATAGGGTGTTATTAGTCGCAAGGGGGTTGTATTATTGAAAACTGGGTGTGAAAAGCAGCAGCCCATTTTGTGAACCGGTCCACAAATTCATGGGCCTTTTTCAGGGGGGGGGGAGACGTATACAGAAAAAGGAGGGGTGTAAGTAGTGTTGAGGTAAAAGGAAAAGACGAAAACAACCCTAGGTCTCTACTATATAATGCCTTTTTTAAAAAAAACCCTAAATCTAATCCTCACACTCTCTCTTGTGGCGCCGTCCCACTCCCCAAATCTCTCAACCCTAATTTCTCTAAACTTCCCTCTTTCTCCGCCTCATTTCACGGAAGCTGCGACTCCTCCCCTTTCTTCTTTGTCCACCACCGTCTAGCCCTACCTCCTTCTTCCCCTCTATTCCGGCACCTTTTCCATCAGAAGATGCAGAGAGAGAGGGAGGGTTCGCGAAGGTTACGGTTGGGAGAAAGGAAGCGAGGTCTCAGAGAGAGAGAGAGGGAGAAGGGAAACGAAGGAAGTGAGAGAAAAAGGGAGAGTGATCTACGAAGGAGCGAAGGGTTTCGCGAAGATGGGAGAAGACGACGGTGAGATCGCCGGAGAAGAGAAGCCTGCGACGGGGCGATGGAAGGCCGGTGATGGCGTAAATGGGGAGGAGGCCCTAACGGTGGTCTTGGGAATCAACCACCGTACACGGTGGCCGGAGGTTCGCTTCTGCCCCCTCTTTTTTCTATTGTGTTTCTGTTTTCGTTTTTCTCTTCTCTCCTACTCTTTCTTTCTTATTTTTGATGTTTTTTTTGCTTCTATGGGCGGTTCTTGGTGCGGTGGTGGAACGCAAACGACGACGCGGAGGAGCGCGGCGGCCACGCCTCACGGCGATGACCTCCGCAGGTGATGGCGGTCAGAATCTGGGTAAGTTTTTTTTCTCTATTTTTTTACTTTCTGATTTCCTGTTTTGATCTCTGCTACATCTGTTTCTGGATTTCTTTGTATTTGATGTTCTGAACCCTTAAACTCAAATTTTACAACTAAACCTATTTGATTTTATCCCTAATCCTAGTTTTCATAAACCCTAAATCCTAATTTTAAACTGATTACTTAACTTTTGGTCAAATTAAATCTACACCTAATCTTTCTAACTACAAGGGAGCTGTTTCTAACTACGGATCATACTTATGTGATGCTATATGTACAAATTATGAACATCTCAAAAAACTAAAGCATTACGAATTAAACATCTGTACCTACATGTTTCTTTTTGTGTTTTCGGATTTACATGATAAATAGAAAATACCAACCTGTGTTCCAGCTTCTGAACTATTGTTTGACTGCTGTTAAACCATGCTACTGTTATCCTGGCTGCTGCCACTCCTGCTACTACTCTTTCTGGATTTTTTAGTGTTTTGTGATTAGGGTTTCAATGCGAAAACCCTAATCTTTTGGTTCTGAGTTCTAGGTAATTTCTGTCTGTATGAATTTCTGCTTTTCTCTGTGATTCAAGCTTGTTTTTATAGGCAATTTTTAGGTTCAGGAAATTAATTTCTGATTCTATCTTGATTTTGTTTTCCTATTTCAGATTTGATACTTGCTCAGTAAGAACAAGATGTTGGGCTGGAGGTTGGAGAAGACTTGGTGGGAAAGGAACCAAGAAGGCCCAGCTGCTGTCGAAGCAGCTGTCATTTTGGGCTGATGCGCCCCTTTTTTTGATTTGTGTTTTTTTTGTATTTTTTTTTATTATTTTCGGATTGTATTATTTGGTATTTTTAGTACTATCATTTTTTGTATTTTTGGACCTTTGGACATTCTAGACACTTCTATACTGTAATAACAATTAAATAGATTTTTTTTTGACATTTTTTTTTGATACTATATTGCTTAAATAAATTATATAAACAAAATAAGATTAATAACAAGAAAAAGGAGTCGGGCCAAATACAAAGACGAGAACGGGCCACACTAAACAAATACGCTAAAACGAGGCCCAAAAATAGAAAAATGGGCCTGTTAACTAAAAACGCTAAAAATTAACTTGGAATTGCATTCTTAAGCCCAAATTGAAACGACAAACCCAATCGCGAGAAAAATGACTTTGGTAGTCCCAATTAGGTTCGACTAAATCCCAAATACGAAGATTAAATTGAAGAACGCACGAAACGATCAATCCTTCGCGTGCATGCCTAATTTAAAACAACGGTATTTCGATTTAGTTGAACAGGGTCATCGAAATTGACCAGGATTAGTAACTGAGACACCATACTGATAATTCTCGTAATCACGCGACTTCAAAACACAATTTAAGTAAAAATAAACGACTAAAACTAGAAAAGGAAGACGGACAAAATTGGGGTATAACACTCTCAATCCATAATCGATGCCAACCTTTGCGAAAAGCCACTTCAATGGCGACCATTATACCGATAAGCTCAGCATGAAGAGCGTAATTTGTACCTAGAGGAAGCATAAAACAACCAAGAGACTCAGCATTACTGTCTCGAAAGATACCCCCACAGGCGGCTAAACCAGGAGAGCCCCTCGCAGCGCCATCAGTATTACACTTAACCCAAAAGCAAGGAGGAGATTTCCAGATAACCTCTATAGTAGTAGGAGCCTTACGAGGTTTGCAATCAACCGAAAAACCCTTAAGAATCACGAAGTCCTGCATGGAATTAGACGTGGAGCCCTTGCTGAGATTACCCGAAATGTTCACATTTGCCATGATCAAGTTTTTCAGGTAGGCGGGCAAGATCTTCTTGTTGTCAAAACGAATCTGATTCCGAGAGAACCAAATAGCCCAAAAGACGTTAATAACCGCAGCGGAAACAACATCCTGCACCTGTTCCGACCAGGGGCGCAGACAGACATCAAAAATCGTCTCCAGCGAGGAGACATCAATATTAATAGCTAGCTTACTACTAAGCCAATCCCAAAGCTGCTTAGCAAAAGAACACTCACAGAAAAGGTGCACGTAGGACTCATAATCCGCTTCACAGAGACTACACATGGAAACAGTACCACAACCACGGATTCTGAGCTGCTCATCAGTCGGCATACGGTGATGGAGGATACGCCACATAAGAAGAGACTTGGATGGAGGGATAACACTCCGCCAAATATTCTTAAACCACCTATTAGGTTGCCCAACAGTCCTGAAATAAAGATAAGCAGTTTTAAAAGTAAGCATACCATCAGTGGAGTTTTTCCAGATTAGCTGATCTTGAGAGTCAAATGAAGGCAGGATTTTTTCATGAAGGAGCGACACCAGCTGAGGGAAGGTATTGGAAAGAGAGGCAGGAATACGCCAATGACCATCCTGAATGAAGTCACAAACCCGGGCCTTAAGATGGAGGTGACAATGCTCAGGGACATTAAGAATATTTACCAGAGGAGCCGACATCCAAGGATCAATCCAAAAGTTGATACAGTCCCCTTTACCAATTTGCCAAATGCAATTTTCTTGAATGATGAAGAGATGATCACGCAAAGGGCCCCACAAAGAGGAACTGATATGATAAGAGATTGCAGTATTATTTCTGAAGACCCTAGATCGTAACAGAACGGCCTAGCTGTTCTGGGATATACTGAGCTCCCAGCTAAGCTTAAGACAGGCTGCCTTATTAGTGTCTTTGAGGGACCTAATCCCAAGACCCCCCTCCGCGGTTGGTCTACAAACCTTATGCCACGCCACAGTAACCACTTTACGTTGATTGACGTCACCAGACCAAATGAAGTTTCTAATCCAAGAATCCACAGTATTCAACAGAGAGGAAGGCCATTTGTAAATCAGAAAGCTGTAAATTAACATACTTTGAACAACCGACTTGACCAGCTGCGCTCTTCCGGCAATAGAGAGGAGGGAAGCTTTCCACGCTGATAGCTTGGCTTTAATCTTGTCCGCGATGGGCATTAAATACACAGCTTTAGGCTTACCTTTGAAAATTGGAATACCCAAGTAGGTAAACGGCAACTGCCCAATAGAGAAGCCCAGGAGATCGGCAATGCGACGCTGCCGAGACATGGGAATGGCGCCCAAATGAACTGTAGATTTGCTAGAATTAACAATCTGACCAGACGCTTCACCATACTTAGTAAAGAAGTTGAGGAGATTATGAAGGTTTCTCTGCGAAGCTCTGCAAAAAATCATGATGTCATCAGCATAAAGGGTATGAGAAGGAACCTGAGTACCTCTAGGACCATTGATCAGCTGGAGGTCCCCATCTTGCGCCAGCTTGGAGATGCCTCTGCTC
The DNA here is from genome assembly GCA_039519185.1 of Astragalus membranaceus. Lineage (NCBI taxonomy): Eukaryota > Viridiplantae > Streptophyta > Magnoliopsida > Fabales > Fabaceae > Astragalus > Astragalus membranaceus. Next base: position 36,629,729 of record CM076849.1, on the reverse strand, counting down.
AAAACCTCCTCAGCCAAGCAGAAAAGAAGGGGGGGAGGGGGTCCCCTTGACGCACACCCCTCTTGCAACTAAAGTACCCAGAAGGCTTGCCATTGATTGCGATCGAAAGCTTAGCAGAGTGCAAAAGAGCATTAACCCACTCGCAGAATTTATTATTAAAACCAAAATCCTTGAGGACTCGCAAAAGGAAATTCCAATCCAAAGTGTCAAAAGCTTTCTTGACATCGACCTTTAGAGCCATATTCCCACCAAAGGACCTGTTATTCAGCATATTAATTGCTTCAGAAGTTAAGCAGATGCAATCCGAAATGTTTCTACCTTGAATAAAGCCCCTTTGTTGAGAGGAAATGATACGGGGAGCAATTCTGGAGAGCCGATCAGCAAGCACCTTCGTGATAATCTTAAACTTAAAGTTCGCAAGAGCTATAGGCCGGAACTTCTAAATACTGTCAGCACCATTGACTTTAGGAATAAGGACCACCAAATTAGAGTTGAAATTCGGAAGCATCCAGCCATGCTTGAAGAATTGCTGAACAGCGCTCACCAGCTCCTCAGCGATGATCTCCCAGTAATGCTGAAAAAAGAAAGCGCCAAAACCATCCGGGCCAGGGGCACCGTTAGAATTCATAGCAAAGATGGCCTGCTTGATCTCATCCCTGTTAGGAACGTTGGTGAGCATAGTATTCTCCTCACCTGTAACAAGATTAGGAATAATCTCCTCCACCATACCATTATCAAGACATTGATTATTAGAGGCAAAGATATTCTCAAAATAATTAACAACATGAGATTCAATATCATTAGAGGATGTAAGAAGAGCATCACCATGCTGTAGGGAAGTTATTTGCTTGGTAATATGTCTAATCCTGACCATCTGATGGAAAAATTTTGTGTTTCGATTACCATGCAAGTGCCAATTAAGTCTAGATTTTTCGAGCCAAAAATCCTCTTGGGACGCTAAAGCTTGCTGCAGCTCAAGCTGAAGGGCTTTTTTTTGCTCATCCAACAACTCCGAGTAGCCAACATTATCAATCTGCGCTTGAACTTGGTCAAGAGATGCATTCGCCACTTGCACCCGGAGGTTAACGTCCCCAAAGACCTCTTTATTCCAAACCTTGAGCTTTACCTTTAAATTTTTAAGCTTTTGATTGAGGACCACCATCGGGCAGCCAACAACTTGAGATTGCCAAGCCTCCTTAATCACATTCAGGCAGTCAGGGTGAGTCGCCCAGGTGCGAAGGAATTTAAAAGAGGATGGATGAGCACCATCTGTAATCTGAAGATCAAGCAGTAAAGGGAAATGATCAGATTTAGATTTAGTAAGAGTATAGCAGGAGATACCTGTATAAAAAGCAAGGCAAGCGTTATTGCAAATAGCACGATCAAGCCTTTTCTCCGTGAAAGCCCTGCCTTTACGGCCATTAGACCAAGTGTACTGAACACCCCTTGTTGGCAGATGAATCAAGTTATTTAGATTGGTCCAGTTCTGAAACTCTTCACAAGCAATTTTAGATGGTGTACCATTTCCCCGATACTCATGGCTACCCAAAATAGCGTTCCAATCCCCAATAAAGCACCAAGGGATTTTATAATTTTGCTGGAGAAGAGACAGATCCTGCCAAAGAGATCGCCTACCCATATAGCTACAAGAAGCGTATATAGCTGAAATACCAATTGTAGTGTTTTTAACGTCCATTGTGAAAGAAACATGCTGATCAGAGCTAGCGATAACAGTAGGATTGAAGTTGTCCTTACAGACACACCAGAGATTAGGAATTAAAGAATTCCTGTCATTAGTAGCAAAGACTTTCATACCAAACTGAGACCAATACCTGCGAGGAAAATCATCAAGAGAACACCAAGGTTCAGAAACAAAAATAAAATCAGGCTTGTTCGTAGAACAAAGCTTTTTAAGAGCTAATCTTGTGGGGGGATTAGCAAGGCCCCTTGTATTCCAATATAAGCACTTCATTGAGCAAGACTTTGAGATCTTGCCCTTGAACGGGTTGTGATTGGGGAGATAACTTTCTTTTTTTGCCGCTGCCTTTGCTTTTTCTTCTGAGACTTAGTGCGAACAACCTCAAAATCAGATTCCTCATCCGGCTGGGCAGTTTCCTTAGCCAAGTTAGCCTCCTCCTCAACTAAATCAGCCCAAGGTTGCTTAAGGATGTTTAAATCATCAATCACAACTTGAGCAGCTTGGTGGTCATCAACCACTTGGACCCTAGTTTGATCAACCTCGAAGGCTGCTTCCATTTGAGTGTCACCAACTAAAACTGGATCCGGGGAATTACCATTCTGTGCTATTGGTGGAGCACTGCCTCTTGGAGATCCTGTTTCAAAGTGGTTAGAAATAAATCCAAGCAGGGGGATTAATATTATCATGAGGGATGTTATTAGGGCCTCCAAACTGATTTGGGATAGTAATCTCTTCAATTGAGATGAGATCACCGGAGCGCACCGATTGATTATCATTTTCCACAAGCTCTTCTGAAGAGGCTTCACTATCATCAACAGTATCCTTTTGGAGATCATAACCTGCACCATTATCAATAGTATTATCAATAGCATTATCACTAAATGTAGCCGTACCTTTAACCTGAGTGTCTTTCTCGGACTCATGCGTTTGCATGTCACGAACATTGAGTGCTTCACGGTCGTTCTTTCTTTTTGGCTCCCAAACTTGCCTATTGACCGTGGGCTGAGCACGAGGTTCCTGCTTGCTTTGAGCTTGTTTGCAGTTTGAATAACTATGCCCAATAATATGACAATATGAGCAGAAATGAGGCAACCTTTCATAAGCAACTTCAACGTAAAATGCATAGCCTTCGCGCTCAACCATAATACGCTCCGGAAGATCTCCATTAAGATCAATATCAACGAGAACTCTTGCGAAGTGGCCGAAAGTGCGTTTCTTTGTTGCTTCATCCAGAGCAATAGGACCACCGATAGCACCGGCAATTTCGAAAAGAGTGACAGGCCGCCAATATTCACGAGCTAATCCATGTATGCGAACCCAACATTGAACATTTGTATTTTTGATCCTGTTTGGATCGAAGTCAGGCGTCCATGCAAAGAGCCGAAGAAGTCCCGGTTGCAAAGACCATGTCCCCATCGCTTGAAGGCTACGCATCTCTTCAAAAGATTGGAAACAAAATTCATAGTATCTCTTCCCCAAAGAAACCATTGTCCATGAGGTTATGGGATTCCATTGTTGCAAAAGTTTTGCCCTTAAGTCATTAATCTTTATAGGAGAATCTCCCTTAGAAAGGGTAAGTCGGCCATGCAATACATTCTTGCACCCTTTGACTCCTTCCTGATATTCAGTTTCCGTGATCTTAATAGTAAGAGCATCACCTTTGAAGCAAGGCTTAGGCAACTGACTAGGAGGGATGACGCAGGAGTTAGTCAACGCAGCAGCAAAGGACTTCGCAACTGTCACTGGCTGAGCTTGAACCGTAAGCGTGGCTGCCTGCGCTGGCGCTGGAGGATCAGCCATGCCTGGCCATGGATAGAAGTCCATTAACACATACAGCAACAACCGCAAGCCAGACCAGCGAAACCCACTAACCAGATCACACTGAACAGCAACCCAGTAGTGAACAAACCGAACCCACTGACGTGAGAATAGCAACCCAACAATAAGCTTAACCGAACAGCAAGAGCAGTAAGCTTAACCGAACAGCAACCCAATAATGATCAACCGAACAGCAACCCTATAATAAGCTTAACCGAACAGCAAGAGCGGTACCAAGCATAACCGAACAGCAACCCAATAATGATCAAACCGAACAGTAGCCCTATAATAAGCTTAACCGAACAGCAAGAGCAATACCAAGCATGACCGAACAGCAACCGAGAATAAAGAAACCAAGAATAAACCGAAGCTAACCTTGAAACCAGGAGAGATAGGCGCGATAGCAGATCAAACCGAAAGTTGTAGAAGGCACCTGTAGAGAATAGGCAAGGTCGCGATAGCAAGCAGAACCAGCGAACTCACCAAACCCTAGCAGCACCTACTATTTTCGCCAAACCCTAGCAGAGGGTTTTTCAATTCTTTTTAACAATTAAAATAAATGTTTTTGTGGCCAAGGGGGGTGTTGAACTCGCGACCTCTTACTCACACACACCTCCTAACCACTGAGCCAAATTATTTGGAAGATAAACCTGGAAATGTAGTTCAGTCTTCCGAGAAAACCCCGAATTTCTTTTTCGGTCTTAGGAGTAGGCATCTCGAGAATTGCACGCACTTTATCTGGGTCAACCTCTATCCCCTTTTGACTGACAATGAACCCCAATAGTTTTCCTGATCTCACCCCAAAGGTGCATTTAGCCGGATTTAACCTGAGCTTGAACTTTCTCAACCGTTCAAAGAGCTTCCGCAAATTAACAACGTGCTCTTCATCTGTTCTGGCACCTCGATAGGTCTCTGCACATCTCTGCCCCCTTCTGATTGGAGGGTCAGAACATCCCCCTCTCTCCCCTGTATACCCACCTGGATGATGTGGCGGTCCATCAGATCCTATAACAACACCTTGAATGCTTCACATGCTCCTACACAGCTGACATTAGCACAAGCTCCTTTCTGAACGCAACCCATCCTAATAATCCCGCATTTACACAATTCTGCATGAGTGATTTCTAGGGGGGTCTGGATATCTTCAACTGATCTGATTAGGGACTGCTCTTTCATATCCATGATTGCATTAGTGGCATGCTTCCCATGACCAGGCAGCGGGTTAGTCGTGATATTTGGATCCTCCTGCTTGAAAGTTATGCCTTTTTTGTCTATCAAGTCCTGCACCACTATCTTGAAGGCTTTGCAATCTTCCACAACGTGCCCAACTGCCCCTTCGTGGAAGGCACAGGTACTATTGGGGTTGTATCCTCTGAAGTAAGGTGGTTGAACAAGTTTCATGGGTCTTGTATTGATGATCTTATTGGTGATGAGGTAGTTGAATAGGTCTGTGTATGACATGGGAATTGGGTCAAAGGTTGTTCGGTTTTGATAGGTCCTTTGGTGGTTGCTTTGGTTGTTGTTTTGGAATGGATGGGCTGTTTGTGTGGGAGTGGGGACTGGGATGTTGGGTGGCTGGTATGGTGGGCTGATAGTGATGGTATTGGTTTCCCCCTCCTTCTTTTTGGGAAAGCCGGAGAATGGCTTCTTTTGGAAACTTGTGTTACTGGTGGACCCCTGTGCAATCTTTCCACTTCTCAATCCATTCTCCAATCTCTCTCCCACAATCACCACATCTGAAAAATTGGATGACGCACTGCTGATCAGACGATCATAATATAGCGATGGTAAGGTTTCCATGAACATAGAAACCAATTCTTTGTCTAAAAGAGGAGGTGTGACTTGTGCTGCCAAAGCCCTCCATCGCTGGGCGTACTCCTTGAATGATTCATTTTCCTTCTTGCTCAGATTCTGCAGCTGTGTTCGGTCTGGCGCCATGTCCGTATTATATTGATACTGCTTGAGGAATGCATCTGCTAAATCCTTCCAGCAGCTGACTTGGGATGGGTCTAACTTCATATACCAATTAAGGGATGCCCCGGCAAGGCTATCTTGGAAGCAATGGATTAGCAATTTGTCATCACGGGAGTAGGTAGACATCTTGTAACATCCCTAATTTTTGAAGACTCGTATTACGATGCCGGAGGCCGATTAATTATTTGTGGGAATAATCGGTCGCGTCTCGGGGATTAATAGTCGAGTAATTCGTCAAGAAATCCTATTCTCCATTAAAGTGTGACTTATTCATAATTTAAATAAGGAATTGGGGATGAAGGGCAAAATTGTCTTTTCACACCCCTAATCATTTAAATTATAATTATGAAGGCTAAAATTAATTTCGAACCGAAAGAATTGCGGAACTTCGGGTCGGAATCGGATTAATCGAGAAGTGTTGCACCGAAGAGAAAACTTGACACCTAACCCATGACTTAATGGGCTAGGGGTAGTTTGGTCATTTCACCATCATTTAAATTTCCCCCAGCCCATATAGCCACCTGACCAGCCTCACACTTAAACAATTTGGCTTCAGTTGAAAATAAAAGAAAGGGAAAAACAGAAGGGGGAGGATAGAAAGGAAGGGAAAAATCGAGAGAGAGAGAGAGAGAGAAGAAGGGAGGAGAAGGATCCATCTCCATGGTCAGTGCATGTAAGTATTCAGACCTCCTTTCCACTCCATTTTCGATTCTCTTTCTATTGGTATAAGTTTCAGAGGCTAATTCTCATTCTTTCTCTCAACCCCATTTTCGAACTTGGTGCTTCATTGGTGAAGAAGGTAGAGCTTGCATGTTCAGTTTTTGTTGTTGTTGCTGTCAAAGGAGAAGTCTAGTGCTTGCATTTCGAATTTAGAAGGATTTCAGTCATTCTAGTTGCTGTTCCAGTTGCTCAGTGGGAAGAGTTGCTGTCTCGGTTCGAACTAGTATCTAACGGGGATTGTTCGTGGGTTCTTGTGATTCGGTTATCGCGTATTCCGTTGGAGCTCCTCGTACGATCGTCGACTAGGTGAGTTCTACTCACGGATTAGGGACATTTTATGTATTCTGAAAACTTGTGGTTTCGAATGATAAGGCAACAATCCCGTTTTCAAAAGACTTAGAACCGAAAAGCGATTTTTAAGTCAAAACGGAGTTTTACGGTTTATTGAGAATTTTAATGAATCATTGAAATGAAACACTTTATATATATTCTGGAATAGTTGGAAATTTTCTGAGTTTCAGGTGATTGAAATTAGAAATCGAATTGGACGAGAACGGAGAGCGAAAATGAGAAAAATGTGAAATTCTGGTAACAGACACAGGTCGCACGGATCGTGCGCCCCTGGGCACGGATCGTGCGCCTGCTTCGGGTTGGAAGGATTGGAAACCGAATGGGACGCACGGGTCGTGCGCCCCTGGGCACGGATCGTGCGTTTCTTTCTGGTAGATGGGTTCTGAGCAGTGCACCACGCACGGGTCGTGCGCCCCTGGGCACGGGTCGTGCGTGTGGTTCTGTTACCGGCTTCCGTTTTCTCGTTTCGTCGCTCCGTTCGATCCCGAACCTTTTCTAATCTCTTTCTCAATCATTTAAAATGAAGTTGCCTTATTAAAAACCGTATTTTGAGCTCGTTCAACTCATGTTTTTGAAAAGAGTTTCGAAAGCACATTTAAGTGAAAAACCGAAACCCTAGGATACGTGTGGGTACACTGACTGAATATATATGTTTATATATGTCAAATGACAATGATTATAATGCCGGAGGTCTAACTTATGAATTCCTCAAAATGGGTTATAGATCGATATGGATATTGTTTATCCAATTATTATGTGATTGATCCTTTGGTGATCGAAAAGATATAAATTATCTAACTCTCGAGAACTTGATGCGTATTGTCATACGTATTACGTTGGGTGATGACCCGACAAGTAGCATACTAGGGAGGGCAGTCATGACCCCTTACCTATGGCCCTGAATGTGTTTTTGCGTGGTCAACTCACGGGTTACCGATATTCGTGACGTTGGGTTCACAATCGGTTTATGCTAAACTAAGACTATGGTATTTCCGATATTCGTGACGTTGGGTTCACAATCGGTTTATACTAAATAAGATAAGAACACGATTTGCTTGTCATTTCGATTAATAAATAAGACATTGTTATGTCAACTTTGGTTGTAACGGTTTAATGAATTGAACCGAGTGTCAGTGAGGGGGCACGGTAGGACTCACTGAGATAATGTTATCTCACCCAATCCATATTTGTTGTTTTTCAGAGAAGCAGGGAAAAAGGAAGACTATTGTGCACGAGTAGCTGGTATACTCTTGGAGGTGCCGGAGAATTAGTCATTTGATCCCTTGTTCTTTTGTTGTCTTATTGGTTATATAAACTTGTATTGATTATGAGTTATATGAACCGTCTTATGTTTCTGTTTGGTATTTGGACTTGGATATTGTAATCCATTCGGTATGGAACCGATGTACTTCTATTTTATGAAGTAATGTTATTCCGATTATGTTTTTATTTCGGAAAAAGTTTGTATGTCCAATGTTTAAACAGGAACTGTGTCCTCTGAACTTCCGCATCTGTGCATCTTCGGTCTCTCTACATGTTAGAAATACCGGGGTGTTACAGACATCTTCCTACAATACATCGTTAAGTGACTCTTTGGGCAGGTCGCACCTCTGTACTTGTCAAAATCGGGGACCTTGAATTTTGGCGGCAACACCACATCAGGAATAAGGCATAGGTCTCTGGCCTCCCTTGCCCTGGAGCCAAAGCCTTCAATCATTCTTAGCCTTTCTTCTAACATCTGGAACTGCTCTCTAGTCTGTTGGTGTTCAGCGTAATAGACCTGAGGGGAATGACTTACACCATAAGGAGGTGGAGGCATTGAGTGTTGAACCTGAGGGTAAACGGAGTTTCCAGATACGAAACCTTGAGTCTGTGGAAAGGCAGCTGGCTGTGGACTGAGGTTCTGGGGAGTAGGCTGAGGTATGACAATTGTATGTGGGATCTGAACCTGGGGTTCACCAGCCATTCCTTCTGACCCGACAGACGTTGGCTGTACATTCTCGTCTATTGCCCCGGGACCAGCTCCTGGGTTAGCCCCTTGATTTGGAGGACTATAACCCAAAGGAAGGCCATAAGGAGGCCACTGAGCAGCTTGAAAGTCATTTCCATTTTTCAAGGACAACAGGAGTCTCATCATCTCGCTCATCTGTGCCTTCATGGCATTCATTTCATTTCTCAACTCAGGATCACCTTGACTGGAGCTACCAGGAGCTGAATGGTTCTGATTCTGTACCTCGGGGCCTTGGCCTGTTCCATTTCCATTCTCTGAGCCTGAAGCTGGAGGATTCTGATTCTTTGGCTGAGGTTGATCGGGGTCACTCAAAATTGCCATTCCTCTGGCCTTTGAACGTGTCCAATACGGATGTGGTCGCACCAGCTTGCCTTATCTTCTGTTTGAGTTGAAAACATTATTATAAGCAAATGAGCAAATTAATGAATGCAATGTAATGCACATGATTTTTAATTTTTATTTTTCTTCTTTTTTTTTGTTTTTGTTATTTGTTATTTGTTGTTTATTGCCGGGAATCACATTGCAACTTGCTCTTGTCGTAGGTGTATGTTCGAATACTTTCAAGGACATAACGCGGCTGGGATCAACAAGTGAGATAAACGTACTTCATTCAAGCATCATACAATACCCTTAAATGTGCAATACAACGCTTTGAAAAGAAAACACAACATCCTTTAAGAAAAGAAAAATTACAATTTCCTAGTGAACATGAAAAAGAGAATTTAAATCTAAAAACCTATTGCCTTCATCTTCTCTCGGTTCTTCTCCTTTTTGCTAGCTGCAGCAGCTTCTCTTGCCCTTTCCATGAGTTCCTCGGTCAGAGATCTGCAGTACTCCACGAATTCATATACTCGCACCGGAGTGTTGTAAGGCAGCATCTCAGCTTCTGCCTTTCTCAACCTCTTGGGAACATCCCTCACCGCCTGGTTAGCCAACCATGCCAATTTGGAGAACTTGTTCTTCCACTGCTGAATTTCTGCCCTCATCTCAACTATGACCTCTTGCTTTTCAATCCTACCCATTAGCTCGAGAAGACGGTATTCCCAGTACTGACTCACCTCTCTTACCTGTCGGTAAGCATCACTGATGTGACTCAGATTCCTCCTTAGCTCATCTGAATTCTCTTGCTCCACCCTTAAAGCCTGCTGATACTCTCTAAGGATGTTCACAATTGCATCTCTATCTTGTCTGATGCACTCTATTTGACTTTCAAGCTCGCACGTCACAGACTGAGACTTTTTCTTGAATTCCTCTAGTGATTCCTTTGTAGCTCTCTCACTTTGCGCAGACTTTTTGAACAACTTCCTCCATTCGTTTGCTCTAACCATGGCCTCACCCACATTGGCATTCAATATTTTCAACTCATCTTTGGCACCTTTCAGATATTCCTTCATTTTTTGATTACTTTCCTCTTCTTTCCTAAGCTTCTTGCTGCTTTCTTTAAGGGCTTCGGCCTTGCGTTCATTCTCGTTCTCTAACTTTCTCTTCTCAGAAATTACTTTCCCCAACTCATCTCATAAGGCTTTCTTTTCTTCTTCTACCTTGAACAAAGCAGATTTGACCTCACTTAGTTCTTTGAGACTTGGAACGTGAAGCTCTTGGACTTCTTTCTCAACTGACGATGAATTCTGACGAGGCGGGCCAACATTTTGAATTCTTTGGTGAAGCCATTGGTAGAAAGTAACATCACCCGTTTTCTTTATGATCTCCGCTTTATCCTTGTAAACTACACCTTCCCAAGCCTTTGAAATTTTCTGAAGCAAGCCTTGGTTCTTTGGATCTTCTTTATCGAGAAAGATTGGGGCCAACATGTCTTCAGTGGGTGCATTCTTCATAGGATACCCAAGCTGTCTGATGGTGAGAGAGGGATTGTAATTGATGCAGCCTTGAGTTCCCATTAAGGGTACATTCTGGAAATTGCCGCACCGGAACAGTATTGAAGGCCTATCTTTCCAACACGGATGATTGAACCAAAAGACTTTGAGAGCACTGAGATTCTCCAAAGTGTGCACCCATTCTCGTGCACTTCTGGCTTCTACATCACAACACAGGGCATATTCTAGTAAGTCCGCGGCTTTCGTCTTATGAGTGACAACATGGTTGAGGAACCAGGTGTAGAGAACATGGAAAGAGCAAGCAACCTTATTCTTTCCTAACACACGGTGATGAGTGAAGGAATAGTAGGTATCTGCAAGGATTGCTGGCACATGGTTAATCGGATTTTCTTTACTTATGAATGCTAGAAAAAGCCCAATAGCGGTCTCATCAATGAACTTCTCGACCTGAGGGAAAAGGACGATCCCAAAAATAGTTAGGGCTAACAGCTGCTTGAAAGGACCCCACTTCTTATTCTGGGCATAAAACTTCAATAAACCTTCGAAATAACATAGCGGGAAACCCCTGATACGGTTCTTCTTTTCCTTATGAAGCTCTAATTCCTTCACACTGACTTGCAACAACAAAGAGAGTCTCTGGTCTGAATACCGATGTTTCTGACATTGGTAAGGTGCTAACTCTGACTTCGAGAACCCCAGAATCTGCTCATACTCCTCGAGAGTTGGTGATAACTGAAAGTCTTTGAAGAGGAAGCATCGAATGTCCGGATCATAGAATCGACTCAGGGCCATTATAGCACTCTCTTGGACATCTAGTTGTAACAATCTGAGGAGGTTACCATAAGCCCTCCCGAATAGATCCCTCTCTTCCGACTCCATCAAGGAAACAAACTCTTTCAAACCCTCTACATCTATTCTCTTGACAACCGGGAACCTTGAATTAAGTACAATCTCGCTTCTTGATCCCATGTTGCTTTATCTTTGCCACCTAAGACAAGATTCCAAGTTACTTTACAATCCCGGCAAACAACTCAGATGCATGACGAACGGTTTTCAAGATTGGGTTTTATTTAATGCAGATGATGCAAATGATGTAACGATGCAATGATGCAATGATGCTTCTTCTTTTTTTTGTGTTTTTGCAGAAAAAGGATATTTACATGTGGTAATTTGAAAATTTCACACTATATGCCACCTCATATAGTCATTTATTGAAAAGGAAAAGCCTATCTTTTTTATGATTTTCGAAAATTTTGAAGGAAAAATTGATTGAACTGAATGCAACAATGCAGCACACAATTTGGAAAGCCCTTGTGACCTAAAAGGGGGTAGAACCTATGATCTAAGGTATGTTAGGGATAATCGTCTCATGTAGCTCTATTCACACCCTCACAAAGGTTATCAGAGCCACGGTCCCTCTCATGGAAATCCCCGTAAATGCAGCAAACTGCTAGATACGAAGCATCAGGAAAGAGCACAACTCTGATTGAAACTTTCGCGAGTAGCCAAACGGACAAAGGTCCTGATGGGCTCCCACTACTCGAATCCGCTCATCCTAAGGTACCCGAACAGACCTGGGTTATGGTCTCTTTCTCTAATCATATAATCTCAAGGTACAAGTGTGTGTGTGTGTGTGTGTGTGTGTGTGCGAAGGGCGTTTCCTTAAAAACTACCCCTCCTGCAAATGAAAATCCAGAACAGTCCAGACAATAGAAAGCAATAACATGTCGTCTACCCTAGGGTTCAATACCAATCAAATGCAACTAATCTAGGGTGCCGACAACAATAGAAGTAACTATCTATTATATTAAACAAGAGCAAACATAGAAGAAGAATGCATGTGGATGCAACATGCTTATGAAAAAGAGGAGGAATAGAGGCAAAGCAAGATGTTCAAATCAATCCCACAAACCAACACACTTAATTAATTAGGCTTGACCCACTTTTGAAAAAATGTTTTTCTTTTTAATCCCCAGTGAAGTCGCCAGCTGTTGCGCCCGAAAAAGTCCCCGAGGGAGAATCTTCCTCGTTCACAACTTTTCCTAAGACAATGAAGCCGCCACCAATATTTATTAAGGAAAATATTAGGAAAACCTTTTTTTGGAAAGCGATTGGTCTTGCGAAACTAGAGAATAGGGTTCGGGGGCCTGTTACGCGCAGGGAAGGTGTTAGCACCCCACACGTCCTCTCTACTGAGAGGGAACCTTTAATTAAATGTGTGGTTTTAGTGTGTTGACTTGAAAATACTTAATTTTGCCTCTCTACTTCTTATTGAAAAATTCTTAATGAAAATCTTTATTTATTATGAAAAAGAAAAGGGGGAAGAATGGGTTTTTAGAAAAAAAACGCTTGACGGGACATGGCCCGCTCCTACGTATCTCCCGGTGCGATGGAGAACTCAAAGCTACGTAGTTCTTCTTTATCCTGAAAAAGGTTTTTGTCTTTTATCTTTTTAATGAGTTTTCGAAATAGGACGAGCATTTAGTGAATGATTAAACTAACCAAGGTTATGGATAATCACTGCTAAGTACTCTTGAAAATGAGAGTCACTACCACGAGTCAGACGAACAAAGGTTCTGATTGACTATTAGTAGCAACCCGTTTTTTATTTGCCTTTTTGAAAGTGGTTTTCGAAAGAGATTGATTGGCACAAATGATCAAACTAACAAAGGTTATGAGTGATCATCGCTTGTTGTTCTTTGGGGAAAAAGACATCGCCACCAATGGCTAGACGAACAAAGGTTCTGATTAACCACTAGCGACGATGGGTTGAAAATGATTTTAGAAAGGAAAATGTTTTTGTTCTGAAAATGATATTGGTTTGCGAAAGTGATTCTTTTTTGTTACGAAAATAACTCTTTTGTTTTCGTTATGCAAATGCTAAACTTTTTATGGTTGCGCTTGACGAGAATGTGACTCGCTCCTACGTATCCCAGATGGGAATCAAAGCGACGTAGTTCTGGCGAGCCTTGAAAAGGAAAGTCTTTTTGCTTTGGCTTTGAAAAGTGGAGGGCGTTCATAATGATCAAACTAACAAAGGTTATGGGTGATCATTACTAAAACCCACTTAAGTGCATGTAAAAATCTCCTTTTGAAAAAATGAAAGCCTTCATGATGACCAAACTAACAAAGGCTATGGGTGGCCATCACTAGCACTCCATTGTTAATAATCATGCAAGCAAAGGCTTCGCAAGACCACTAACAAAGTTTTTGATTTAATGAGTTTTCGCAATTGGATTGATTCTTATTTAGGGAAAAGAAAATTTGTTATTTGGGAAAAAGGTTTTGTGAAAAAAAATAAGTTTATTTAGGGGAAAGAAACAAAATTTAAAAAAAAAAGGGAGAGACAGGGGGTGCAGTAGTAAAATGGGGTGTAAGTTACAGGGGGCTGTATTATTAAGACTGGGGTGCAGATAGTGAGCCCAGCTTGTTTTTGGTAAGCTGGGCTGCGTTTTTTATTTTCTGATGGACTCAGGGGGGGTGCGCGAAATAAACTGCAGGGGTGCAAATAAGAATCTGAAAAATAAAAAAAATGTGAAAAACCGAAAAGGCCCTTGCACTTATACTATAAAAAGAAAACCTAATTTTGGAAACCCTAATCCCATCTCTTCTCTATGCGGCGCCCCCACCCCCAAATTTGTAAAACCTAAAAAATTTCTCTCTCTCTTCTCTCCACCGTCCCCCTCTCATCTCCTCTCTTCTCTCCACCGTCCCCCTCTCATCTCCTCTCTTCTCTCCACCGTCCCCCTCCCCTTTGCGCGTCCCTTCCCTCATCGCCCCCTCACCTTCAAATTCCTTCTCCCTCACAGATCCGTTGCTCTCTCCTCCACCTCACTCCGATCTCGCCCTTTTCTCCCTTGCGCCGTCGCACTCACTCTCCCCTAACCTTGATCTCTTTCTCTCCTCTGCGTCGTTCGCTTCCATCCTTTCCGATGTACTGTTTTCGCCCCCCTTTGCTTCCTATAACCACCGTTCCCCCTACTCCTTTCACCGGACCGATCTTCTTCTTTTCTTCTTACGACGGCTTCACTCTCTCACAGATCCACTCCCTCACGGCGTCGGTTGGGTGTGGTGTTGACGGCCAGGGATGGTGACTGCGGTGGTTCGCGTGACAAGGGGGTTTGGTGGTGGTCGCTGGTGGAGGCGTGGTGGAAGACGACGGTGCTTGACTCGGTTTCGCGCGCGAAGGAGAAGAGGGACGGCAGTGCAGCCGCTTTAAAGGGACCGCGAAGGTGAAGAGACAAACGACCACCGTGGGTGGTGGCCGGAGTCCGCCTCTGACGGCGGTCCAGGTTAGTATTTTATTTCATTTTTTTATATTATATATTTTTTTATCTATTGGTTCTGTGTGTTTTTTTTATTTTTCTTTTATTTATATATATATATTCCCTGATATATTTTTTGTAGCACAAAAAAATAAATTAGAAAACCTATTTTTCTTTTATGAAAGACAGAGAAAAGGAAAGCAAACAAAGGCAATATTTGAGCCTATTACCCTTTTTAGAAACGAATACATACGTATATATAAAAAAAACTTCATATTTATTCTGTTTTTAATATTTTGGAACGACGAGATGAGAAAAAAAACGCATAAGTATATAGAGGACCAACCTAATCCTCCAGCTTCTGAAAAAAGGAATCCCTTTTTGCCCACTGAAAATCGAACCACGGCTACTGCCCCCTTTCTTTTTTTCTATTATAATTTTTTTTATGTGAGTCTCTCTCTGAAATTGTTCTGTGTGTATGTGTTGTTGTGTTTGCTGTGTGTGTATCTTTGCTGTATGTCTGTGTATCTTTGTGTTACTGTTTTTCCCCCTGTTTTCTTGATTGTGTCTCTAATTTATAGAGAAAATGGTTGACCTGCTTTGTACAGGTTGTGAAAGAGAAGCAGACAAAACTGATGTGTATTGATTGGTGCTAGATTCAGAGGGGGGTGGCGTGAAGTAGTGATAGTGGTGTGTGTTGAGAGGGAAACAAAAATCTGATGTATATTTAGTGTTTCTATGTGTATGGAGGTGTGCTTGTGTAAAGGAAAGCAAAAACCTATTGGGTATTGAATGTTGCTGGGTTTAGAGGAGGGTGGCGTGAAAGAGTGGCCTTCTAGTGCTGCTTGCTTGCAAAATTGGTGATAACTTTAGCCAAATATGGGAGAAGTGTAGAAAGCAAATGGACAAGATGAAAGAAGGCTTGGCTTAGTCCTAAAAATATAAGTTGTTGCTGTTTGTTTGTATCAGGGGCGCGTAGCCTCCTCTTTTGTTTTACTTTTTGTATATTTTTTTGTCCTATTTGTAATGAGAAAAAAAAATTGTAACTTGTATAATAAAAAAAAAGCTAGACAGATTTGGTAAGACAAATAATTTGACTATTTTTGTGTCTCCTTTTTGGTTTATAACCACTAATAAGTGAATACAACTAATAATAATAACGCTAAATCGCTAACGATTTTTGAAAGGCACGTGCAATTAGCTTGATTCTCGTATGGCGAACGCGCGCTTGATGAGCAAATTAATACACACGACGAGAATAAACACGCGCACATAATTAGGAGTAACACGCGCCTGCAATTAGGACCAACACCGTATACAGTAAAGAAAAGACACGCAGACACAATGATAATGAAGCGGTACAAGATCATTAGAACTAACGCGCGTATCGCGGTCAAGAATAATGCGCGTATACAACGACACATATTTTTGGATTTTTTTTTTCAAATACGAGAAAAATAATGTTAAAATTTTGCATTCGCGAAAAGACATTTTTATTTTATTTTTTTATAAATTTGGAATAGCCGGACAAAATTGGGGTATAACAATAATCTTTCTTGAAATAAAGAATTTTAAAAGTCATTGAGTGTCCATCCGCATTTTTTTTCAAGAGAAAGTTGAATTTTGTGTGCTTGCATCAAGGTGGATACCAATCAAATCATTCTTTTGAGACTTGTTGGAAAGAGGCGTAAGGAAGTGTACTGAGTGGGAAGATTTCATGGGGCATTCAAAAAGGGAAGGGAGACATAAGGTTGGGAATTAGTTCTTGAACTAAAAGCTCAAAGAAAAAAATATGATTGTCATTAGCGCTTTGTAATCATGTTGTGTAAAGGCAAGTTTGGCTTTGTTGAAGCTTTATATTAATGGATTTGCATGGACTTAAAAGCTCTGTCCAATTCTTTACACCCCATTATCCCTTTCAGATTTGGTCCCCAGTTCAGCGATTGCCTCAAGCTATAATTCTCAAAGTCCTTTTGTGTGTGTCATTCGAGGATGAGCTAGTGAATGGATGTCGATTTTTAAAGGTCCAATTCGCCAAAAAAAAAGCAAAAAAGAAGAAAAAAAAGTAAAAGAAAAAGAGAGCAAAAATTTTTTTTTAAGAGAATAATGTTAGCCATGCGCTAAAGTTGTTTCAAAATTAATGTTTGAAATTGGGAAATCTTGATGAAGAGTGGCATTTTTTTTCCAAATAAAAAGTATTGTACCCATTGATGTTCGTCCCCCTTTGAGGCCAAAATTCCCTTTCATTAAACCCTGGACAAGGATCGACCCTGCAGTGAAATTTAGTGCATTTAGATTTCCAAAGGTACAATGAGATAAAAGAAATAAATGAAGGCCGCAAGACTGAAAATATGTATAGGCAGTCTTGGCGAAAATTAGGGCATAAAAGAAAGAGAATAAGAGTCATAAATGAAGAAGAGGTGAAGGATGAAATCAACTATGCCAAATTAGAAAGAAGTGAAAAATGAAAAAAAAAGTGAAAAAGTAGAGAAGTGGAAAAAAATCAAAGTCATGTAAGAAGGAGAACGGATGGGTTTGACAAGAAAAATGTGATGTTTCGGCGCCCCGTAGGAAATTGAATGCACTAAAAATCATTTATCCTTTTAACCCATAAATCATTTTTTAAGCCTCCAAATCCTTTTTTCTTAACCAATAACCCATGAAATAGGTTCTTGAGCCTTCTAACCCTTTTCATCCTAACCCACAACCCATAAAACAATTTCTTGAGCCTTCTAACCCCATTTTCTTAGCCTTATAACCCATAGCCACATGACAAGCCTCTAAAAGTCCACTCTGAGTGATGAATGATTGTTCTCACTTTCATAATGTTAATTTTGAGATAAATCATTTATTTTCTTTTAACTATTCTTTGCTCTAAAAAAATGAACAATAAGAAAGTGAAAAAAAATGAGACCCGCTAGATCGAAAACCCGAAAGGGCGGTCTAGGCAAAAATTAGGGTCTTAAAAAAAATTGAATCAAAGCTCGCTAGACTGAAAACCTGCAAGGGCAGTCTAGGCAAAAATTAGGGCACAAAAGGGAATCAGGCTACATTTGAGAAGTTTATGTTTGATATGTTCATTCACTAGCGTAATCTCTT
Organism: Astragalus membranaceus; assembly: GCA_039519185.1. Lineage (NCBI taxonomy): Eukaryota > Viridiplantae > Streptophyta > Magnoliopsida > Fabales > Fabaceae > Astragalus > Astragalus membranaceus. Next base: position 36,611,957 of record CM076849.1, on the reverse strand, counting down.
CCTTTCGAGTCTAACAGAATGACACATTGGGGCAATTTTTGTGGTTTGAGGTAACCTTGGGAGTCTCAAGAAATCCACTCTGAGCCAACAAAATTTTTGCACAACCCTTCATTAATTGAACATTTCTTGCTATACCAGTTCAGTCTTCTCTCAGGGCAATGCCTTTCACCAACACTGGGGCAAGCATTTGGGGAAAAAGTTTTGTATGACCCTTCAATGAGTCCAACTTCGTTTGCTACACCAGTGTAATCTTCTCTCGGGGCAATGTCTTTTCAGTAAGCCGGGGAAAATTTTTTGCAATAACCCTTTGTGAGTCAAACTCTACTTTCTAACATCAGTGTTATTTCCTCTTTGAGAATATCATTTTCCACATAAGGGAAAATCTTTTGCAAAACCCTTCATAAGTCCAACTTTGGTTGCTTACACCAAGTAGTCATTCCTTTTGTGTAAAACATCTTACCAATTTCTACCAAGTAAGTTGTCCCAAGTAAATAGAAATGCTCAAAAAGATTAACCTTGAGGCAAGCCTAATCCGTTTTCCCAACCATTTCAGTTTCTCTTCGTCTTCCCATTTCTTTCACTTTGTAAACAACATTCACTTCCAAACCTTCAAAAACCCAAAACAAACAATCCAGAAACACGCGAAAATCCCAGCTTGTTAATACCCGTGAATCTTTGCATGCTCATTAAGTAATGCTTCAAAAAGAGTCAATTTGGAATCATTGACATGATTTAGAAAGCTGATGACAATTTGTGACAAAAGGGGTCAAACTGGAATGCGTCATGCTTTGGAGGATGATGATCGTAAAAGAAAAGAGATCTGGCAAGGCAAAGATAGTGATAAGTTTCCAACCGAGGACAAGCTTGATTAGTTTAAAAAAAACATGCACGAAAACATATACTCAGCAAATATAACCTTTAGAACATGTCTCTATGTGCATGAATAACTCTTACATTTCATGTCATAGCATGCATACATTTCATGTCATAACACGCATACAATTCATGTCAAACCATGCATCCCGCTTCATTACAAGAAGCATGTGTTTTCCCAGTCTCTTTGTGAATAAAGTAATAATAAAAAAAATAGAGTCATTCAAAGCAAGGCATGCATTGCATTTCCCTTCCATGCTACGGTTTAACATATCAAAAGGTTTCCAAAAGCATAATTGATAAGACAGGTAAGAAGGGTTAATAGGGCCGGTGAAGAAAAAAGGGTAAAAGGTTTAATTGGTCGAAAATCGAGAGTTCGGCGCATTGGTTCAAGTTCTAAAGATTGACCTTTTATAGAAGAACATTCATTGCATTTTACTGTCAGCTCTGACATTACATTTTCTCATCATCAAAATTTTTTGTTTTGTGCTATCGGTTCCGCCCTGGCACTGCATGCTATCGGTTACGCCCTGGCATCGCATTTTTAGTTGTGCTATCGGTTACGCCCTGGCACTGCATGTTATCGGTTACGCCCTGGCATCGCATTTTTAGTTGTGCTATCGGTTACGCCCTGGCACTGCATGCTATCAGTTATGCCCTGACATCGTATTTTTAGTTTTGTGCTATCGGTTACGCCCTGGCACTGCATGCTATCGGTTACGCCCTGGCATCACATCTTTAATCTTGTGCTATCGGTCTCGCCCTGGCATTGTCTTATTCTTTTGTGCTACCAGTTACGTCCTCACACTACACTTTTATTTTCATGCTACCGGTTACGCGCTAGCAATGTCTTTAATTTAGTGCTACTGATTCAGCTCTGGCACTATTTTGTTTTTCATGCTATTGGTCTCGCCCTGGCATTGTCTTATTCTTTTGTGCTACCAGTTAGTCCTCACACTGCACTTTTATTTTCATGCTACCGGTTACGCGCTAGCATTGTCTTTAATTTAGTGCTACCGATTCAGCTCTGGCACTATTTTGTTTTTCATGCTATTGGTCTTGCCCTGACATCATATTTTAAACTCAGTGCTACCGATTCAGCTCTGGCACTAGTTTTTCATGCTATCGGTCTCGCCCTGGCATCATATTTTAAACTCAGTGCTACCGATTCAGCTCTGGCACTAGTTTTTCATGCTATCGGTCTCGCCCTGGCATCATATTTTAAACTCAGTGCTACCAATTCAGCTCTGGCACTAGTTTTTCATGCTATCGGTCTTGGCCTGGCATCGCATTTTTTTAATTTTGTGCTATTGGTTACGCTCTGGCACTGCATGCTATCGGTTACGCTCTGGCATCGCATCTTTAATCTTGTGCTAACGGACCCGCCCTGGCATTCTCTTCTATACGCATGCTATCGATCCTGCTCTGGCATTGATTATCTTCTTTCTCTCACGCTACTGGTCCGGCCCTCGCAGTTCACCTTTCCTTGTTTATTGGTGTTAATTCAACCTTTTCATCACATCCGCATTCACATATGTCACCGGTAAAAATTGAGGTTCATATCTGTACTTATTTCTTACTTTGATAATACAACAAAACTTTGTTTTCTGTATTATATCGTAAGAGAATAAGCACAGAGGGGAAACTGTGAACACCCAAGTTTTACCAGCATTTTCTTCTTTTTTCGTAAAAATTCCAAAAATATCGTTTTTATGCAGTTTTGTGGTTTTAATTAATTTCGCGTGTCATTTTGGGCATATTGTTGTTTTTTTGCATTTTTTATCAATATTATTATCATTAGTAGAACTTTTTTTTAAGTAAAAACTTTATAAAAAAAATCTGTTTTGGAATTAAATATTATTATTATTATTATTAATTTTTTTTAACGCATAAAAAATTAAAATAAATAGAAAACGAAATTCACAAAAAAATACAAGTTAACGTAAACAAAAGAAAAGAGTAAAGAGATGCATAAAAAGAATCTTCTAATTTAGGCCAAGTTTAATGCTCCTTTGATCATATTTCTTTTTCTTTCACCAAAGAAGATCCTGACCAGTTATGCATTGCTCCTACACCAGCACACAGTGTCAAGTCTCAATCAGACTGTAGCAAACCATCTTAACAAAAGAATCAAACAAAAGGAACCCACCAGATTCGTGTATGTACAGAGATTGGGAGAAGAAAAATGGAACTCATAACACTTTATACACAAAGAGGGAAACATTTTTCAAAAAATTCAAAGCTGTGATGCAGATAAAATTGACCACTCTGTACAATAGACAATACAAAAACCCCTCTATAAATTCAGTCTTGAAAACTCATGCAAAGGGGAGAGAAAAAGGAGGAAACAGTAGAGGGACAAAACAAAAAAATAAAAAAAAAACAAAAGGGGAGGGATCTGAAAGAAAAAAAGAGGGAGCACCACCACATCACCACCGGCAGCCACCGCGGCCTCACCCAAACAGCCACTGTCAGCCACTGCGGCCTCACCCAACAACCACCGTCGCACCCCCTCCTCTCTCTCTCCACCGTCGCACCCCCTCCTCTCTCACCCCCCTCCTCTCTCTCCCTTCGGTTCTCTCGCTCTCACCACCCTAAAACGCCGTGAACCACCGCGTCCTCCACCTCCAAACCACCACACCGCCGCCATAAAACAAACACCACACCACCACCCCATAATTTTTGCAACCCTCCTTCACTATACCTCCTCCCTTTTTTCCTCTCTTTTCTTTCATTTTCGTTCTTTCTCTCTCCACGATTTTTCTCTCTCTCTCTCTCTCCATTGCTGAAATTTTTTTTCTCTCTCCCCTTTTGTGACTGGAAACGGCACTAGGAGAAGGAGAGAAGAATTAGGTTTAGTTTTTTTGCTTGTGGCCTTAAATAGATAGGTTTTAACTTGTTTTTTTATTTTAATTTCAGAATAATTCCCGCACCCCCCTCTTTCCATTAGCACCACCCCCTCAGAAGCCCATTTCTTTTAATAAAAAAAAAGAGAAAAACGGATCAACTAGTCCTGGTCGCTGTTTGCACCTCCTCTATTTTACTGTTACAACCCCATGCGTTTTTTTTATGAGACTGCTGTTTACACCCCATTATTTCACTGCGTCAGCCCCCCATTTTTTTAAGAATGCTGTTTACACTCCCTTCATTTCTGTTCTGCACCCCCATTTTAGTTTTCATTTATTTATTTCTTCTCACCTTTATTATTTATTATTATTATTATTATTATTATTATTATTATTATTATTATTATTATTATTATTATTATTATTATTATAATTATTATTATTATTACCACTATTAACATCATTACTATTACCCATAAAAATATTTTTCTTTTTTCCTTTTTTTTTCCATAAAGACGTCAAAAAATACGGGATTGACTGAGATGCGACATCATGTGGATCCCGGTTTAAGACGCCTGAGTTGTACAACTTGGTGATCTTAAACCCCTTCCAAAGTTTAAAATCAACAAAGCAAACAAACTTCTTTTTTTCTCAAGAAGAACTACGTAGCCTTTGATTCTCCGCTTCGGAGATACGTAGGAGCGGGGTTTCCCTTTCAAGCTAAATTAATTTTTTCCAACAAATAACCATTTTTTTTCTTTAACACCTATTTTCAAAAAAAGCTAAAAAATGAGCTTGATTTAGATGTACATCTTGTCAATCTCGCAATCCTGGTTTGATACGTCTGAGTTGTACAGCTTGGTGATCTCAAACCCCTTTAAAAAAGAAAGAAATAAAATCAACCAACCAACAAACTTTTTCAGGAAGAACTACGCGACTCTTGAGTTCCTCATTGCACCAGAGGATACGTAGGAGCGGAGCTTCCCCGTCACGTCAAAAATTAAATTTTCTAACTTAGTCTATTATTTATTTCTTTGTAAACCAAATATTGTTTCATTTATGTTGTGGGGTAAATAATTTTTTTTTGAACTTATTAATAATTTGCACAATCAAATTTAAGGCAACTGTCTTAGGACAGATGTATTAGGGGTGCTGTGGAATTTAGTTTTCGCCCTTCCCTATGCATAACCGACTCCCGAATCCAATCTAGTTTACGCAGACCAATAACTTCTAGTTAGGTTTTTCTCGATTTTTCCTATTAAATAAATTGGGTGGCGACTCCTAAAATTATCAATTCTTGAGCCGTCTACGTCGGGATCACGGTCATGACACATGGTAAATTGGCATAACATGTTATGGAAAAGACACTTGAACATGTTTTAGATATCAATCATTCACATTACATCTCTACAATTCACAAGTACCCAAAACAATTATTGTTGTGATTTAACGCATGTTACAAACATCAAATACAACGCTAGATGATAGTAAATGCTCAACGTGGATACGTTACAGATTTAAAATGTTTAACACGTTTACATTTTCACGCCGGTTGTTCAGTAACACACGACGTTGATTCATTTAGAGAATTTTAAAACCTATAAACATTAACAATTTCACACTGAATATTTAATAATAATTGGCGCTAATGTCTTCAGAAAACTTAAAAAGGTGACATTTTCATGCTAGTTGCATATTAACAATCGGCATGGTAAATTCTTTAGTTAGATATTCACGTTAGTCCCCCCTTTATATAGTCCATTCTCTCACTCTTTTTCTCACAGCACTCAAACCCTAGCCCTCATTCTCTCCGTCTTCTTGCTCTCTCTTTGTCCATTGTGTTCATCGTTCTCGCCGTCGCGTTTCATCGTTCTCTCTATCATTTCTATTGTTATCACGTGCTATTCTCGAGCTCTTTTGTGCTCCTACATCTTTGGAGGCATCTCGGTGGATGTTATATCCCTCGAAGGTTCTTCTTTTTCCCAAACTATGTCCCTGTTGTACCATTTTTTTAATAATTTTTGCACTTTTTCTATTTGTTTTCTGACTTTTACTCCATTTATTTTTTTTCCTTATTTTATAGTGGATGTTGTGTTGTTTGTCAATATACATGGGTTTTCAGTGGATTTGTGCTGCATTCTTCTTTGCAAGGTTAGTTCTTTTCATTTAAATTCTCTCTACGAATCTGCATATATTTTTTGATTTATGGATCTGTATGTTTTATGATTTAAGGATCTGTATATGCTTTAGGATTTATGGATCTATAATGTTTCATGATTTATGGATCTGTATATGTTTTATGATTATTGATCTGTATATATGATAGTAGCTATATATATTTTATGATTTATAGATATGTGTATACGATAGTAGCCATATATTTTGATTCTTTTCGTTTAAGGTTTAACTTTGAATACTATCGTGAACGCATTGCCCTTGAAAAATTAGAGAGGCACTTTGAGACAATTAACTTTTTCTTTTACAATGATGTTTTGCTAGTTTGCTTTATCTCACGTCTAGATGGAAGAGTATGCTCAAAGATCTGGCGTTGCAATTTGGAAGAGTATGCTTAGAGATCTAAAATTACAGTGCCCGTTCCCTTCACTCTCAATTTGGAAAACTTTGATAAACTCAGAATTTATTGAGTAAGGACTCATATTTTAAGAGGAAAAGAAGTAAGGATGCACAAGGTTCATCATTAGGTATGAAAAGGTTCATCTACCTTGCCTGAAGGAGCAGTTACTTTGTAACATTTACCCGAAGGAGCAATAGCCTTGTCTGAAGGAGTAGTAACCTTTCCATTGTAATTATGTATTAGATACTTTAACCTTGCCACACTATTCTAATTGACCATGTTATTCTTTAGAATTAGAACTAGGTGTTTATCAATGCTGGGGAGAAATATCAGAAGTAGAGCTACTTTGAGAGACGAAAAAATGAGTGCGAGAAATGTACGTGTTTTTTCCTTCTCCTAAAGTAGTTCTCCATCCGATATTGTTCTTTAGCATGATAAATGCTTAGTTCTGATTCTGAAGGAACGATCCACCTAGGTTGATGTATATTTTTCTTATTATAATTCTGTATTTGATGCTTTTATATTATTAAGCAACATAATGTATATTATGAGAATTCCTCGAAATAAACTTGTTTATCAATATTGGGTCTTACTTTTTTATTACTTGCAATGTTCTTGTTTTTATAATTTGTGTGTGCTTTTGATTCCAAAATTGTTGTTGAACTGGGTAATTGAAAGAATAATTTTTTATATATATAACACTAAAAAAAATGTTGATTAGCGAGGGACCAATCCGTCGCTAAAGCCCTATTTTCCGCTAATGACCATAGGGATAAATGACTTTACGACGAACACCATTTTCGACAACCATGCACACTCTCTCGTCACCGCTCGATGAATCTAAATCAGCATGATCATCACCAATATCGGGCTCCGCATGATCATCCTGGGCCTGGGGCTCTGTATGATCCACCAAGGGCTGAGTATGTAGCTCGGGTGTAGGCATAGATAACCCAACTTGTGTACTCACAAATATTTTAACAACAATTAGACACTTTTCAATTAACAACTCTAAAATCACACACTTTTCAATAACACATTTCAATTAACATCTCTAAGTCTCTAACAACATACACTTTTCAATTTCAATTACACTTTTCAATTTCAATTACACTTTTCAATTTCAATTTCAACAATTTAACACAATTTCAATTAATATCTCTAACAACATACACAATTTTCAATTCTCAACGATTTTCAATTCTAACTCTTCTCAACAATTTCAATTTAACAATTTCAAATTCACATTTCAATTACTAACAACAATCATCTCTAACATAGTTTCCCAAACAACATTCACTTCTAACAACAACAAATTTATTCTTGTTCTGGACTGGACCAAGAGGTCCCTTAGCAAAACCAGGGGGTGCGTTTAGCAATTGGATGTGGATCAGCCCAATCGATTCAGCCCATATCCACAACTTACAAGCCCAATACGCTTGGAGGGTTCAGATCGCCTCCACTGATCCGACGATCCACAACGAACATCGATTTCCTATAAATACCGGCTTGCATAGCCATTTATACGGTACACACTCTTCCCTTGCAAATTCACTAGCTTATTCTCATACTGACTTGAACGTCGGAGTGGCTTTGCAGGTACCCCCCGGGTGCTCACTGACCTCCTGCCAAGGCAGCAACAGACCTACCAACAGCAGCCTACCAAAATACTGCTAGGTACAGAACATGGTGTAATACCCCAATTTTGTCCGCCCAAGTCAAAAAAAAAACATTTTTCAGAAAAATGGAAGCAATAAGGTAATTCATAATGTGTGGAAAACAGTGGATTGGTGCATTTATGTGTGTTCGTCCCCTATTTCGCATTTTTATTTGAATTACGCGCGCGCGCCAGAAGTAACTGTGTGAGCTGCCCTATGCCCCCGTCATTTGGCACGTGTCTGTATTTTCATAAAAAAAGGCCATTTATTGATCATTATTAATTTTTGGCACCCAAATCTTAATTTTTAGGAATTTTAGGAAATAAAATAGTGCATATTTTTGCATTTTTGGGCATTTAAATAAAAGCGAATTAATTATTTTTGGACCAAGACCAGGTCAAGGACGTGGCATACATGTTACTCTACCAAGGGTAATTTTTGTATAATTTTTGGAAAGAAAGTCCTAGTCCAAAATAATTAAAAATGCATTTTCCCCATTTTTAGTGCATAAAAAACCCAAAAAAGACCATTAAATATTCCCCAATTACTAAATGACAATTTTTATTGCCTAGAATAATTAGAGGGAATATTTTATGGTGCTCAAATATATATGACACTTTTTAATAGGTGCACCTTCACTTCCATGCCCAAAATTCAAAAACTTAAAAAGAAGGAAGTGTCCTCAATAAGACAAAAGACCAAAAACAAGTTTTTTTTCCTTCCTCTCCCTTGCTTCAGCCGCACTCTCTCTCTCTCTCCCTTCCCAAAATTTCTTCACACTCTTCTATTCCTTATTCCTTAAGAATATGCTTTGTACTATCCTTAACTTTTCCCTTTTTGGTGACCATCACTCACTCCCACATAGATTTATGCCCTCTTTTGTAAATTACCCCACCCATTTATACTCACCTCTTCACAAGAAAATACAAAATTACTTCTTTGGTAACATTCCATCTCAATTATACCCTTAACCATATTTTTACCTCACATCACATATGAGCCTCCATTCCCAAAATAGGACAAGTTTTTTTCACACAAGCTCTCCCTCCCTCTCTCCTTGGTGTCGCACACTCCATTACTCCCTCACTCTCATTTTTGTGTTTTCTCACTACCCACAATCCAAGTGATCTCTAATCCTAGCCCTTCATTCAAATTTAAAACCCAATCCTAGAGCACCTAGTAAAGAACAATGACCTAATTACCCCTAGACCTAAAACAACTCTATAAATACCCTCTCATTTCCACACATGAGCATCTTTTGCTTCTCATTTTTTCCTACACTAAAACCCCAGCACACAAAAATCTCTCCCTCTTTCCTCTCAAGGCCGTAGCCTCCTCTCCCTCTCCTCCATCCATATTTTTCATTTCCTTCCACCCAAACACCACCACTCCACCTCATTTGCATCCCTCTTTTACATACTCCCTCCATTTCTCATTCAAAGTTCAAGCATCATCACCAAGTGGGTTTGATCATCATATTTGCGTGGGTATTTCTTTGAAGAACCTTGGAATTTTGTTGATTTGTGTCTAGTTTCATCTTCTCATCTCACTTTCTAACTTGGAGTTAAGGTAAAATCCTTAAAACGTTGCATCATATTTGAGTTCTTGCCTCAAAATGTAAAATTATTCATCCTATCATCTTCATATCCTCATATTGTTGATTGATGTTGGTGAGAAGTGTCATAAGCACTTTGACAAGCACTTAGGGAGGCTTGGGTGCTTATGGTGCTTCTCACCCTTGAATGATTGATGATTTGTGTTGATTTGGATCTTGACCCTTGCATTTCATGAAATAAAATGTTGTTTTATGGCATATTATGTTTCGTATACTTGTAGAAAAATAGGGTTTATGTTAGTTTTGTGAATTTCTTTGCCTAATCACATGAACCTTTACCAAAAATTGTAATCTAGCTTGTTTTCTCATATTATCTCACTTGCTTTCAAAAATAAATGGGTTCTTGGTTATGTATTTGGGTCGCATATTGTGAATAAATAGGGTTTTTATATGTTTGCTTATCATTTTAAGTTGATGATAGGCAATATGACTCTCACTTGTGCCTAGTGCACCTTGCTTAAAGTGATGAGGATTTTTTTATATGATTCAACCCTTTTAGTTTAGGTGTTGTTTAAACTGATGATAGGCAAAGAGATTCTCACTTGTGCCTAGTGCACCTTGTTCTAAGTGATGAATATTGCTCTAGGTGATTCAACCCTCCATTTAGTGTATGAGATTGCTTATTCTTATGAATTACTTTATAATTTGTCTTAGGTTGATGATTGGTAAAGTGACTCTCACTTGCGCCTAGTGCACCTCGATCTAAGTGAGGAGGATTACCTAGAAATGATTCAATCTCTCCTTTATAATTCTTAATGAGTAGGAAGATGCAAATTTAGGTTTCCTTTTATGATAGTTAAATAATGCGTGAATGCTTGAAGGCCAATTTGGCCTATGATGGCATTCACCTTGAAAGGTTTGTGTAAATGTAATTTAGGGTTCGTGTAGGTTTTGTAAAGGATAGGTTGTCCTAATCTTGATGCATCCTCACTTGCAATTGTGGTTTTAGTTCTTGGAGTTTGTGTAGGTTTTGGCAAGGGATGGACTAACTCTAGTCTTGATGCATTCTCACTTGTTAATGTACGTAATTGCAAAGGATAGGCTAGCCCCCTAGTCTTGATGCACATGTGTTCTTATTCATTTATACTTGTTTTTGTGCTTGTTATGTGATTAAGTATTGAATTGGTGTTCATGATTTGCTTGCTTGTTTTGATGATCGCATTGACTTTGCAATCCGACTTCAAAGTTCAAAACCTTTGTTACTCGTTAGTAACACCTCAAAACCATGTCGCATTCAAATTATACTACAATTTGTTACTCGTTAGTAACATTTACAATTTCAAATCTTTTTCATAACCAAGAACACTTTCAAACATCAAAAAGCCATCTCACAAACCAAAAATCAATTCGATTGCGAAAACCCTTTTGATTACCTAAAGTAAGAACCAATTATCATTAATGACCACTCGCGCCGTTGCCGTTTGGTTGTTAACGATAATTTCATTTTCAAAGGAATTAGTAGTGTGACCACTCTAAACCGTTGTTGTTTGGTCTTCATGAACACTCCAACTTAAATAAAACCAATTGCCATCGATGATCATTCGCGCTGTTGCCGTTTGTTGTTAATGACGATTGCATTCTCAAAAGGGTTAGTAGCACGGCCACTCTAAACTGTTGTTGTTTGGTCATCGCGAACACTCGAATCAAAAGCAAAACCGATTATCATTAATGATCACTCGCGCCGTTGCCGTTTGGTTGTTAATGATGATTTCATTTTCAAAAGAGTTAGTAGTGTGACCACTCTAAACCGTTGTTGCTTGGTCATCGCAAATCCTCATTCCTATTGCGAAAGCTCACCTAAACAAGATAAAAGACAAAAACCTTTTTTCAGGACAAACAAGAACTACGTAGCTTTGAATTCTCCATCGCACCGGGAGATACGTAGGAGCGAGCGGCTAACTCTCGTCAAGCGCCAAAAATAAAAATTTTCATTAAGTCTTCTCATTCCCTTTGAGGCAAATTTAAGTATTTTCCAAATCAACACTTAAAACCACACGTTTAATTAAAGATTCCCTTTCGGTAGAAAGGAGGTGTGGGGTGCTAATACCTTCCCCATGCCTAACCGACCCCTGAACCCAAATCCTCCGGTTTTCCAAAAGGCCATCCGCTTTCCAAAAAGGTTTTTCTTCAATATTTTCCTTATAAAAAATATTGGTGGCGACTTCATTGTTTTAAAAAGTTGTAAACGAAGAAAAATCCCCTCAGGGACCTTTTCGGGTGCAACACATGGCAAACAGCAGCCTACCAAAATGAGCGTGTGAGCATGTGACTGCACGAGCACGTGAGCAAATAGCATAGTGCATGAGCATGGAAAATAACATAGTGTATGAGGATGTGAGTGCACGATCACGTGAGCAAAAAACATAGTGCACGAGCACGTGAGAAAATACAATAGTGCACGAGCCCGTGAGCAAATAACATAGTACGCGAGCACGAGAGAAAATCAAATGATGCATGAGCGTGAGAGGAAATAAAGTAACGCGTGAAGTGATGGTGTCACTCTGCTCGCCCTCACACTCTCCTATGCTCGCCCCCTAGGTGCAATATAATCGGCCAAGAGGAAAAGAAAATGTGGTGTTGCTCGCCCATACTCACCATCAATCACCTCGATCAAGGCAAGTCAGCAAAAAAATATCAATAGACAAGCAGGATAATTGCTGTGATCCTCTGACAAAATTAGCAGACCCGACAACGGCACGAGCCGTAAGGGCAACCTAACCTACAAAGGCATCCTGAACGACAACGTCAAGTCAAGACCATCCCCCAGGGTAATCGCGACTTGGGGGGCAACGGTGGAACCAGGTCAATATCCACCAGAGGCACCACCGGGGATCGCCATCGAGGAGATCCCCCGACTGACGCAGGTCAATATCGAACGCAAGCAATACTGCAGCAGGAAGCTCGCCTGAGACAGACTGACAGGCTTGTGGCTACCCTGCCGGAGCATTCTCCTCAGACAACTATGACTTAAAAACGTCATCGGGATCGCCATCGAGGAGATCCCCCTACCGGCATAGGTATCAAGTTTCGGACCTTGAGGACACCCCCCTCGAAGCTCGAAGAGATTTTCCCATGAGGGACCGTTCGCTCGAAGGATGGATGAATGCCAGATCCCAAGGGCCTTGTGGCCAGCGGCCACGGTGGTTCATGGAAGCAACCCCCTTGACGATTGGGGGTCGAACAAGTCAATGAAAAAGAAGTGGAAGGAAATCTTGAGCGTTGCATCAACCTCAACTCCTAGGAAGGGACCAATCAGGCCGCCCTTATCCTTTAACGACAAGGATTTGCTTGATGGAAAACCAAATGAACACGTTTCGCTGCTCATCACTGCCAGTATGGCCAATATTGAAAGAAGACCCCGTCAGGACCATCAAGATAGGCTCTGACCTCCTAGAAGAGGTCAAAAAGAAACTTACCATTTGCCTGGTCTGCAGCTGACATGCCAGGGATACCACCCGAGGTAGCCTGCCACCATCTAGCCGTCAATCCCAACACTAAGTGGGTAGCCCAGAAAAGAAGAGTCCAGAAGGGAGAGAAAGCCAAAGCTGCTGATAGGGCTGTGAAGGACCTCATAGAGGTAAATTTTGTAAAAGAAATTAAGTACACCACCTGGCTTCAAGTAGTGGTTTGAGCCAATCAGACAATATTGCACCGTCCCGACCTGGCTGGAAGGATGATCAAGGGGGCAGTCGAGCTCTCAGAATTTGGGATCAAGTACGAAACAAGACCGGCCATGAAGGCTCAAATTTTGGCAAACTTCGTAGCAGAAATGACAATGATGCCACATGAAGACAGAGCAAAAACGGCCTGGACCGTCCACGTAGATGGGTCCTCAAACAGCAAAGGGAGTGGATCCAAGGTTTGATACCATAGAAGGTTCCCAGCACCAAGGCACAAAAAGAAAACAAGGCTTCAAACCATAGAAGGCTCCCAGCACCATAGAAGACACCATAGAAGCAGCCAGCGCCCATGAGGGCACCTGGCAGGGCGCCAAGTAGAAAGCAGCCAGCGCCCATGAGGGCGCCTGGCAGGGCGCCAAGTGGAAGCAACCAGCGCCCATGAAGGCGCCGGGAAGGGCGCCAAGTGAAAGCAGTCAGCGCCCATGAGGGCACTTGGCAGGGCGCCAAGTGAACAGCCAGCGCCCATGAGGGCGCCAAGTGAAGCCAGTCAGCACCCATGAGGGCGCCAAGTGAACAGCCAGCGCCCATGAGAGCGCCTAGCAGGGCACCAAGTGAAGGCAGCCGCGCCCATGAGGGCGCCTGGTAGGGCGCCAAGTGAAAGCATCAACCCGACGATCGTTTGCGCCTCCCTAAAAACCGAGACACGAGTCGACCTACGAGTTTCACGAAGTGACTTTAAACGTGTCACAACCTCTGATGGGTGAGTTAAATTCAGATCGAGTTTTGATAAACTGCCCCCAGAGTTCATTGCAACGAGGCCCGAAGTGACTTTAAACGTGTCACAACCTCTGATGGGCGAGTTAAATTCAGATCGAATCTGATAAACTTCCCCCAGAGTCCCACGAGGTACGAAGTGACTTTAAACGTGTCACAACCTCTGATGGGCGAGTTAAGTTCAGATCGAATCTGATAAACTGCCCCCAGAGTCCCACGAGGTGAGAAGTGACTTTAAACGTGTCACAACCTCTGATGGGCGAGTTAAATTCAGATCGAATATGATAAACTGCCCCTAGAGTCCCACGAGGTGCGAAATGAGTTTAAACGGGTCACAACCTCTGATGGGCGAGTTAAATTCAGATCGAGTTCTGATAAACTGCCCCCGGAGTTGACTTTTGCCACGGGGCACGAAACGATACATCGCAACCTCTGATGGGCAAGTTAGGTTCAGACCCTCTGACAAACTGCCTCCAAAACAAGAAAGCAGCCAGCGCCCATGAGGGCGCCTGGCAGGGCGCCAAGTGAACAGCCAGCGCCCATGAGGGCGCCTGGCAGGGCGCCAAGTAAAAGCAACCAACGCCCATGAGGGCGCCTGGCCGGGCGCCAAGTGAAGGCAGCCAGCGCCCATGAGGGCGCCTGGCAGGGCGACAAGTAGAAAGCAGCCAGCACCCATAAGGGTGCCTGGCAGGGCGCCAAGTGAGCAGCCAGCGCCCATGAGGGCGCCTGACAGGGCGCCAAATGTAACACCCGAAATAATTTAATTAAATATTTGATTAAATTATTTAAGTGTTGCAATATTATTATTATTATTATTATTATTATTATTATTATTATTATTATTATTATTGTTATTATAATAAGTTATTACTAAGTTATTTTATTTTTTAAATTGAAGGGAGTGATGTTGGTAACTCCGGGGTGGTGAGGAATGGCCCATGAGGCCCAAGCCCATTAGCTTAGGCTCTTAGGCGTCTAGGGCATGATGCAAAGTCGCATCATTTGTGTAACAAAGGGAAAAGAAAGAAAACGAAAGAAAGAAAGGAGAAGAGAGAAGAGAGAAGTCGTGAAGGAGAAGAGGAAGGGAGGAGAGAGTTCGCAATTTTCGTGAAGAGGAGATCGTTCGTGTTGCGGTGTTTTCGTGCGTGGCCATCTTCTTCGTGCTAGGAGCTTACGCATTCGAGGTAAGGGTGGGTTTTAACGTTTATAATGGGTTATGATGGTGGCTTATGGGTAGTTAGGGCGATATGTTGTCATTGTGTAGGCCTTAGGATGATTTCTTGAAGATTGATGTGTTGTCATTGTGTTCTATATCATGTTGAAACTTAAAATTAGTGAATCCATGTGAATTGGTGTGACCGTAGGTAGCTAGATGTTGAATGATTATGAGACTAGGTACGTACGTGATGTGTTTGATGTGTTGACCCTATGAAAATTGAGAATGAAATTTTGATGATGGATATGTGCTTGTGATATTGTATGAGTGAATTGAGGTGTGTGTCAAAGGGGTTGCGTGTGGTGGTGTCATGGTGAGGGGCGCCAAATGTGGTTGCCCCAAGGTGTGTGGTGGTGCTTCGGTGTGAGGGCGCCAAAAATTGGCAAGCCCCTTGTGTGTGTGTGTGTGTGTGTGTTGCTTGGTGTGCCTTGTGCAAGGGCGCCAAATTGGCATGCCCATGTTGCAATTTGTGTTTCGGTGTGTGCTGGGCGCCAGGCGCTGGGCGCCAAGGGCGCTGTTGTGTGCGTGTTGCGTGTGTGTGCTGGGCGCTGGGTGCCAGGCGCTGGGCGCCGAGGGCGCTGTTGTGTGCGTGTGTGTGCTGGGCGCCAGGCGCCAGGCGCTGGGCGCCAAGGGCGCTGTGTTTGCGTGTGTGCGTGTGTTGCTGGGCACTGGGCGCCAGGCACTGGGCGCCAAGGGCGCTGTGTGTTGCGTGTGTTGCTGGGCGTTGGGCGCCAGGCGCCAGGCGCTGGGCGCCAAGGGCGCTGTGTTGTGTGCGTGTGTGTGTGTGTGTGTGTGTGTGTGTTGTCTTCTAAAATTTAAGTGTGCTGTTTTTTCCAATTTAGATGTGTTGCTTCATAAGTGTAAAATGTGACAGCTATGATGATGTGAACAGGTGAGAATTACGTGGCTGTGATGCTACAACACGTGGTATTTTTATGAGATGATTTGTAACGAGACGTGATGGTATAGTATTTGTTAATTAAATACTTTGAGTTTGTGTAACTGGTGCATGAGTCATGAGTCGCATTATCATATGCATTTTTTGGTGGTATAGGCTTCGGCCTCTTGCCCGTCGGGGTTATTTTACAAGATCGGTACCGCATGCATATGCCCAGAGGGGTTGCATTGTTGCATAGTCTATATATATATATACATGTAACGTGTTTTGGTTTCCGTTCTGATGGAATTTGTGTCTTGTGTGGTGCTATGATGTACTGATTTTCGAGGTAGCTGTGATGCTACAACATGTGGTATGTTTATGAAATGATTTGCAACGAGATATGATGGTATAGCTATGAGGTGTTGACTTTCTGTGTTCCCGTGATTTACCGCTGCTTATATACTGCTATCATTAACTTATTATTTCTGTTAAGCTCACCCCTTCTGCTTGGAATGTTGCTCTTATGTGGCAACGCTGCAGGTGATCGTTAGCACTCGTGGAGGATTGCTAGGTGTAGTTTCCTTCTCGTTGGGTCTGTGTCAGCTCTGATGCGTAGCACCGGGGAGGGTCTTAGTTACCGTTGTCGAACTATTGTTATTTATAATTTGGAGTTTTGGTTTAATGTTTAATTATTTTTGAAGATGTTAAATGAGTTTATGATTCCGCTGCTTAGAGATTAATTAATTATATTTTTGAGGATTTAATTTAAATCAATTTGGAGTTTTTATGTGGTGAAAAATGTAGCGCCCTCGTGGTGACGCTGATAATTGCGTGTTTATTTATAATTAGTAAAAGGGGGTGTTACATTAGTGGTGTCAGAGCAGTTCGGTCTGTCCGGCCAATGTTGTCCTGTCATAGTGTCTTATGACAATTAAGAAATTGTTAGATTAGTTCTAAAATTTTGTTTGTGCTGCAGTGATAATTTGAAATGGCTGGGAGAAACGATGCTGCTCTTGCTGCTGCGCTGCAAGCTATGGCTCAGGCTATTGGGAACCAGCAAAATGGTGCTGAAAATGCTGGGACTCGCAGTTTAGCCACGTTTCAGAGGCAGAATCCGCCCACTTTTAAGGGTCGGTATGATCCTGATGGAGCTTTGACATGGGTGAAAGAAATTGAAAGAATTTTCCGTGTCATGGACTGCAATGATGCTCAGAAGGTCAGGTATGGTACGCACACACTGGCAGAAGAAGCTGATGATTGGTGGATGGAGGTTAGGCAGAGGCTAGAAACTGCTAATGAAGAAATAACTTGGGCTGTATTCCATAGAGAATTTTTGAGGAGGTACTTTCCGGAAGATGTCAGGGGAAAGAAGGAGATAGAATTCCTTGAGCTGAAGCAAGGAAACATGTCGGAACAGAGTATGCTGCCAAGTTCACTGAATTGGCTAAGTTTTATCCCCATTATACTAATGCTGATTCTGAATTCTCAAAATGCATTAAGTTTGAGAATGGGTTGCGAGCGGATGTTAAGAAAGCGATAGGGTACCAGAAAATCCGGGTGTTCTCTGAGTTGGTGGATAGTTGCAGAATCTTCGAAGAAGACAGTAATGCTCATTCTAGAGTGATAAGAGAAAAGCAGATGAGTTTCCCGGGTCGCGGGAAGCCGTATGAGGTTCCAACGGGTAAGGGTAATCAGAGAGCTGCAGGGGGCAAGAGACCAAGTGGGGGAGATGCTGCTGCTAGTGTGGTATGTTATAAGTGTGGGAAGCCTGGTCATAAGCGTCCGGACTGTCCGGGTGATGTAAAAAGGTGCTACAAATGTGGGAAAGAGGGCCATATGGCAACTAACTGTGATCGTAAGGATGCACTCTGTTTCAACTGCGGTGAGGGAGGACACATCAGTGCTCAGTGTCCGAAACCAAAGAAAGAAAGGTCTACTGGAAAGGTGTTTGCTCTAGCGGGGTCAGATGTGGTAAATGAGATTAGAGGTACTTGTTATATCAATAATTCTCCTCTCATTGCTATTATTGATACTGGTGCCACCCATTGTTTTATTGCTGCCGCATGTGTTGATAGATTGGGTCTTTCTGTATCTTCTATGTTGAGGGAGATGGTTATTGGTACTCCGGCGAAGGGTTCAGTAACTACCTCTCTTATTTGTGCTAAATGCCCTTTGTCGATTTTCGGCAAAGATTTTATTGTTGATTTAATTTGCTTGCCGTTGGATGGGATGGATATTATTCTGGGTATGAACTGGTTAGTTGATAACTGTGTCCATATCAACTGTAGTGAGAGGTCTGTGAGTTTTTCTTCTCCTGAGGAGGATGAATCTAGTTTGCTGCCTGCTGGTCAGTTACGGAGGGTGATGAAGGAAGGGGCTCAGTTGTTTTCACTGTTAGCGTCAATGTCTTCTGAGAGTCAGGCGAAAATTGGTGAGTTGGCAGTGGTGCGAGATTTTCCTGAAGTTTTTCCTGACGAAATCCCCGATGTACCACCAGAGAGAGAGGTGGAGTTCTCCATTGATCTTGTACCGGGTACTAGACCTGTGTCTATGGCACCGTATAGAATGTCTGCATCTGAGTTGTCTGAACTAAAGAAAAAGCTTGAGGATCTACTCGAGAAGAAATTTGTGAGGCCGAGTGTGTCGCCGTGGGGAGCTCCAGTATTGTTGGTAAAGAAGAAAGATGGTAGTATGAGACTGTGCGTAGACTATCGGCAGTTGAATAAAGTGACGATTAAAAACAAGTATCCGCTCCCGAGGATTGACGATTTGATGGACCAGTTGGTGGGTGCCCAGGTGTTCAGTAAAATAGATTTGAGATCGGGTTATCACCAGATAAAGGTGAAAGATGAAGATATTCAGAAGACAGCTTTCAGGACCCGTTATGGGCATTATGAGTATTCTGTGATGCCTTTCGGTGTGACCAATGCACCAGGAGTATTTATGGAGTACATGAACCGTATTTTCCATGAGTATCTGGATCGGTTCGTGGTAGTGTTTATAGACGATATCTTGGTCTATTCTAAGTCAGAGGAGGAACATGCAGAACATCTGAGGTTGGTTTTGGAAATTCTGAGGGACCGAAAGTTATATGCTAAATTGTCCAAATGTGAGTTATGGTTGCAAGAGGTTAGTTTTCTGGGTCATATTATTTCTGGTAATGGAATCGCGGTGGATCCATCGAAAGTTGAGGCCGTGTTACAGTGGGAGTCTCCGAAGTCAGTTACTGAAATTCGGAGCTTTCTTGGTTTGGCAGGTTACTACAGAAGGTTTATAGAGGGTTTCTCTAAGTTAGCATTGTCGTTGACTCAGTTGACTTGCAAGGGTAAGGCTTTTGTGTGGGATGCCCGGTGTGAAGAGAGCTTCAATGAGTTGAAGAAGAAGTTGACAACGTCTCCTGTTTTGGTTTTGCCTGTTCCGGATCAACCGTTTGTGGTGTATTGTGATGCTTCCAAGATGGGTTTGGGAGGTGTGCTGATGCAAGATGGTAAGGTAGTAGCTTATGCGTCTAGACAGTTGAGGACCCATGAGAAGAACTACCCTACTCATGATTTGGAACTTGCAGCAGTGGTGTTCGCGTTGAAAATTTGGAGACATTATCTGTATGGATCGAGGTTTGAGGTGTTCAGTGATCATAAGGGTTTGCAGTATCTGTTCGATCAGAAAGAGTTGAATATGAGACAGCGTAGGTGGTTGGAGTTGTTGAAGGATTATGACTTCAGTTTGAACTATCACCCAGGGAAGGCTAATGTCGTTGCTGATGCCTTGAGTCGGAAGACTTTGCATATGTCGGCACTAATTATAACACCCTAAATATTTAATTAAATTATTTAATTAAGTATTTAGGAATTTGATTTAATTAATTGGATATAATTTAATTATTGGAAATTATATTAAAAATTGTGTAGGTGGTATTAGGAGGTGGAGGCGCCAAACTAGATGGACTTGGGCTTAAGTGAGAAGCCCAAGCCCATGACTCATGTCATATGCGAAGTGGCCAAGGCGCCTAGGGGTTAGGGTTATTTGTTAGCATTTTGCGAAATTGAGAAGAGAGAAAAGAAAGGAGAAGTGCGCCGTAGAGAGAAGAGGAAGAGGAGAAGCGCCGTAGAGAAAGAGGAAGAGAGGAGAAGGTCGCAAGCTCCAAGGAGAAAAGAGGAACGTGATTTCTGTTGCCGTGTTTCCGTTCGTGACCATCTCTAGGGCTCCTATTCTTCAAATTCGAGGTAAGGGGAGTTCTATCAATTTTTATAATAATTCCTATGATAGGTTTTAAGTAGAGATGGCCTAGATCTAATCCGTGAGTATGATTTACGTTTATTTTCATGTTGTTAATTCGATTGGTATGTGTTTTGATGAATTTGTTGCTCAACGATCCATGGTTGGTGTTATAGGCGCCTAGGGCGCCATGTTTGTGCTTGTGATGTGCTGAAATTTTGATGTTTTTAGGCATAGGATCTGGCGCCCCTGTGCTGGGCGCCGTGGCCATGTTATTGTTTGTCGCTGAAATTGTGTTGCTGGATGTGTTCTGGGCGCCAGGCGCCCTGTGCTGGGCGCCAAGGGCGCCAGTGCGTGTTGCTGTGCGCGTACGTGTGTGGAGCGCTGGGCGCTGGGTGCCAGCGCTGGGCGCTGAGCGCCCGTGTGCGTGTGTTGCGTGTGGCGCCAAGGCGCTGGGCGCTGAGCGCCCGTGTGCGCGTGTTCCGTGTTGCGCTAAAGCGCTGGGCGCTGGGCGCCCGTGTGTTGCGTGTTGCGTGTTGCGCTAAGGCGCTGGGCGCTGGGCGCCCGTGTGGGTGTGTTGCGTTTTGCTGGGCGCTGGGCGCCCAGGGCGCCAGTTTTCAGGATGTTCCCAAATTTTTATGAAAACTGTTTTCGCTATATCTTTTGACTCGGACATCCGTTTTAAACGTTTCAAAAAGTGTTGGGAAGCTTTTTCAGTTGCCTATCTGTGTGTCCCATTTTTAAAAATAAAAACTTATTATTTCTGAAGGTTGCGGGGGCGCCCCAAGTGGCTGTCCCCTGTGGTCATTGCTGTGACATTGAAAAATCGTTTTGGTGTCCTTAAAATTTCTCTTTTGCGTATGACCGGTGGTTTTAACGTTTTAGTGTCAAAAGTGATGATTTTGACGATGATGCCCTTAGTGGCTAGTTAAATGACCTTTTTGCCCTTAGTGGCCAATATTGTTGATAATGATGTGCAAATGACGAGGATGCCCTTAGTGGCTAGTTAAATGACCGTTTTGCCCTTAGTGGCCAATGTTGTTGATATTGATGTGTAAATGACGATGATGCCCTTGGTGGCTAGTAAATGACGTTTTTTGCCCTTAGTGGCTAGTTAAATGACCGTTTTGCCCTTAGTGGCCAATGTTGTTGATATTGATGTGTAAATGACGATGATGCCCTTGGTGGCTAGTAAATGACGTTTTTGCCCTCCGTGGCTATTATTTGAGTTGATGATGCATATGAATAAGTGACGATGAAAAACCCAGTGACGTTTTGAGGCCCAAAAAGGCTAAGTGATGTTAAGGCCTAAAAGGCTAAGTGATGTTGTCGTGTAAATTGTGAATTGACAGGTGCTGTGCCTCTTATTTGGCAAATTGGTAAGTGACGGGTCACATGGTTGACCGTGATTTGTGTGTGTTTGTGCGTGGTGCATGTCATAGTGTCTCATGCCTCCCATATGCATAAACCCAGTGACGTTTTGAGGCCTAAAGGGCTAAGTGACGATGAGGCCATAATGGCTAAGCGACGTTTGTGAAAAGGTACCTCATGCATATGCCCGCGAGTGGGTTGCATTTCATATGCCTACATGACATAGTGATGAGTTATTGTAGTGATGTAATTGATGATTGTGATGTGATTGTTTTAGAGCTGTGATTTGACTTATTGCTTATCATGTGATTTATTATATGGATTGAATTGGACTCACCCTTCTGTTTGAATGTTACCCCTATGCGGTAACGTGCAGGTGATCACGAGTGAAGGACTAGGTACCTTCACTATTTCTAGTCGAGTCGTCACGCTCTGATACGTAGCACTCAGGGGGGAACGAACTTGATGTTTATGAATGATTTCAGCTGTTATGCTTTGTTGACGATTCCGTTTTATTTTGTTATTCCGCTGCGTAGTTGGTGTTTATTGACGTTAAGTTTATTTGCGATGATAAATGTGTTTTTGAGGGTCTCCTCTTAGCGACGTGCTACGTGATGCAGGATTATTATGTTTGAGCTGTTTTAATTGAGAGGCATTATTTTATTGAAGTATGTGTAACATTCCTCGTGCGAAACAATTTTTGAAAACTCTGATATTTTTCCAATTAAATGAACGGGTAGAAAAGGGGCGTTACATTAGTGGTATCAGAGCAGTTCGGTCTGTCCGGCCAATGTTGTCCTGTCATAGTGTCTTATGACAATAGATTAGTACTAAATTCTTGGTTTGTGCTGCAGTGATAGTTTGAAATGGCTGGGAGAAACGACGCTGCTCTTGCTGCTGCATTGCAGGCTATGGCTCAGGCTGTGCAGGGTCAGCATAATGTTGGAGAGAACGCTGGTTTTCGGAGTCTGACCACTTTCCAGAGTGAGAATCCGCCCACCTTTAAGGGCAAATATGATCCAGATGGTGCTATGGCTTGGTTGAAGGAGATCGAGAGGATATTCAGGGTGATGGACTGCACTGTTGAGCAGAAGGTCCGTTTTGGTACCCACATGTTAGCCGAGGAGGCTGACGACTGGTGGTTGGCTACTAGGCAGAGGTTGGAGGCTGTGCAGGAAGAGATTACTTGGGAGGTATTCAGCAGGGAATTTCTGAGAAAATATTTTCTTGAAGACGTCCGGGGAAAGAAAGAGATAGAGTTCCTAGAACTGAAGCAGGGTGGTATGTCTGTGACTGCATATGCGGCGAATTTTGTGGAACTAGCAAAATTCTATCCACACTACAGTGAGGCTACAGCTGAGTTCTCAAAATGCATCAAGTTCGAGAATGGGTTGAGGCCTGATATCAAAAAGGCCATTGGTTATCAGAAGATTCGTGTGTTCGTTGATCTGGTTGACAGTTGTAGAATCTTTGAGGAGGACAATACTGCACATTACAAAGCTACGTCTGAGAAAAAGGGTAAGTTTCAGGGTCGAAGCAAGCCGTATGAGGTTCCTGCGGGTAAGAGTTATCAGAGGTCTGCTGGGGGTAAGAATTCTAGTGGGGGAGACGCTCCTGCTAGCATTGTCTGTTATAAGTGTGGCAAACCTGGCCACAAGAGTACTACATGCAGGTCTGATGAGTGAGTTTGCTATCGTTGTGGTAAAAAGGGTCATATGGTGGCCGAATGTAAGGTCAAGGATGTGGTGTGCTTCAACTGTGGTGAGTCTGGGCATATCAGTACAAAGTGTACAAAGCCGAAGAAGGAAAGGTCTATTGGGAAGGTGTTCGCATTGGCAGGAGAGGAGCCTGATGAGAAGGATGGTCTGATTAGAGGTACGTGTTTTATTAATGGTACTTCTCTGAAATCTCTTATTGATACTGGTGCTACCCATTGCTTTATATCTGTTAATTGTTGTAAAAGATTGGGTCTTGTGTTATCTGCTATGTGTGGGGATATGGTTGTCGATACTCCTACGAAGGGGTCGGTGATTACGTCCCAGGTGTGTTCTCAGTGTCCCGTGTCGATCTTCGGCAGGGACTTTGTTGTGAATTTTGTTTGCTTGCCGTTGAGAGGTCTGGATGTAATCTTGGGCATGGACTGGTGATAACTCATATTTATATGAGTTATTTATACTTATTGAAAGTTAAATCATGCAAGTCCTTTGGCAATTGTAGGTTGTTCCTATTGAGTTTCTGTTAGTTTATTGCTTTTTAGTTAGAAAGGGGGCTAAATTATAATTTCTAGGCATTTTGGCGCCAATTGGCGCCTTTGTGAACATTTTGATGCTTCTTGTGTTTGTGCAGTGAGCTGAACGTGGCAGCGTCCCTCATCACGTCTGAAGGAAGGCAGCAGAGCAAGAAAAAGATGTATCTCATTTTTGGCGCGCAAGAAATGATAGTCAAAGATCTAGAAGTGCAGAAGATCTTCTCTCTAGTCAGCGCTGACGCGGCTGACGCACTGTAGCAGTGCAGTGTCATTTCAGCAATATTTTATTTACAAGCAAGCTGGGAAAGTGGGGAATGACATCAGCAAGCATGTTGTAACGCCCCAAAATAATTTAATTAATTATTTAATTAAGTTATTAAAGGCTTACAATATTTATTTAATTTAATTAAATAATTCAAGGTTTAATTATTTTATTTTACTTATTAGGAGGTGTTGCCACGAATTGAAGTGGTGCTTGGGGGCCCATGACCCTCAAGTGAGCCCATGACCCATTGGTTAGTCATAGGAGTCGACTCACTAGGGGTCTTAGGAGTTAGTTGCAATTCACTCAAGTTGGCAAAAGAAAGAAAAAAAGAAACGTAAAAGAGAGAGTGAGGAGAGAAGGAGTTGCGAAGAGAAGAGGAGAAGAAGAAGAGAGGGCGAAGCACTCAAGGAGGAGGAAGGGCTTGATTGGAGTCTTGCATTTTTTCCTTGGAGCTTTGCTAGCAATTCGACTTCCATAAGGTTAGGGGGTCCTCTTTTTGTTTTTAATGATTTATGCGAATTGGTGATGCTTAGGGTTAGGGTTCTAGGATAGTTTCCATGAATGAATTGTGATGTTGATGAGTAATTTGTAATATTGTGATGCTTGATGTTGAATTGCTATGTTGAAAATCGTATGATTGATGCTTGAGTTGTGGCTAATGCGAATTGGATATCATATGTTTGAATATATGACTCATTGGTGCTTACTTGGTGAAATTGAGAATTATGGTGACACTTTAATCTTATATATATAATTGAGTGTTTTGGTGAATTTAAATTGGTGATTGAAAGTGAAAAATTCTGGTTTGGAAGCCCCTAGGCGCATTGGGCGCCATATGCATGTTGCTGAATTTTTCTGTTTTGCGCCTTAGTCATGGGCGCCAGGCGCCCAGCAGTGTGCCTGCGCCAGTTTTTCCCAAATTCTGTTGCCCCTGTGTTGCTGTCTGTGTCACTGTGTTGCTGTGCCTGTTGCCCCGTGTTGCTGTGTTCTGTGTCACTGTGCTGCCAGATTTGGCGCTAGGTGCTTGTGTCGTGGGCACCAAGGGCCCCAATGTTCTGGTGATAGTTTTGTAAAAATTGTTTTCAGGTTTTCATATTCAGGTAAAATGGCTCCTGCAAAATGATTTTGGGCAACAAAAGAGTTGGATTGCGTGTTTTCACTAGGCGCCTAGTGCATGGGCGCCAAAAATGCTGTTCACTTTTTGACATAATTTTTGTTGGGTTCTCTTATTCTGAGCATTTGGCTCGTACAAAATAAATTTCGAAGTAAAATGAGTTGTATTTCGTGTTGGCCTTAGGCGCCTAGTGCCTGGGCGCTGTGTTCCCCTGCGCCAGTTCCTGCGCCAGTTCCTGGGCGCCAGCGCCTATGCGCGTGCTGTGTTCCTGGGCGCCAGCGCCTGTGCGCGTGTTGCTGTCCTGGGCGCCAGCGCCCGTGCGCCAAATTTTTGTGTTGCTGCCTGTGTCGAAGTGCTGAGACAGAAGCTGTCGAATTTGTTGAGACAGAAGCTGTCGAAGTGCTGAGACAGAAGCTGTCGAAGTGCTGAGACAGAAGCTATCGAATTGGTTGAGACAGAAGCTGTCGAAGCTACTGAGACAGAAGCTGTCGAATTTGTTGAGACAGAAGCTGTCGAATTTACTGTGTCTCATTTTTCTCCCCCTATTCTGTTTTTGACGTATCTTTTGACTCGGTTATCCAAATTTAACGGTTCAAAATGCGTTTCGAAGCTAATTTCAGTGTCTATCCAATGGTTCCAATTTTATGCAAAAATAAATTATTTTACTGGTGTTTTCTGGGCTGATGGTGTTCAAGTGTCCAAATGGCTATTTTTATCCATTCTCCCTATGTCGTGTCAATATCCTAAGTTGGTCTATTTGAATTGGTGTTGGTGTGAGTGGTGGGCTGAATTGGTGAATGTGATAAGGTGAGATTGGTGAGCAGAGGCTTCGGCCTAATTTTAATTTGGTGAGCTGATTAATGCACTATGGTGAGATCATAAATTAAAATGGTGAGCTGAAATGAAATGGTGATTTTATTTAATTGTAGAGTGTTGTGATGCATTTCCATAACACCTCATGAAATCATGTGCATTATTGGTGAGCAGAGGCTTCGGCCTAATTTTATTTGGTGAGCAGAGGCTACGGCCTATTTGTATTTGGTGACGGATCCGACATGCATGTGCCCGTGGAGTTTGGGTTGCATTTTCATGCATAACCATACCTTTTGCATTGTTGTTTGGTGAATGTAACTGTGATGTGGTTATTGCTTTTATTGTGAATTGGTGTGTCTGTTTCCCTTTTCCTATGCAGTGCTAAATTCCCATATGTTATTAATTATGAAAAGAGACTCACCCTACTGCTTTTATGTTGCTTCTTATGTCGGCAACGTGCAGGTAATAACGAGTGAAGATTTCCCTTATGCCTTCGTCTAGTAGGAAGTGTCACGCTCTGATACGTAGCACCAGGGGGGGTGTCCTATGTTTATGTGTTGTTTTCATTAACCGTGAGATTTTTATTGGTGATGTATTGGTTTTTATTGTTAGAACTCATTATTATTCCGCTGCTGGTGGTGATTGAATTTAGTTGATGCGAACTAAACGTATTTTTCTGTTTATGGTGCTATGTACCTTGTATTTTGAACCGAACTGTGAAAAGTGAAGTGGTTGATTTTATGATGTAAGTGTAGCACTCGCTTAAATTATTTTCAAAAAAAAAAAAAAGAAACTCTGATTTTATTAAAAAGTAAGGTTATTAGAAAAGGGGTGTTACACATGTGACCCCATATGTTGATGATGAACACTGGCAGAGACAACAACTCATCAATGCAGGGCCACAAGACATGGTCAATGACAGAGACAGGCCTATGCGTGATTATGCCGTGCTCAATCCTGTCCATTTACAAACAGGCATTGCAAGACCACCCATTCATACTGGTCACTTTGAATTCAAGCCAATGATGTTCCAAATGCTGCAGACTACAGGGCAATTTGGGGGTTTCCCTCAAGAAGATCCTTATGCACATCTAAGGCAATTTTTGGATGTGTGTAGCAACTTTATCATCCCTGGAGTCTCAGAAGATGCCTTCCGATTGAAGTTATTTCCATATTCTCTCAAGGATAAGGCCAAAAATTGGTTGAACTCCTTGGAGCCAAATTCAGTTCACACTTGGGACGAGCTAGCTGAGAAATTTCTTGGAAAATACTTCCCTCCCAACAAAAATGCTAAGTTAAGAAATGACATCACTTCCTTCAAACAAAGGGAAGGGGAATCATTGTTTGAGGCTTGGGAAAGATGGAAGGAATTACTAAGAATGTGCCCACACCATGGCATACCCGTGGTCATTCAAATGGAGACGTTCTACAATGGTCTAGATCAGCCTACCAGGCTTATACTTGATGCTTCATCAGGTGGTGTCATATTGAATATGTCTTTCTCTAAGGCATGCAGGCTTATTGAAGACATAGCCACTCATAATGCCCATTGGCCTTCTGAAAGATTCACTCCCGGAAAGAAGGCTGGTGTCCATGAGATAAGTGAAGTAACTGCCCTTTCTGCTCAGGTTGCTTCCCTGACCAACATGATTAAAAACACGAGTACTCCAAACGTGGTAACGTCTGAAAGACAGACTGCTGTAGCCGTTGAACCAACACCAGCTGGGGGAGTAGTGTGTGTCTATTGTGAAGGAGGGCATATCTACGAAGAGTGTCCCCATAACCCTCAGTCTGTAAACTTTGTATCCCATAACAAAGGAAACAGTCCCTACTCCAACTCCTACAATTCAAATTGGAGAAATCACCCAAACTTTGGTTGGAAAAACAACAATTCTTTGAATGCTAGCGATACTGCTCCTGCAATACCCCCAGGATTTCCCCCTCAACAACAAAAGCAGTATATGCAGAATAACAACAACAGCAATTTGGAAGCCTTGATGAAAACTTTCATAAGCGATTGTAAGGAAACCTTGCAAACCCATGAGTCTTCAATCAAAACTTTGGAGAACCAAATTGGGCAGATAGCCTCAGCTCTTACTCAAAGGCAGAATGGATCTCTTCCATCTACAACTGAAACACCATCTTCATCTAAGTCAAACGGTAAAGATGTGGTGAATGCACAGGTAAATGCTATCTCATTAAGAAGTGGCACTGAGTATCCTGAACCATCTATGCCTGAGGAACTCGAGGTGCCAGGGAAGGAAAAAGAGAAAAACAAAAGTGGAGAAAAAGAGAAGAATATTCCAGATATTGTGATATCTAAGCCAGATGTTACAACGTCTAGTTTTGAACCAGGAATCAAGACTGTACCTAAGCTTGTACCTGAATATCCTCCTCCACCCTACCCTCAAAGACTAAAGAAAGCTCATGAAGACAAGCAATTCAGCAAGTTCATGGAGATGCTCAAACAGCTACACATAAACCTTCCCTTGGTTGAAGCTCTGCAGCAGATGCCAAACTATGCCAAGTTCCTAAAGGATATCATCACCAAAATCCAAACAACCCCAACCCTCAGCTAAAGAACAATCCACCAATGACCAAAACATCCCCAAAACACCACAATCTGAACCTCAAGATCAACCCATTTCACAACCATCCATTCAAGAAGTAACCGGTGGAGACGTGGCAACGTCTGAGCCAACTGATGTTGGAAATAACCCAGACCCACAACTCATCTCCCCACCCAAAAAGCAAAGAGCCAAGACTGTACCCACCCAGAATCCATTTGGGAAGAAGAAAAGGCATGAATTAGCTGCTGCAAGTGAAGAAACCCGACCTGGTGAAGAAGAAGAACAACTGGCTGATGCTCCTGCAACGAAAAGGCAAAAGTTGCAGGTAAGGAAGAAATCTGAAGCTGCTAAAGACAAGCCAGGCACAGCTACCAGTGCAGCATTTGTTGCAGCTAGTGGTTCAGAGAATGCTCCTGTTGTTGTTGCTGAAAAAGCTGCAGACGTTACAACGTCTCAAGAGCCAGAGGATGAACAAGCCCAGGTGGACCCCAAAGAGCAACATCAGGTTAATCCTACAGAGCTGGAAAAACAGAAAGCATGGGAGGAAGCAAAGAAAATAATTGCTGAGAGCAGTGCCAAGATGTCCCAAGAAACTGAAGTTTCAGTTGATACTGGTGATGGTGCAGGAGAGAAGAAGAAGAAGGAAAAGAAAAAGAAGACTTCTCAAGCAGGTATCCCAGCCAGACAGAGTGGAAGGCTCGGGTTTGGTGTCCTGAACAAGTAAGTTAGCCCTCTTTTTAGCAGTAGTATCGTTATAGTTTTTAATTTCAGTACGAATAAATAGCTGTCCATACGTGACAACGTCTGGATAGTTAGTAGTCAGTAATTTGTTTGTTTCTGTTGTGTTTAAGTGTTCCTCTTCCAATTTTTTTTTAAAAAAATCAGTAAGCAGTGAGGACACTGCTCATCTTTCTGTTTGGGGGGGGGGGGGAGGATCATTTTTATGTTTTGTATTTGCATAAAATCAAATGCGAAATCAGTTACTTCCCTACTCTATTAATCATCAAAAATGTTTCTCTTTGGGCTAAATCTAGGAATGACTATGTGTGAATTTGTGTGAGTAGCTGATGCATGCTTAGATGAATAGAATTGATTACTGCTTCCCCACAAACTCTGTTTTGAGGAAAACCTAGTTAGCTAGGGACTATGTGATGCCAAAGCTAGTTTTGGTTGACTATGGTGATTGTAAAACTTGATTAAAAACTTAGAGTAGCAGTAGAAACTAAGTTTGGGGGTATATCAGGTTGTGCTAAGGCTGGGTGCAAAGACTGTAGGATGATTAGGGCATGTGTAGTGTGAGTGCAGCGTTGTAACGTCTACCCGTAACGTTATAACGTATGCCGTGTGTGTTTTCGTGTTGTGTTCTGTATTATCAAGCGTGGTAACGTCTCACCTACAAACGTTATAACGTCTACTCCAAAAAGACCAAAAAGTGTGTGTATTTCAAATAAGTGGAAAAATCCACATGTTCTCTGTGTTTGCTGCAATTTCCCAAAACAAATACTGGGCACTCCAAATGTCTCAATCCAAAATTGTCAAATCCAAAGGATCAAAAAAAAAAGTGTAGTAAATCAAATGAAAGTTGCTCAGTAATGAGGGGGTTGCAGTCCTCTGTGTGTTTTGCGTTGTGTGAGTCAGAATGGTAGTTTGCACTAATCTAATCCTAGCACCCAATTAAGACCCTTTGTCATGCTTAAAATAACCCTCATGTCTTATGTGGAAATGTTAGCCTACTCTCTGTTTTGAAAGATGTTATACCCTCACCATAATGGAAACCACTCTTTCATAAGCTAGGGTAGCTTCTGAACCTAGCTAGGAATAGAATTGATACAGAGATCACACACTCACTTTGGGCAGTAATGAATCTAGAATGTAATTGTGCATTGGTGCGTGAGTGTGTAGTGTAAGTCTGAAGGAATTAGCCCCTTGAGGAAAATTTTTGATCAAATGGATAAGCAGGGTGTAAACTGCTGGTGTATTTAATTTCATGCATCTTTTCATATGTTGTGTTTTGATTTCTTGAGGACAAGCAATGGTTTAAGTTTGGGGGTGTGATAACTCATATTTATATGAGTTATTTATACTTATTCTAAGTTAAATCATGCAAGTCCTCTGGCAATTGTAGGTTGTTCCTATTGAGTTTCTGTTAGTTTATTGCTTTTTAGTTAGAAAGGGGGCTAAATTACAATTTCTAGGCATTTTGGCGCCAATTGGCGCCTTTGTGAACATTTTGATGCTTCTTGTGTTTGTGCAGTGAGCTGAACGTGGCAGCGTCCCTCATCACGTCTGAAGGAAGGCAGCAGAAGCAA
The DNA here is from genome assembly GCA_039519185.1 of Astragalus membranaceus. Lineage (NCBI taxonomy): Eukaryota > Viridiplantae > Streptophyta > Magnoliopsida > Fabales > Fabaceae > Astragalus > Astragalus membranaceus. The sequence goes on along the minus strand of CM076849.1, from coordinate 36,580,995 downwards.
GAAAGAGATATCTCATTTTTGGCGCATAAGAAATGATAGGCAAAGATCTAGAAGTGCAGAAGATCTTCTCTCTCCTCAGCGCTGATGCGGCTGACGCACTGTAGCAGTGCAGTGTCATTTCAGAACAGAGTCAATCTACAAGCAAGCTTGGAAGGTGGGGAATGACATCAGCAAGCATGTGACCCCTTGTTCCTTGGCTATTCTCTCTCTACAAAAGGAAAGGCAGGAACGCCTCCAGAAAAGGGGGAGATAATCCATTCATCATCCACCTTCCTCCATTTTCAGAGATAGTTTTTCTAGAGAAGTTCTGGACACAGACTTCTTCATCCAAAATTTTCTCAAGCTCCAATTTTTATTTCCATTCGCAACCATTACTGTGAAGCTCAGACGTTGCAACGTCTCTACAGCGTGCATGAAGGAAGGCTTCTTAGGCGTATCTTTTGCGCTTAGTCTCCTTTTCTCTATGTACGGTATTTGGATTTCAACTCCTCTTCTTTCTGTAAAGATGCTCAGCATGAGCTAAACATTTGTAGTTGGGTTGTTGTTTTGCTTGTAATAAACCTCTAGTTTAATGCTATGACGTATTGATGTTTATGTGTTTTAAATCTTTGCATGTTAATATTTCCAAACTTGTTTTGAACTTGGCCACTTAAAATAAGTAGATTCATAGGTACAGACATGGTCTATGAAAAGAACTCAAAGATTTATGTGAATGAAAAGGTGCACTAAAGACATTTAGGCATTTTTATCTAAGTCTAGACATAGAATGGATAATAGTTCATAGGACATTGCTGTGGGTACTTAAAATACAGGAGTAGGCCTACTTAGAACCTAGACATAGGAATTCTAGTACTTGAAGCTCTGGCGTTTTGTGACTGAAAAGCACAGCTCTTTTGCAACAGCGTTCAAACGTTATAACGTCTATACAACATAGCATTTGTACGTGTTAACGTGTAAACGTTATAACGTCTGACTAGAGGAGATTTACTTGCATGCAGCAATCCAACTCATACCCTTCCATATTCACAACCACTTCTTGTTTACTTGCTTTATCTATGTTCTTAGTCTTAATACCAACCACTTCTTGGCAATTGTAGGTTGTTCCTATTGAGTTTCTGTTAGTTTATTGCTTTTTAGTTAGAAAGGGGGCTAAATTATAATTTCTAGGCATTTTGGCGCCAATTGGCGCCTTTGTGAACATTTTGATGCTTCTTGTGTTTGTGCAGTGAGCTGAACGTGGCAGCGTCCCTCATCACGTCTGAAGGAAGGCAGCAGAGCAAGAAAGAGATATCTCATTTTTGGCGCACAAGAAATGATAGGCAAAGATCTAGAAGTGCAGAAGATCTTCTCTCTCCTCAGCGCTGACGCGGCTGACGCACTGTAGCAGTGCAGTGTCATTTCAGAACAGAGTCAATCTACAAGCAAGCTTGGAAGGTGGGGAATGACATCAGCAAGCATGTGACCCCTTGTTCCTCGGCTATTCTCTCTCTACAAAAGGAAAGGCAGGAACGCCTCCAGAAAAAAAGAAGATAATCCATTCATCATCCACCTTCCTCCATTTTCAGAGATAGTTTTTCTAGAGAAGTTCTGGACACAGACTTCTTCATCCGAAATTTTCTCAAGCTCCATTTTTTTATTTCCATTCGCAACCATTACTGTGAAGCTCAGACGTTGCAATGTCTCTACAGCGTGCATGAAGGAAGGCTACTTAGGCGTATCTTTTGCGTTTAATCTCCTTTTCTCTATGTACGGTATTTGGATTTCAACTCCTCTTCTTTCTGTAAAGATGCTCAGCATGAGCTAAACATTTGTAGTTGGGTTGTTGTTTTGCATGTAATGAACCTCTAGTTTAATATTATGAAGTATTGATGTTTATGCGTTTTAGATCTTTGCATGTTAATATTTCCAAACTTGTTTTGAAATTGGCCACTTAAAATAAGTAGATTCATAGGTACAGAAATGGTCTATGAAAAGAACTCAAAGATTTATGTGAATGAAAAGGTGCACTAAAGACATTTAGGCATTTTTATCTAAGTCTAGACATAGAATGGATAATAGTTCATAGGACATTGCTGTGGGTACTTAAAATACAGGAGTAGGCCTACTTAGAACCTAGACATAGGAATTCTAGTACTTGAAGCTCTGACGTTTTGTGACTGAAAAGCACAGCTCTTCTCTTTTGCAACAGCGTTCAAACGTTATAACGTCTATACAATATAGCATTTGTACGTGTTAACGTGTAAACGTTATAACGTCTGACTAGAGGAGATTTACTTGCATGCAGCAATCCAACTCATACCCTTCCATATTCACAACCACTTCTTGTTTACTTGCTTTATCTACGTTCTTAGTCTTAATACCAACTTTTAGTGCCGATTTATTACTTGTTTCACCTGTGTTTTAAAGACTTGAACTTTGAAAGTAAATCAATCCTCGTGGGAACGATCTCTTATTTTTATCCACTTTATTACTTGTACGACGTGTATACTTGCACTGATATTGCGACTAGAACACACACGCGCAAACAACTGGTTAGAGAATAACCACGTTCATATCAACTGTCGTAGCAAGTCGGTCAGTTTCGGGGAAGAAGACTCTGTTTTGGTATCTGCTGGTCAGTTGAAGAAGTTGAAGAAAGAAGGAGTTCAGCTATTTGCGTTGATGGCATCGTTGTCTGCTGAGAGTCAAGCTGTTATTGAAGAACTGCAAGTGGTACGCGAGTTTCCTGAGGTTTTTCCTGACGAAATTCCGGGTGTGCCGCCGGAGAGGGAAGTTGAGTTTTCGATTGATCTTGTACCTGGTACGAGGCCTGTGTCTATGGCACCGTACAGGATGTCGGCGTCTGAATTGTCTGAGTTGAAGATGCAACTTGAAGAATTGCTTGAGAAAACGTTTGTGAGACCGAGTGTATCACCGTGGGGAGCTCCGGTATTGTTAGTAAAGAAGAAAGATGGGAGCATAAGGTTATGTGTGGACTATCGTCAGTTGAATAAGGTAACTATCAAGAATAAGTATCCGCTTCCGAGGATCGACGATCTGATGGATCAGTTGGTGGGTGCCCGTGTTTTCAGCAAAATTGATTTGAGGTCCGGATATCATCAGATTAAAGTGAAGGATGAGGATGTTCAGAAGACAGCTTTCAGGACAAGGTATGGGTATTATGAATATTCAGTGATGCCGTTCGGTGTGACCAATGCTCCTGGTGTATTTATGGAATATATGAATCGTATTTTCCATAATTACCTAGATCAGTTTGTGGTGATCTTCATAGATGACATTCTAGTTTATTCTAAGACAGAGGAAGAGCATGCTGAGCACCTGAAGACAGTGTTAGAAGTTCTGAAAGAGAAAAAGTTGTATGCTAAGTTATCAAAGTGTGAGTTCTGGCTGAAAGAGGTGAGTTTCCTTGGGCACGTGATTTCTGGTAATGGTATTGCGGTTGATCCGGCAAAAGTAGAAGCAGTGTTGGAGTGGGAGGCTCCGAAGTCCGCAACAGAGATTAGAAGCTTTTTGGGTTTAGCTGGGTACTACAGGAGGTTCATCGAGGGTTTTTCCAAGTTGGCCCTTCCGTTGACTCAGTTGACTTGTAAGGGTAAAGTTTTTGTTTGGGATGCTCGGTGTGAGGAAAGTTTTATGGAACTGAAAAAGAGATTGACAACGTCGCCTGTTTTGACGTTGCCTAATCCGGAGGAATCGTTTGTTGTATATTGTGATGCTTCGAAGATGGGTCTTGGGGGTGTGCTGATGCAAGATGGGAAAGTCGTTGCGTATGCGTCGAGGCAGTTGCGGGTTCATGAGAAAAATTACCCTACGCATGATTTGGAATTGGCTGCTGTGGTATTTGTGCTTAAGATTTGGAGGCACTACCTTTATGGTTCGAGGTTTGAAGTGTTCAGTGATCACAAGAGTCTGAAGTATCTATTCGATCAGAAAGAGTTGAATATGAGACAGCGTCGGTGGTTGGAGCTCTTGAAGGATTATGACTTTGGTTTGAATTATCATCCCGGCAAAGCTAATGTCGTGGCTGATGCTTTAAGCAGAAAGTCTTTGCATATGTCGGCAATGATGGTGAAAGAATTAGAGTTGATTGAGGAATTCAGAGATTTGAGTTTGGTTTGTAAAATGACACCTCGCAGTGTCAAGCTGGGAATGTTAAAGATCGATAATGATTTCCTGGGCAGCATCAGAGAAGCTCAGAAGTCAGATGTCAAGTTAGTAGATTTAATTAATGGGGTTGGTCAATCTGAAGATGAAGATTTCAAATTAGATTCCAGTGGTGTGTTGAGGTTCCGGGGTAGGATCTGTGTTCCGGATGATGAGGAGATGAGAAAGGCAATTTTAGAGGAGGGTCACCGTAGCAAGTTGAGTATCCATCCTGGAGCGACGAAAATGTATCAAGATCTGAAAAATATGTTTTGGTGGTATGGTATGAAGAGAGATGTGGCACAGTTTGTGTATGCCTGTTTGACCTGTCAAAAGTCGAAGGTTGAACATCAGAAGCCTGCAGGGTTAATGCAACCGTTGGAAATTCCAGAGTGGAAGTGGGATAGCATTGCGATGGATTTTGTGACGGGATTGCCGAATACAGTTAAGGGTCATGACGCTATTTGGGTGATCGTTGATAGGTTAACGAAGTCTGCTCACTTTATTCCTATTAATATCACTTATCCGGTGTCGAGGTTGGCAGAGGTCTATGTCAAAGAAATTGTGAAGTTGCACGGTGTTCCGAAGAGTATTGTGTCAGATAGGGATCTGAGGTTCACTTCTGAGTTTTGGACGAGTTTGCAGAAGGAATTGGGTTCAAAGCTGAAAATGAGTTCGGCGTATCATCCTCAGACAGATGGTCAGTCAGAGAGGACAATTCAGTCGTTAGAAGATTTGTTGAGGGCTTGTGTATTGGAACAACGGGGTTCATGGGATTCCTACCTTGCGTTGATTGAGTTTACCTATAACAACAGTTACCATTCCAGTATCGGGATGGCACCATTTGAAGCATTGTATGGTCGAAAGTGTAGAACGCCATTGTGTTGGTATGAGTCGGGAGAGAGTGTAGTGTTGGGACCGGAGATTGTCCGGGAGACTACAGAGAAAATCAAGATGATCCGTGAAAAGATGAAGGCGTCGCAGAGTCGTCAGAAGAGTTACCATTACAAGCAGAGGAAAGAATTAGAGTTTCAAGAGGGTGAGCATGTGTTCTTGAGGGTTTCTCCGATTACCGGTGTTGGTCGAGCGTTGAAATCGAAGAAGCTCACTCCTCAATTTGTTGGTCCTTATCAGATTTCTGAAAGAATCGGAAATGTGGCTTATAGAGTGGCTTTACCGCCAAATCTTTCGAATTTGCACGACGTGTTTCATGTGTCGCAACTTCGGAAGTATGTTTCGGATCCATCTCATGTGATCCATATGGATGATGTAGAGGTGCAAGATAATCTCACTGTGGAGACGATGCCCGTACGGATTGAGGATCGTGAAGTGAAAGCGCTTAGAGGCAAAGAGATTGCATTAGTGAAAGTGGTTTGGCTAGGAGCTGCAGGCGAGAGTATGACTTGGGAGCTAGAGAGCAAGATGCGAGAGTCCTACCCAGAGTTATTTGATCAGGTAAATTTCGAGGACGAAATATTCTAAGTGGGGGAGAGTTGTAACACCCTAAATATTTAATTAAATTATTTAATTAAGTATTTAGGAATTTGATTTAATTAATTGGATATAATTTAATTATTGGAAATTATATTAAAAATTGTGTAGGTGGTATTAGGAGGTGGAGGCGCCAAACTAGATGGACTTGGGCTTAAGTGAGAAGCCCAAGCCCATGACTCATGTCATATGCGAAGTGGCCAAGGCGCCTAGGGGTTAGGGTTTTTTGTTAGCATTTTGCGAAATTGAGAAGAGAGAAAAGAAAGGAGAATTGCGCCGTAGAGAGAAGAGGAAGAGGAGAAGCGCCGTAGAGAAAGAGGAAGAGAGGAGAAGGTCGCAAGCTCCAAGGAGAAAAGAGGAACGTGATTTCTGTTGCCGTGTTTCCGTTCGTGACCGTCTCTAGGGCTCCTATTCTTCAAATTCGAGGTAAGGGGAGTTCTATCAATTTTTATAATAATTCCTATGATAGGTTTTAAGTAGAGATGGCCTAGATCTAATCCGTGAGTATGATTTACGTGTATTTTCATGTTGTTAATTCGATTGGTATGTGTTTTGATGAATTTGTTGCTCAACGATCCATGGTTGGTGTTATAGGCGCCTAGGGCGCCATGTTTGTGCTTGTGATGTGCTGAAATTTTGATGTTTTTAGGCATAGGATCTGGCGCCCCTGTGCTGGGCGCCGTGGCCATGTTATTGTTTGTCGCTGAAATTGTGTTGCTGGATGTGTTCTGGGCGCCAGGCGCCCTGTGCTGGGCGCCAAGGGCGCCAGTGCGTGTTGCTGTGCGCGTACTTGTGTGGAGCGCTGGGCGCTGGGTGCCAGCGCTGGGCGTTGAGCGCCCGTGTGCGTGTGTTGCGTGTGGCGCCAAGGCGCTGGGCGCTGAGCGCCCGTGTGCGCGTGTTCCGTGTTGCGCTAAAGCGCTGGGCGCTGGGCGACCGTGTGTTGCGTGTTGCGTGTTGCGCTAAGGCGCTGGGCGCCCGTGTGGGTGTGTTGCGTTTTGCTGGGCGCTGGGCGCCCAGGGCGCCAGTTTTCAGGATGTTCCCAAATTTTTATGAAAACTGTTTTCGCTATATCTTTTGACTCGGACATCCGTTTTAAACGTTTCAAAAAGTGTTGGGAAGCTTTTTCAGTTGCCTATCTGTGTGTCCCATTTTTAAAAATAAAAACTTATTATTTCTGAAGGTTGCGGGGGCACCCCAAGTGGCTGTCCCCTGTGGTCGTTGCTGTGACATTGAAAAATCGTTTTGGTGTCCTTAAAAATTCTCTTTTGCGTATGACCAGTGGTTTTAACGTTTTAGTGTCAAAAGTGATGATTTTGACGATGATGCCCTTAGTGGCTAGTTAAATGACCTTTTTGCCCTTAGTGGCCAATATTGTTGATAATGATGTGCAAATGACGAGGATGCCCTTAGTGGCTAGTTAAATGACCGTTTTGCCCTTAGTGGCCAATGTTGTTGATATTGATGTGTAAATGACGATGATGCCCTTGGTGGCTAGTAAATGACGTTTTTGCCCTTAGTGGCTAGTTAAATGACCGTTTTGCCCTTAGTGGCCAATGTTGTTGATATTGATGTGTAAATGACGATGATGCCATTGGTGGCTAGTAAATGACGTTTTTGCCCTCCGTGGCTATTGTTTGAGTTGATGATGCATATGAATAAGTGACGATGAAAAACCCAGTGACGTTTTGAGGCCCAAAAAGGCTAAGTGATGTTAAGGCCTAAAAGGCTAAGTGATGTTGTCGTGTAAATTGTGAATTGACAGGTGCTGTGCCTCTTATTTGGCAAATTGGTAAGTGACGGGTCACATGGTTGACCGTGATTTGTGTGTGTTTGTGCGTGGTGCATGTCATAGTGTCTCATGCCTCCCATATGCATAAACCCAGTGACGTTTTGAGGCCTAAAGGGCTAAGTGACGATGAGGCCATAATGGCTAAGCGACGTTTGTGAAAAGGTACCTCATGCATATGCCCGCGAGTGGGTTGCATTTCATATGCCTACATGACATAGTGATGAGTTATTGTAGTGATGTAATTGATGATTGTGATGTGATTGTTTTAGAGCTGTGATTTGACTTATTGCTTATCATGTGATTTATTATATGGATTGAATTGGACTCACCCTTCTATTTGAATGTTACCCCTATGCGGTAACGTGCAGGTGATCACGAGTGAAGGACTAGGTACCTTCACTATTTCTAGTCGAGTCGTCACGCTCTGATACGTAGCACTCAGGGGGGAACGAACTTGATGTTTATGAATGATTTCAGCTGTTATGCTTTGTTGACGATTCCGTTTTATTTTGTTATTCCGCTGCGTAGTTGGTGTTTATTGACGTTAAGTTTATTTGCGATGATAAATGTGTTTTTGAGGGTCTCCTCTTAGCGACGTGCTACGTGATGCAGGATTATTATGTTTGAGCTGTTTTAATTGAGAGGCGTTATTTTATTGAAGTATGTGTAACATTCCTCGTGCGAAACAATTTTTGAAAACTCTGATATTTTTCCAATTAAATGAACGGGTAGAAAAGGGGCGTTACACTAATGGTTAGAGAACTTGAGCTAATTGAGCAATTCAGAGATATGAGTCTGGTTTGTGAGGTGACTTCTCAAAGTGTCAGGTTGGGGATGTTGAAAATTGATAATGAGTTCATAGCTAGTATCCGAGAAGCCCAGCAGTTGGATGTTAAGCTAGTCAACCTAATGGTTGGGATTGGTCAATCAGAGAGTAAGGACTTTGAGTTAGATGCGCAGAATGTGTTAAGATACCGTGGAAGAGTTTGCGTTCCTGAGGACGAAAAGATAAAAAGGGCAATTTTAGAAGAAGGTCATAGAAGCAAGTTGAGTATTCATCTGGGGGCTACAAAATGTATCAAGATTTGAAACGGTTGTTTTGGTGGCCTGGTATGAAACGTGACGTCGCTCAGTTTGTATACTCTTGTTTGACTTGTCAGAAGTCGAAGGTGGAGCATCAGAAGCCTGCAGGGTTGATGCAGCCATTGGAAATCCCAGAGTGGAAATGGGATAGCATATCTATGGATTTTGTTACTGGATTTCCTAATACGGTGAAGGGACATGATTCAATTTGGGTAATTGTGGATAGATTGACGAAGTCTGCTCACTTCATTCCTATCAATATCACGTATCCGGTGTCGAGGTTGGCTGAGATCTATATCCAGGTAATTGTGAAGCTGCATGGTGTTCCGATGTGTATTGTGTCTGATAGAGACCCTAGATTCACTTCTGATTTCTGGAAGAGCTTGCAAGAGGCATTGGGGTCCAAATTGAGGTTGAGTTCGGCTTATCATCCTCAGACTGATGGACAGACAGAGAGAACCATCCAGTCGTTGGAAGATTTATTGAGGGCTTGTGTTCTAGAGCAGAGAGGTGCGTGGGATACTCATCTTCCGTTGATTGAGTTTACTTACAACAACAGTTACCATTCTAGTATTAGAATGGCTCCTTTCGAGGCGTTGTATGGTCGGAGGTGTAGGACTCCGTTGTGTTGGCACGAGTCTGGAGAGAGTATTGTTCTTGGGCCCGAAGTTGTTCGAGAAACTACGGAGAAGGTGAAAATGATTCGTGAAAAGATGAAAGCGTCGCAGAGCAGACAGAAAAGTTATCATGATAAGAGGAGGAAAGATTTAGAATTCCAAGCCGGTTACCATGTGTTTTTGAGTGTCACGCCTATGACTGGTGTTGGGCGTGCGCTGAAATCGAAGAAGTTGACTCCTCGTTTCATCGGGCCGTATCAGATCACTGAGAGAGTTGGGAGTGTTGCTTATCGAGCGGCTTTGCCACCTAATCTTTCGAACTTGCATGACGTGTTTCACGTGTCGCAACTCCGAAAGTATATTCCGGACCCGTCTCATGTGATTAGTATGGATGATGTGGAGGTACAGGATAATCTCACTGTGGAGACTATGCCTGTGCGCATTGAAGATAGAGAAGTGAAGGTTCTGAGAGGGAAGGAGATTGCTCTGGTAAAAGTGGTTTGGTTAGGAGCTGCTGGTGAGAGCCTGACTTGGGAGCTGGAGAGCAAGATGCGGGAGTCTTATCCAGAGTTGCTTGAGTCAGGTAAGAATTTCGAGGACGCAATTTCCTAAGTGGGGGAGAGTTGTAACACCCGAAATAATTTAATTAAATATTTGATTAAATTATTTAAGTGTTGCAATATTATTATTATTATTATTGTTATTATAATAAATTATTAATAAGTTATTTTATTTTTTAAATTGAAGGGAGTGATGTTGGTAACTCCGGGGTGGTGAGGAATGGCCCATGAGGCCCAAGCCCATTAGCTTAGGCGCTCCTAGGCGTCTAGGGCATGATGCAAAGTCGCATCATTTGTGTAACAAAGGGAAAAGAAAGAAAACAAAAGAAAGAAAGGAGAAGAGAGAAGAGAGAAGTCGCGAAGGAGAAGAGGAAGGGAGGAGAGAGTTCGCAATTTTCGTGAAGAGGAGATCGTTTGTGTTGCGGTGTTTTCGTGCGTGGCCATCTTCTTCGTGCTAGGAGCTTACGCATTCGAGGTAAGGGTGGGTTTTAACGTTTATAATGGGTTATGATGGTGGCTTATGGGTAGTTAGGGCGATATGTTGTCATTGTGTAGGCCTTAGGATGATTTCTTGAAGATTGATGTGTTGTCATTGTGTTCTATATCATGTTGAAACTTAAAATTAGTGAATCCATGTGAATTGGTGTGACCGTAGGTAGCTAGATGTTGAATGATTATGAGACTAGGTACGTACGTGATGTGTTTGATGTGTTGACCCTATGAAAATTGAGAATGAAATTTTGATGATGGATATGTGCTTGTGATATTGTATGAGTGAATTGAGGTGTGTGTCAAAGGGGTTGCGTGTGGTGGTGTCATGGTGAGGGGCGCCAAATGTGGTTGCCCCAAGGTGTGTGGTGGTGCTTCGGTGTGAGGGCGCCAAAAATTGGCAAGCCCCTTGTGTGTGTGTGTTTGTGTGCGTTGCTTGGTGTGCCTTGTGCAAGGGCGCCAAATTGGCATGCCCATGTTGCAATTTGTGTTTCGGTGTGTGCTGGGTGCTGGGCGCTAAGGGCGCTGGGCGCCAAGGGCGCTGTTGTGTGCGTGTTGCGTGTGTGTGCTGGGCGCTGGGCGCCAAGGGCGCTGTTGTGTGCGTGTTGCGTGTGTGTGTTGGGCGCCAGGCGCTGGGCGCTGGGCGCCAAGGGCGCTGTTGTGTGCGTGTTGCGTGTGTGTGCTGGGCGCCAGGCGCTGGGCGCCAAGGGCGTTGTGTTTGCGTGTGTGCGTGTGTTGCTGGGCGCTGGGCGTCAGGCGCTGGGCGCCAAGGGCGCTGTGTGTTGCGTGTGTGCGTGTGTTGCTGGGCGCTGGGCGCCAAGGGCGCTGTGTTGTGTGCGTGTGTGTGTGTTGTCTTCTAAAATTTAAGTGTGCTGTTTTTCTCCAATTTAAATGTGTTGCTTCATAAGTGTAAAATGTGGCAGCTATGATGCTGTGAACAGGTGAGAATTACGTGGTAGCTGTGATGCTACAACACGTGGTATTTTTATGAGATGATTTGTAACGAGACGTGATGGTATAGTATTTATTAATTAAACACTTTGAGTTTGTGTAACTGGTGCATGAGTCATGAGTCGCATTATCATATGCATTTCTTGGTGGTATAGGCTTCGGCCTCTTGCCCGTCGTGGCTTATTTTACGAGATCGGTACCGCATGCATATGCCCAGAGGGGTTGCATTGTTGCATAGTCTATATATATATATATATATATATATATATATATATATATATATATATATATATATATATATATATATATATATATATATATATATATACACATGTAACGTGTTTTGGTTTCCGTTCTGATGGAATTTGTGTCTTGTGTGGTGCTATGATGTACTGATTTTCGAGGTAGCTGTGATGCTACAACATGTGGTATGTTTATGAAATGATTTGTAACGAGATATGATGGTATAACTATGAGGTGTTGACTTTCTGTGTTCCCGTGATTTACCGCTGCTTATATACTGCTATCATTAACTTATTATTTCTGTTAAGCTCACCCCTTCTGCTTGGAATGTTGCTCTTATGTGGCAACGCTGCAGGTGATCGTTAGCACTCGTGGAGGATTGCTAGGTGTAGTTTCCTTCTCGTTGGGTCTGTGTCAGCTCTGATGCGTAGCACCGGGGAGGGTCTTAGTTACCGTTGTCGAACTATTGTTATTTATAATTTGGAGTTTTGGTTTAATGTTTAATTATTTTTGAAGATGTTAAATGAGTTTATGATTCCACTGCTTAAAGATTAATTAATTATATTTTTGAGGATTTAATTTAAATTAATTTGGAGTTTTTATGTGGTGAAAAATGTAGCGCTCTCGTGGTGACTCTGATAATTGCGTGTTTATTTATAATTAGTAAAAGGGGGTGTTACACCAAATGAAAAAGCGGGCAGCGCTCATGAGGGCACCTGGCAGAAGGGCGCCTGGCAAAAGGTGGTCTGGAAGCAAGTCATTCGCAAGGGGGCAGACAGCATTGTGCGACAAGGAGCATAAGGCGCCCGTGAGGGCACCAAACCTTGTCTCGCAAAATCTGCTCCACGAGGAGACACCCGGCGTATAGGCGCCCAAGGCACCCATGAGGGCACCAAAACCTTGTCTCGCAAATTAAAGGATGCATGAGCATCTGAGTGCATGAGCACGTGAGAAAATAAAAGAGTGCATGAGCACGTAAGAAAATTAAAGGATGCATGAGCATCTGAGTGCATGTGCACGTGAGAAAATAAAAGAGTGCATGAGCACGTCAGAAAATTAAAGGATGCATGAGCATGTGAGTGCATGAGCACGTAAGAAAATAAAAGAGTGCATGAGCACGTAAGAAAATTAAAGGATGCAGGAGCATGTGAATACATGCGCATGAAAGGAAATAAAAGAGTGCACGAGCACGTGAACAAAAAAAGCAGAGTTCCAAGCACACGCCCACACAAGCCGGCGCCTAAGAGGGCGCCTGGCAAGGAAGCAACCAGCGCCCAAGAGGGGCGCCTGGTAGGGAGGGCGCCTGGCATGGGGGCTCCTGTCAGGAGGTGGTCTGGAAGCAAATCCTTCGCAAGGGGGCAGTCAGCACTGTGCAACAAGGCGTCCAAGCACTTCCAGGAAGGCACTAATGCACCCTAGAGGGCACCAAAACATGTTTCGCAGGATGGCACCAAGCACATCCAGGCTGGCACCAAGGCGCCCTAGAGGGCGCCAAAACATGTTTCGTTGGATGGCACCAAGCACATCCAGGAAGGCTCCAAGGCGCCCTAGCACTACAAGAATAACTCTATATTGCCACAAACGTTTGCCACGGACAACTTTCCGTCGCTAATTTGCGACGGATTTGCGACGGCGAGTGAGATTGGGCATTGGCGGTAACAATCCCGCTCATAATTTGCGACGGAAAGGCATGTTGGTCACTAATTTGCGACGGAAGTGGATGTGGGGCGCAAATTTGCGACGGATGTTTAGTCGCAAGCCCGTCGCAAATGTTAATTAGAATTTTTATTCACGCGAACCCTATTATCTCTTCTCTCAGAACACAAAACTCTTCTTCTCTCAGAACACACAAAACTCTTCTCTCAAAACCCTCGTGTTCTCCGCCGTTCTCCGCCCCGCCTCACTCCTCTCGCGTTCTCCGCCCCGCCTCACTCCTCTCGCCGTGCACTCCGTTCGTGAACTCGTCGCCACCACTCCACCCTCCGGCGCCGTGCACTCCGTTCGCGAACTCGTCGCTGTTTGTCTTCTACCAGGTAAATCACCCGGCTCTCTGATTCTTTCCCCCTTCTTCACTGATTCTCGTTTTCCCCCTTCTTCGTTGATTCTGATTTTCCCCTTTCTTAACTGATTTTGAAACTTAGGGTTTGTTGTGCTTTGAAATTATTTCCACGTCTTTTCTACAAATTGATGTTAGTTTCTGATGTTTGTTGTGCTTTGACTCATGTCTTTCTAAATCAAACATAATATTAATTAAACAATGCCTGTTAGCCTTAGCCTAACGATAAGAAATTTATTTTTGAGGGGTCTTAAATCTATTCCTCTCTTACTCAGAATAATCGAAATATGGAACTCCAACATTGAATTAGTTTTCAAATAAGATCCAATACCAACAAAAATTGATATTTCCAAGGAAAAAGGGGCCACTATGCATGCAAACCGAACAATGGTTAGTGGTCCATGGCAATGGAGAGTTTGAAAACTACCGCATCGCATTCTAGGATAATACTACTCTGCTCATATAACTGTACTATACATCACCAGCATTAGCCAGCACTGTGTAACATGAGAGACAGACAGAACAATCAGTTCACCTAACAAACTCGTGCAGCATAGCTAACATAAAAGTTTTCCAACAATATGATAAAGTTTTCCTTGTTATGTGTTGTGGTATTGTGTTTATTGTTCTCTCCTTGCTCTGATGTTCAAAATTGCTGGATGTTGTTCTGCTTAACTGTTCACCCTTTTTTCTGCAACTGGTTTGGGCTTGCTGGTGCAATTCGTGTGTCATATTGTAATGGAATTGTATTAAGTTGTGCTATTGGAGTTGGTACTTGAGTTCATTTTAAAACAACACAAGGTCTTGGTATAATATCACGGTCTAGTAATTATAGGTTTGGAAGAAATCATGCTGCAAGGTCCTCTGGTTGTGTTGGCTGCATATATTCCTTTTCCATAGTTTAGTTTTTCTTTTGCCTTGTCTACTCTGTCTAAGGAAAAGGGAGATATTTTGTAAGGGAGTTAATTAGTTAGAGGGTTGTTTTGTGTAATGCTGGTTAGTTAAGTAGAAAGGAGTGGACCTAACTATGGTGATTATTTTATTTGTTTCAATGCTTTTAGAACTTAGTTCCTGTTCTAACATGCTACAGATTTAACTATCACAAAATATCTTTATTTTAAAAATAGTATAATTTCTTATTATTCTGGCTACTAAAACCAACAAACATAAGAGATATTCTCCAAAATTATAGGTGTTGCAAGAATGTATGAAAACATAGCAAGTAAAAACAAAGAAATCCTAGCAATGACACTTTTGCTGAATTATAAATCTGTGGCAATCCAAATTTCTTCAAACTGTATATATATTTAAAATCAAACCAACCTGTAAAAGCAGCACAGTATTGTCTCCTTCAAATTTCTTCAAACTGTGGCAATCCAAATTATAAATCTGAATCTCTTTTGCTGCCTGCTTTTACAGCTGAAACCGAATTGCTGGAAGTGGTCTCCATCCATGTAATATTGCTGGAACCGAATTGCTGGAAGTGGTCTCCAGCTGAAACCGAATTGCTGGAATTGCTGGAAGTGGTCTCCATCCGAATTGCTGAAACCGAATTGCTGGAAGTGGACCTGAACAGAAGTTGCACACAGGGTAGCTGCATAACTTCTGCATAACTGCACACAATATTGGTAAGCTAACAACATGTACAAATACAAAACTAGTTGCTGCATAATTGTAGATTTCTTGAATTGGTAAGATGCAAAAAGTGGTACAAAATTGGTAAAATTGTGCATAATTGTTGTAGTTTTGTGCATATTTGCTGCATTTGATCCCTGAAAGTTGTCACTTAATATCATCTTGGTCTCTGCATAATTTGTAAATTGATAAACCTGTTTGGTACATAATTGCTCAGTTGTCCCTGAAAGTCTTTTGTGCATATTCGGCACGTAAGTGGCCCAAAATACTTTAGTATATTTCTTCCCATCCGCTGCCTCACATATCTGTAGTGTAGTATTTACTCAATCCAGATATTAGTTCATTGAAATCTGCAACAGAATCACTGTCCTTCTTCAGTTTTTCAATATCCAACTCAATGGTTAACTGAATAGTCCGAATTAATATTAGAGTAAATGACAGTAGTATGTTGTCATGCATGTGTATAATTCATTTTCTTGCTCTTAATAATGGAGAATCAGTTTAATTTGTGCTGGTGTTGATGCTTGAAATTTGATTTTGTGTAATGTATCCTTGAAATGGTGAATCCTTTCATGTCTTAAATTGTGAATCATTAAAACAAAGTTAGTCCTTATTGAATAAGTCAATGTTATGCCTGATATTGCATGTTATTGTTTGAAAATTGAAATTTGCTTTTGTTTGACAGTTCCTATAATGTATTTTTATTTTCCTTCTGATTTATTGGATGCATTGTAGCGACAATTATGTACCAAGTTGTTGCATTGTAGCGACAAGCTGTTGATTTACACGTGCATTATTCACTTGTAGTTTTCTTTTTTTATCACATTCTAGTTGGATCTTCAACTTCTGAAGAATACCTTGTTTTCCCAAGCTTTAACTTGCTTTCCTTTAATCTTTGCTTTCCTCCCGTAGCAACAAGCTTAGCAACAAGATCAGTAGCTCCATTGCCTTGTCGATTAACCCAGAGAAAACCCACCAAGGTAATGTTGGTTTTCATCATCAGAATGTCTTGAACAATTATTGTAATTTCTCTTCTAATAATATTGCCTCTACATGTCTCAATTAAATACATGCAATCCAGTTCAAAGAGCATCCAAGCAAGTTTCAAGTTCACTGCAAAGGATACGACCTCTCGCAAAGCTAGAGCTTCAGCAACCAAGGCGGAGTGAGCAAAGATCTTTGAGGTAATACCAGCAATCAATTCTCCTTTAGCATTTCTGTCTACAATTCTGTGTGCAATTTAGAATATGTTACATTTCTGTTTTTGTCTACAATTTAGAATTGTACAATCACGACCTCTTGCAATTTGTGTACAATTCTGTTTCTGTGTGCAATTCTGTGTATAATTTAGAATTTAATTCTGTGTACAATTTAGAAGAACTTGATGCTGTGCTCCTTATACAGTTATTTTAATATGTAGATATAAAAAGATGCATGGCTTCACTTACCTAGAGAAAGTAGCTTTTGTTTCTGAGTTGTCCTTTAGGCTTAGTTTCTCAAATTGCAATAACTGCAGTTTGCATCACTTTTACTGGTGGGAATTCTTTTGTCACTATTACTATGTTCCTTGTTGTGTTAATTCTTTCGGTTCCAATAAGTGCAGTTTGCATAACCTTCTGTGTTGTAATCAACTTAAAGGAAATAAAACATACCTTCAAGTTAGCTAAGAGAACATGATATTAAGAAAGGAACAGATATATCACAAATGCTGGTTATTTTGCATGTTAGGAAAATGCTGGTTATTTTGCATGTTTTGTGTTTGTGTGGTTCTGTAAGTAACAGATATATCACAGATTGCATCCCAAACCAGCAACATTGCTGTTGTAACCGTAAAGAAAGAGAAAGAAATCAATAGGGAATGATTGTCTGTGGAATATTTTAGCTAGTGTCTTATCTCTCCATTTGGAAGCTTAGCCTTATTTTTCTTTGTACCTTTCTTTTGAGTACTGATTTTATGCTAGTGACAGTAGCATATATATTGTAATAGCATTTAGGTAACTTTCATATTGATGTGTGTGCTTCTCTAAGATAAATTGTATTTAAAAAACAAGACCAAAAAGAAATCGAGCCAGCCCAAAGCCCATGGGCCAGTCCGGCCCAGCCCAATTCAAGAGAATGGTTGTCTTTGAAACTGATTCTTCTGTTCAAAACAAAACAAGAGAATGGTTGTATATTTAATTATTGACAATTGATTGTCATTTGTCACTGTTCAGTAGTACTTGGAATTTAATTGCTTGTATCAACTATCAACCGTTTAGCATATTATATTATGTGTGGATGATATTTTGTTTGAAGTTGGATACCACTGAATCTGTGATACTTTTGGGATTAATTCTTATATTTCTATATCCCAATTTATCTGTGCTTGAGCTGAATCTGTGATACTTCTGAATTTGAGTATGATTATAACTTGTGCATTTGATAGGAGGAGTTTCAGCGGCTGTTCTCTCAGTCAGATATACCTGTAGACCCCGTTGAGTTGGCTAAGTTGAAGCGTTTGGTGTGGGAGGAGGCTGCTGGAGGGCCCTATAAGAGTCGTGGTGTGTATGGGACAGGAGGCATAGTTGACAATATGGTAGACTCTAGAGCTTCGACGAGTGCGGGCCTGTCTCCTGAGGCCCGTAGGATCATCCAACAAATGTCACAACAATTTGAAGAGCGGTTTGCACGACAGCAACAACTAATTGAGTACGTATTTAACCATGCTGGAATTCCAACACCTCCACCTGATTGGCAGCCTCCCGAGCAAGACCTGCCCGCCCAGCAGGGTCAGCCCGCCCAGCAGGATGAGAGCGAAGATGTAGATGATGGAGACTGTGGAGATCACGGAGACCAAGTTTATGAGAAGGGTTATTGACGAGATCTAGGTAATCTATGTTTTAATAAATGTGCAAAATATATTAGTTTTATGAATTAATTAGTAATCATTATCGTTTTTGATTTGTTAGGTATATATATTGTTCAGAGCTGGACTTGAAGATGCTTCGTCAGAATTTTTTGAGTTTACTGGACATTATCGTTTTTGATTTGTTAGGTATATTGGTATATTTTGATAAACTAGTGGCATGTTTTGATATATTTGAGTAAACTAATGGTATGTTTGTCACTTTTAACTAATTTGGTGGATTGGGTTGACACTTTTAACAATAGTGTAGTTTATGTATAACTAAGTTGATGGTTTGGATTGACACTTTTGATAATAGTGATGTTTATTTATGCTTGAATTGGTGGATTGGAGTCTGAATTAAATTGCCAGGGAATATTGCTAACAGAAATGACAATGGAAATGTCAAATTTTGGTAGAATTAATTATATTTTGTTTTGCGACGGAATTTGCGACGGAATTTTTTTTGGTAGTTACTGAATTTGCCACGGAATTATTACAATTTGCGACGAAATTTTCAAACAATTTACCACGGATTTTCCAAATTTGCGACAGAAAGACGTTAAGAGTTGCGACGGCGTTGCGTTGAGTTTGCCACGGAACATTTGCGACGGATTTGCGACGAGGTTGCCACGGAATATTTGCGACGGATTTGCGACGAGGTTGCCACGAAATATTTGCGACGGCGTTGCGTTGAGTTTGCCACGGAACATTTGCGACGGATTTGCGACGAGGTTGCCACGGAATATTTGCGACGGAGAGTTTCGTCGCAAAGGATTTGCGACGAGCTGTTTTGCGACGACTTTTCGTCCGTCGCAAAGTCCGTCGCAAAGGCACATTTGCCACGGAAAAAGGCCCATTTGCGACGGAAATTGCCGTCGCAAATGAACGATTTTCTTGTAGTGTAGAGGGCGCCAAAACATGTTTCGCAGGAGGGCGCCAACATCAGGAGTCCTGGCACAAGGTGCCCATGGCGCCCATGAGGGCGCCAGATCCTGCGCCAAGAGGCAGCAACAAGACAACACAACAAGGCGCCCATGGCGCCCCTGAGGGCGTCAGATCCTGCTCCATACGCAACAAGGTGCCCATGGCGCCCATGAGGGAGTTGCTTCAATTCAAGCTCAGGTGGCTTCTCAATGGATGGTATGTTATCCTTGAAGCCTCCTGCAGTCAGCTCTAGCGATTCGTACCTTTTTGTCCATCTTGGGACGTTTGGTTTATCTTCCTTGATTTCAGCTAACCCCTCTTCCTGTAGCTCTTTTTTCTCCACATGCTTCAGCTCTTGCTTGAGTACATCATGCTGTGACAGCAGTTGCTTTTGGACCAAGCAGTCCTGTTCAGAAAAGAAATTGCATTCTGCACTGCTGGTGCTGTCATCAGGGTACTTCATAGCATTGAGTACATTGAAGGTGACCTCCTGGTCATTCACTCTCATGGTAAGCTCTCCCTTGTGTACATCGATCAAGGTCCTACCTGTGGCCAAAAATGGTCTTCCAAGAATAATTGGCACATCCTTGTCAGCCTCAAAATCAAGTATTATAAAATCGACAGGAAAAACAAATTTATCTACTTTAATCAAAACATCCTCAATTTTTCCTTCAGGGTAGACAGTAGATCTGTCTGCTAATGCGAGTGTTACTGTGGTGGGTCTTGCTTCACCAATGCCTTGTTTTTTAAAAATGGATTTGGGCATCAAGTTGATGCTTGCACCCAAATCACACAAGGCCCTACCACAGTAATTACCCCCAATGGAGCAAGGGATAGTGAAACTACCTGGATCTTTGAGTTTCTGAGGTACCTTACTCTGCAAAAGCATGCTTGTTTCCTGTGTCATAGCCACTGTCTCGAACTCACCAAGCCTCTTTCTCTTGTCTAGTATATCCTTCATGAACTTGGTGTAGTTAGGCATTTGTTGTCAAGCTTCCACCAATGGAATGCTGATGTGAAGCTGCTTCAGAATCTCCATGAATTTCCCAAACTGTTTGTCTTGATTGGCCTTCTTTAACCTTTGGGGAAAGGGTGGAGGAGGCCGCTCAGGAATAAACTTCTGGGGCGTTTTTGCTGCTGGAGTTGCATTTTCTGCAGTGGTATCAAAGTTCTCATCAACAGGTGCTGCACCAGTGCTGGCAGCATCTAGGATAGAACCTGTATTAACTATTGTAGGCAAGGTAGCAGTTTCCTTGCCGCTTCTGAGTGTGATGGCCTTGACTTGCTCATTACCAGTTGGGTTTGCCTGCTCAGTGGTGCTTGGAAAAGATCCACTTGGTCTAGTTGTAATTGCGGTTGCAATTTGGCCAATTTGATTCTCTAAATTCTTGATGGCAGCCCATTGGCTTTGGTACTGTGTTTTAGTTTCACTCATGAATGCTTTGAGTGCCTCGAATAAGGAGTTGTTAGCATTGGCTTTTGAAGCAGGCTGTGCAGGGAATCCTAGAAGTGTAGCAGGTTTTGCTTGACTAGCAGCAGCATTTGGATCCTTCCATGAAAAGTTGGGATGGTTCCTCCGCCCTGGGTTGTATGTGTTGGAGTAGGGGTTGTTGTTCTTGCTGAAATTTCCAATATAGTTGACAGAGACCGGGTTTCCTGGGCACTCTTCGAACAAATGTCCCCCATTGCAGTACACACAATTTGGTGTATTAGACTTTTCTGTCGGTGCTGTCTCTGCAGATGTTGTGGCAGCAGCAACGGTAGCTGGGGCTGGCGCAGAAGTGGTACACAGGCTTTTTAGCATGTTGGTTAGACTAGCCACTTGTGCAGACAGTGCAGTTATTTCAGACACCTCATGGATTCCGGCTACCTTCTTGGCAGCACTGACTCTGGCAGTGGGCCATTGATAACTGTTTGCAGCTATAGTCTCCACCAAGTCGTATGCTTCATTGTAAAAGTGATTCAGAATGGCTCCTCCTGCAGATGCATCCAGCAACAACCTTGATTGGGAAATCAAGCCATTGTAGAATGTCTCTAATTGTATAGCGAAAGGGATGCCATGATGTGGGCATTTTCTGAGCACATCCTTGAATCTCTCCCAGGCCTCATATAATGATTCTTCTTCTTGTTGCCTGAATGATGTGATTTCGTTTCTCATTCTTGCATTCTTGAATGGAGGGAAATATTTTACCAAGAACTTCTCGGCCATCTTGTTCCAGCTGTCTACGGAATTGGGTTCCAGGGAATTCAGCCAAGCTTTGGCTCTGTCCTTTAATGAGTGTGGGAAGAGCCTTGGCCTGAATGCATCCTCTATTACCCCGGGCATTTTAAAGTTGTTGCATACTTCGAGGAACTGTCTTAAATGCAAGTGAGAGTCTTCAGTGGGTCCTCCTGCGAATTGGCCTACTGTTTGCAACATTTGGAACATCATAGGCTTGAATTCGAAGGATGCTGCCCCGATGGCAGGTGTCACAATACCAGTTTCCATGGTGGTGGGATCGAATACAGTATAATCCCTCATTGGCCGCTCTCTGTCATTGGCCATTTCAATGTTTGTTAGTACCACAACTTCATCTTCATGATCTTCCATTGGAATGGCTTCTGCTACTGATGCTGCAAGTCTTTCTCGAACCTCTCTTCTCAATCTCCTTACTGTTCTTTCAATTTCAGGGTCTATGTGATGCTCTGGCTGATGAGCTCTGCGCATACACTTCTCTTAAAACTGAAATTCACAAGGAAGAGGATGAGAAAATAAAAGCTCACTAAAACAAATACTATTTAAGACATAGTGATTAAATCCGTTAATCCCCGGCAACGGCGCCAAAAACTTGTTGTGCAAAAACGTGTGCAAGTATACACAGTCTAACAAGTAATAAAGTAGTAAGTAAAGATCGTTCCAACGAGGATTAAGGTTCAATTGCTAAGTCTATGGAATAGCGTTGCTTTAATGAGTAAACGTAACCAAATAACTAAGTGAAGTTTGTTGTGCAATAATTAACGTAAGTGAAATGAGACTAATAAGATATGAACGAGTAAAGATACGAGAGATGGTAATAGTCGAGACTAGGATCAATAAACAAAACTTATAGGTGCAGTGCTGTGATCGATGCTGTGATAGCACTCAGTGCGCAGAATGAAAGTGGATATTCCTATCACTAAGAAACGTGATGTCGTCAAGGTTTCCTTATTCCTAAGCACCCATTGAGGTTCATCACGTAGGTTGAAAAGCTTGTTTCAGTTCACACTATAGCCCTAACTTCATATTCCTATCCTTCGTTAGGAAAGAATAATATTCCTATCATTCTTCAAACCATATTAACTTGTGAAATCGGTGAGTTAATCCCTTTTCAGATATTAAAACACGTTACCCTAAACAAAGTGATCAAGTTCGAAAAGAGTTTATAACAGTAAACACACGCAAGCTAATGAGACATCACAAATCAATCACATAAAAGCAACTACAAGAATATATTCATATCACCATCGTCTTGACTACCAAAGAATTTAGCTCATGATGAGCTTAGACATGATAAAACAACTTAAAGTTACCGTAAACAGATTCATCAACATAGGAAAAGCACTTAAAGGTTGAGTTACACCAACGAGCATGAAGGTGTTACACAACTACTAACGAGTGGTGCTATCGGAATGCTAAGAGTACTGGTTAACAGGGATCTTGTGGTTGAGTGTGGAGGATGAAGGCTGCAAATGGTTGAGTATGGTGTTTTGTGGAGGTAGGCGTCCCGTGTTCTGAACTCGTTCTCTCTTTTTCTCCACGGAGTTGTGTATCAAGTGCCTCTCGTGTTCACTAGGGTAGATGCATATATATGGGCCTTGGTAGTGCGGCGCGCCTCCTCTTGGGCCTTGTGCACTCGGTTTGTTGTAACAAACCCTAGAAGTCACGCTAACTTCTTGCTTACGGTTGCTCCTTGCTTGCTGGAAGATAAAGTTTCCTTTTCTGCTGCGCTGCGTGAGGCGCCTCGCCTAGTTATGCTTATATCAATCGCAGCGATGCTGCCGCGGCACCCGTCAAAGCACCTCCCTTAGCACTGAAATACTTAAGACTGTCCTGCACAATGAGTACACAGATTAAATTCCACAAAATTGGCACTTGCGTGCCCAAATTATACTTAACATCCATGAGTTCATTTGTGTCTAATATGAAGATATCTACTACAATTTAAAGCATAATTTACTTATGGATCAAGATAATTCCCATTTGACTGATTGCAAATAACTCACATTTCTGTGAGTTATCACCGGCGCCCAAGAGGGGGCCTGGCAAGGAAGCAACCAGCGCCCAAGAGGGGCGCCTGGCAAGGGGGTGCCTGGCAGGGAGGGCGCCTGGCATGGGGGCTCCTGTCAGGAGGTGGTCTGGAAGCAAATCCTTCGCAAGGGGCAGCCAGCACTGTGCAACAAGGCGTCCAAGCACATCCAGGAAGGCACCAAGGCACCCTAGAGGGCACCAAAACATGTTTCGCAGGATGACACCAAGCACATCCAGGCTGGCACCAAGGCTCCCTAGAGGGCGCCAAAACATGTTACGCAGGATGGCACCAAGCACATCCAGGAAGGCACCAAGGCGCCCTAGAGGGCGCCAAAACATGTTTCCCAGGATGGCACCAAGCACATCCAGGAAGGCACCAAGGCGCCCTAGAGGGCGCCAAAACATGTTTCGCAGGATGGCACCAAGCACATCCAGGAAGGCACCAAGGCGCCCTAGAGGGCGCCAAAACATGTTTCGCAGGAGGGCGCCAACATCACGAGTCCTGGCACAAGGCGCCCATGAGGGCGCCAGATCCTCACCAAGAGGCAGCAACAAGACAACACAACAAGGCGCCCATGGCGCCCATGAGGGCGCCAGATCCTGCTCCAAACACAACAAGGCGCCCATGGCACCCATGAGGGCGCCAGATCCTGCTCCAGACGCAACAAGGCGCCCATGGCGCCCATGAGGCCGCCAGATCCTGCTCCAAGAGGCGGCAACCAGATCAACGCAACAAGGTGCCCATGGCGCCCATGAGGGTGACAGATCCTGCTCCAGACACAACAAGGCGCCCATAGCGCCCATGAGGGCGCCAGATCCTGCTCCAAGAGGCAGCAGCCAAGACAACATGACAAGGCCCCCTTGGCGCCCATAAGGGCGCCGGATCCTGTTCCAAGAGGCGGCAGCCAAGACAACATGACAAGGCGCCCACGAGGGCACCATCCACAACACGCACGCAGGGAACAACACCAAAGGCACACAGGAGGGTGCCAACTCTCGGGAACAAACAAGCGTCCAGCAAAGCGCCCAGGAGGGCGTCAACAGCAGAACGTAGCACTTGTCACAAGGCGCCCAGGAGGGCGCCAACACCAGGATACGACACCCTAGCTTGACGCTTGGCACAAGGATTACCCCATAGGAGGCCTGAGTCGTGGTCACAACGAAGTGATCTTGTGCGACCCGACAAGACAGACAAAGTAACGCATTACGGCAAAGAAAAAATTTCTCTTTTTTACTCTAGAGAGTGGGAATGGTAAAACACGGTCGTGACAAAGGCAGTGTCCCGCACGACTTCACACATCCGGTAGACCAGCGAAAATCCTTCAAGCCAAGACCATCCTCCGGAATAATCTCGGCTTGGGGGGCAACTGTTCTGGACTGGACCAAGAGGTCCATTAGCAAAACCAGGGGGTGTGTTTAGCAATTGGATGTGGATCAGCCCAATCGATTCGGCCCATATCCACAACTTACAAGACCAATACGCTTGGAGGGTTCAGATCGCCTCCACTGATCCGACGATCCACAACGAACATCGATTTCCTATAAATACCGGCTCGCATAGCCATTTATACGGTACACACTCTTCCCTTGCAAATTCACTAGCTTATTCTCATACTGACTTGAGCGTCGGAGTGGCTTTGCAGTTACCCCCCCCCCCCCCCCCCCCCCCCCCCCCGGGCGCTCACTGACCTCCTGCCAGGGCAGCAAGAGACCTACCAACAACAGCCTACCAAAATACTGCTAGGTACAAGAACAATTCTAAATCACATTTCACACTCAATCCTTAACAACAACAACATCAATCCTAAACATTTAAAACTGACATTTCACATTTCAATAATAAATTATAAAAACAACATTTCACATTTCACATTTAAAGCTCACATTTGTTCTCGTACACAATTTGTTCTCCTACCCAATTTCTAGATATCCTAATCAATTTGTTCACATTTGTTCCACTTATGTTCTCCTACACAATTCCTACACATTTAAAACTCACATTTGTTCTTCTAAATATCCTAATCCTACACAATTTCTACAAATCCTAAATATCTAAATATTTGTTCTCCTACACAATTTCTAAATATCTAAATTTTCATAGCTTCTAACAATAAATTTATTTTGAAAAAAAAAACTAAAAAAATAGCACTTACTTGAGAATGAGAGCTCCGATGGTGGTGAAGAGGGAGAACTCCGGTGAGAGAGAGAGAGAGAGAGAGAGAGAGAGAGAGAGAGAGAGAGAGAGAGAGAGAGAGAGAGAGAGAGAGAGAGAGGTTGTGGTTGTGTGGTTGAGGAGAGAGAGGGCAACAGTTCGTAGGAGAGAGAGAGGAGAGAAGGAGAAAGGGTGATAGTTCGTGGTGGTGGTGGTGGTGTGGTGGTAGTGGAAGTTATGGGAAGGTGGGAGAGAAGAAGTGAGAAGAGGAGAGGTTTGTAGGTGAGAGAAGAGGGAAGAGGAAATGAGAGAGTGTGGTGTGAGGTTCGGAGTACGATTTTTTTTTTCATTTGCGAGGGACCATAGCGAGGGAGCGAGAGACAAGCTTCCGTCGCTAACCATGAAATATCCGTCGCTAATCACCTCGTTTTGCGCGTTTTTACTTAAAATACCGCTCTCAATTAGCGAGGGATTATCCCTCGCTAATATTGTGTTTAGCGACTAAATGTTTGTCCCTCGCTAATGTCCGCCGCTAATAAGGTTTTTTTTTGTAGTGTAAAAAGTACATTTTAATGTTTGTTTTTCACTAGTAACCGCTTATAAACCCCATTATTGCGAGTTTTTAAGCGTTTAAACGAAACATTTTACGTCAATTGTTAAACGAACCAACGTTAAAAGTTTAACTTACTTCACTCGTGGAAACCACACCGCTCTATAACTGGTGTAGAAAGTTTGATTTAATCGACGTTGTATCCTTTTACTGTGTACACCATTTTGTACTAGTAGGCCATACTGCTCCCAATTCAATGAGTGCCCTAGAAATATATATCGTCGGGATCTCATGCAAGTGTACGTACTTGACAGTCTTATAGGGGATTTCATGAAGTGTATGCTGCAAATTATACACCATCCATAAGAGATATAAAGATCATTAAAAGGTAAAAACTTACCCTCTCTGTAATGCAGCATCAAAAATTACTCAAACACACTATAAGAAAGAGGTAAAAATAAAATCAATTTCCAGTGCTAACAGAATTAACAAGTGACTTGTTCTTACCACATTTAACATTTTTCATAAGGTCTACAACATCAATGGTATGGTTCTAATCAACTTTTTAATTTCAGCTGACTCTCATTCTCTTTGATGTTTCACTATTAATTTTATCTCAGAACATGACAATTAAAAAGAAAAAAAGAAGAGAAAAAAAGTGCCAAATTTCATCTACAACTTTGAAGCTTTCAATGGTGCATTCAGAACAATCACCATCTATCAGTAAACATCAAAGTTTTCCACATCCATTCCAAGTCCACTAGATAAATTGATTTACATAAGGATCATAAGATGTTTCTGTTTAACAATAATTATCAATACAAAAAAGACAGCAGAAAGAAACTAGAACATAATCGATAAAATATTATAATGACAGTAAGTTAGTGAACAAAAACATCATAACAAATTTTTGTATCTAATCCTTGCTGGAATCAACCACAGAAGCATGAACTAAAGAAGGTGAGTCCATACTTTTGGTCCTTTGGAGACTTGGTGTACGGTGTAGCCTACACCGAAATGAACCAACATGTGTTGTTGGAGAGTCTTAGACATACTTGACTGTCTCGTAAGCCTACCTTGAAACTCCATCTCTGTACTTAGCATAATGACATCATTTGTAGATGAAATTTGAATTTTCTTATCATTGCTTGTCATCTTTTCACTTCCCTTTCAATAGGCAAAACCTTCTCAAAGAGAGTGATTTTGGTGATGCAGAGGTAAACAAAAGTTGATATTAAGGTCAGTAAGCAACTTTCTTTTTATCTACGTTAGGGGTGTGAAAAATGTACTCTATATATTAAAGGCTCCCACCTACAATTTTTATCTCTTTGGAGTTAGTAATATAGGATGCTTATTCAACCACCGGTGATATGAAATGATATCATCAAGTTTCCCTTTATTCTTTTTATTATTATGGAATGGTGATGCAAAAATGAGCTATCTCTTTGCTGAGGGTCCCCCACTCTCCACACCTATGATGGCACAAATACATTGGGGTGGGTGTCAATTAGCTTTCGTTTCTTGTGTGGGACTCAATTTTCAATTTAGTATCATATCATAATCATAATATGCACATCTCGATGGATAAGATGCCTTCAGCATCTCTTGGTTTTTTGTTAGTTTCTCTTTGTTGAGTAATTGCTATTACATCACATCACAATGTATATGCGAGTAAAAGTCAAATTTTTTTAGTACATAGTTGAGGTGGTTTCCAGGGTGAGGGAGTGAACAAGTCCCTCACCATGAATCACTTTTAACAACTATTAGATTAAATGAGTATACAGATTTTATCATACACCGCACTTCACCATATAGGATAAACTGTGGTTGTTGCTCATCGTTTTCTTGCTCACACTCTCGTTTCTTGTTGTTTGTCGCCAATGTTGTTCTCCGCCATAAAATTTCCACTATTCTCCGCATTGTTGTCTGTCGTTTTCTTGCTCACACTCTCGTTTCTTGTTCACTCTCGGGTTTCTTGCAATTACTACAAGGTTTTAGGCCCCTCACCAAGCTCTAGATACCAAATGTTGATTCTCCCCAACGGTGGTCTCAAAGCAATTATCCTCATCAGTGGTATCAGAGCTAATGGTTCGGAGGGGACTAGCTCAGAGTCGTTGGTGTGACCAAGTGATCGGTTCTTACAACGAGTTTGGTGGCGGATCCATGTGGGGTCATTGTATCGAAAATCTTCTTGACAATGGAGAGGTGAGAGATCCCCATTTGGAGAGGTGAAGAATTCCTCCTTGGGTGATCATGTAGGGT
Organism: Astragalus membranaceus; assembly: GCA_039519185.1. Taxonomy (NCBI): domain Eukaryota; kingdom Viridiplantae; phylum Streptophyta; class Magnoliopsida; order Fabales; family Fabaceae; genus Astragalus; species Astragalus membranaceus. The sequence goes on along the minus strand of CM076849.1, from coordinate 36,552,896 downwards.
CCGTTTGGTTGAAGCGAGAGAGAAAGGGAAGAGAGAAAGGGAGAAGAGAGAATGAATTTGTATTGTTTGGTTGAACCGAGAGAGATAGGGAAGAGAGAAAGAGAGAAGAGAGAATGACTTACATTTGTACTAAGACAGTGTTTGTTTGAGGTGAAAGATGGAAGAGAGAGTAAGGAAAGAGAGAAAGAGAGAAGAGAGCTAACCAAACAATAGAAAGAGAGAAGAGAGAAAAGATTCTCTCCCTTCCCTCTTTCTCTTCAACCAAACAGACTCGTAGAGTTGAAGGGCCTCCAACCATGTCCTAGGTAGAGGAGAGTGTTGGTGATCATTTGTTGTGAGATGTGAGTGTTATCATTCCTTGTAACTCTTAGAGTGAGAAGAGTATTGTACCGTGATACACATATTGGGGTGGGTTACAAATTGTTGTAATCATATTTGGAGATAGTGAATAAATTGTGTTGATGTGTTCCCGTGGACGTAGGCAAGAGGTGCCGAACCACGTAAACTATTTGTGTTCTTCTCTCATTTATTCTTGCGGCGTATTTATCTATTTTTCCTCAAAGATCCTTGGGCACGTGGGTTAATCCGTTGACATGTGCATTTTTCCCCCAACAATAATTTGAAAAACTGAATTTCAGTTTCAATGAATTTTACCTTATAAAGGTAGTTGTCACAAGAATCTGTTGGATCTGAAACTAACCAACTAACAAAAATGGGTCTTTTTTTATACCCCCACCCCATCACAATATACCCTCCATAATTTTGACTCAATCGGATTTACCTTATAAATAGGTAAACCCGATATGAGATTAATCAAAAGCGGATTTACCTAGATCCAATTGAATTTGTAAAAATCGCATCGGATTTACTGTTAGAAGGGTAAATCCGCTTTTGAAGTTAACAAAGCGGATGTACCCCCACAACAGGTAGATCAGCTTTGTCTCTTTATCAAGTCGGATCTACCTGTTGTGGGGGTACATCCGCTTTGTTAAATTCAAAAGCAGATTTACCCTTTACCAGAATAAATCCGACTTGTAAAAAAAATTTAAAACATTTAATTTGTTTTTTTGGATATATATATATATATATATATATATATATATATATATATATATATATATATATGGATAAATAATTAAAAATCTGGGTACAATAATAAATACAAGAAATGTCAATCTAAATCGTCGAAATCATGGGCCAAGTCTACAATGGTGGGCGCATCAGTGGGAGGGAGACGGGACATCTTCAAAGCGGTAGACTGCCAAAGGGCAAAACGACCGGTATAAGGATCCAACCATGAAGTAGATTCATCTGATCGATTATGAGACCACATCAAAGCAACTGGAGGCAACAGACAGACAGGCGATATCGAATATGCATCCAATGGATATCCCTGACGTTCAGAATAGATATGATTTTATATTTCGAAGAAGAATAACTATCTCTCAGAGGAAGATAAGTAAAATCCATATCCAAAGACAATTGAACTAGGGCCACATTATACTCAGGCAAACTCAACCACTTATCCTCCTTCTGAAAACCGGGGTATTCAATGGATAACGCTTTTCTAAGCACTACAAGTCTGTCCTTTCCAAACATGTAAGTATATAGTTGCTCCCTCTCTTTTGTTTCTTTGATTAAATCTTGCCTAATTATAGGCCAACTATCGTCACCAAGATCGAGACCAACCGCAACTGCTCGGAACCCACAATTACCATCCCTTTCAACATCAATAATTTTTTTCACATAAGAGTGCCCGTGATGAGGAACCGATGGTAAATTGAATTTAGTCTCACCCTGATGTGTTAATTTTTTAGAAACACTCTGAGATAGCTTTGAAGACCGTTGTGATGATTTTATACAAGAAGACCGCTGTGATGAAGTTTTACAAGAAGTCCCAGATTCTTGAGTCAGTTTCATCTTCTCATCCACATGCTCCCACCCAGAAGGATCACGCTTGACATCATATAATTTCTACTTTTTCTTCTTTGGTGCACCTTTTGTGTTTAACTTTAAATGGTGGTGCAACCATTGAAGAAGTGGTAGGGAATGCAAGCTCATTAAGTTGTTTCTTGAAGACAAATCTCTCCTCAGGAGTCATACGATTATATCTCGCCCAAATCATCTCCATTTGGTAAGAAATATCACAGTCAGCAGATTTTTCTTGGGAAAATTTATCATCTATAGAATCCAAACTCAAGTTTTTCCAATGCTCGTCTACAACATCCAACGGAATAGGAGTACCGGAGACATGGTACACACCTAGCTCACAAGCACAAGGAAGAAGATGTGTCTTTTTAATAATGCATCCACAGCGGGCTTTGTCATATCCAACCCCAGATGTCGATTTTGAAAACTCTTTAACAATATGATCCAAAGCATTTAAAAACACAACACCGCGAAGCTTTTTAAACAAAAGAGTATTGGAAGCCACTTCAATACGGTTTATGCTTCTTTGAAAAGGCCCGATGACTTTATCAAATTGAAGAGTAAGCATCTCATGCATAGAAGTTGGATGCGCCCACATGATGTCACTGACCACATCGGAACCCTCAACTTTTCTGCTCCAACATAAATAATTTTGCGACTCAATCAATCTCAAAAGCTCATGAATGTCCGTTCTAGGACCCCTCTTAGAAGACCTATAGGCGTAACGGTGCCTATATATTTGAGGAAGAGAAGTGACGTTGTCCGGATAATTGTTCTTCAAAGCAGTAAGACAATCTTTCGGGGCAACATTCAGATCATTAGGCTCATTAACAATAGCTTTCTGCGGATTAGTTAAACGACCAAAAGCTGTCGACCCGACCGGGGTAGTAAGCAACTCATGTGTGTGAAGACCACACCTAACATTCACACGCCAACCCCCATGACGTATTGTACAAGTAGCTCTCAATGTAAACGGACAGCTTATTTTCTTAGACCCGAAAACTCTAGAATCATTAGACCACTTCCCTTGCTTCTCGCAACCAAAAATAATCTTATCTCTAGAACCCCTTTTAACTCTAGCTTTGTCAGATCTTACGATGATAACCACAACTCCAATACGCCTCCCAACCGCGTTAGCTCACTCTTCAACATCCTCGCGTGTAGAAAATATCTACAAAATAGAAAAAATAGATAAATGTTGCGTACTTAATTAATTAAATATCTACCAAACTTTGATTAAGAAAATTAGTTTGAAAAATATACCCTCTCTGTCGAGAATTCCTCTGTAGTGTCTACCACGAAAGGAACAACCTGCGACTCTATATGCACAATATCTGTTTCAAAATAGAACAACAGTTATACAGAAATTAATTTTTTAAAAAAAAAACAAATCGGATTTACGTACCCCAAACGTAAATCCGCTTTGTATTTTTCAAAATCGGATATACCCCCATCGAGGTAAATCCGATTCATTAAAAGATTTTACGTAAATCCGATTGCGCATCGGATTTAGCTAAATCCGATTAATTAAAATTTCGCTTTCTATACTGAATTAAATGGTCAAATCGGATTTATCTGTCAGTTTGATAGATCCGATTTGACTTATGCGTGTGTATTTATTACGTATTTAAAGCTAATCGAATTTACCTTGCATTTAGATAAATCCGATTACCAGATCAAGTGGTCCCCCACCAGAGAATCTTCCAAAAGTCAATTTTTGTTATTTATATCAGGGGTATTTTCGGAATTAGGGTATTGTGTGGGGGTAGAAGGGAGTTGATGGAGGTATAAAAAAACCCAACAAAAATCAATAACAGGAAATCATTACAGCTTGGGCTTAACAGGCCCAACTAGCCCAACTACTAATAACACCTGACATATTACTAAAGCCAACACTAGTAATAGCTCATCTTGTATAACTCTTCTGTTTGTCTATATATAATGATGTGAACATCATTCATTGCATTTGAATTTCATTTTTCATAAATAAAATGCAGTGGATTTTCAAAAAATTCAAACACATCAACATGAAATAGAAACACAATGTTTCATGTTCTAATGGGTGTGTTGTAATAGGGAATGGCAAGAATGCCAATGCAGCAGGTGCATGAGCCTTGTACCAATGCTACTTCTACAAAACAGTTAGTGTGCAGTGTGTGCAGTTAGATTTGCTGACTCACTGCCAGCTAGGATTCGGTTAGAGGTAGTTAGAGAATCAATAAACTGTGACTTCAGGGCTTCAATAGTCGTTTCAGCATTACTGAAACAATTTCTTTTTAAATGGAATTTGTATATGTTAATCAATGCAGATACATAGATCAAATACAGTATTTGTTTTAATAACCGTACTTAGAATCAAACATATCTTATCAATGGCAGATCTTATTCTTTTTTGTCCCTACTTTTGGCTTAGTTTTGTATTGCAAAAATCATATCTTTGATACGAATGATCACACGGTTGTTTCACAACATAATGAATATCAATAAGACAAATCTTTCCAGCATTAAAAGAATAATTAATATATGTTACACCTTAATTATATGCTACAACAACCCATTAAATCTTGTTGATAATTGGATACTAATTGATTAAGGGAGAGATTATCTGAGCGGATACAAATAAATAAATAAATAAATAAATAAGACAAATTATGTTATCAGATATTACAGTATTGAATTATGTCAGGCACATGAAAATACCAAAATGTTTTGTCAACAATGTCAAAACCCCAATGAACTACAGCAAATGACAAGAGACAATTGTTGCAGATTTGTAGACAAACACAGCAACATTGACCCCACGAATTTTGTCACCAACACTTAAGATTCCTGTTCAATCTTTTGACATATGAGAAGAATTACCAAAGAGATTTCCCCTCGTGTTGAGAAAATCCTTTCTTATTAATATAAGTTACATCAACAATGCACATACATTTAGATTCTTGGACTTTCCTACAAGTTACAACAATGCCTTTAGCACAAAGAAAAATAGAGTATATGTTGTACTACTATTCTCTCTAGCACTGACACCTCAGGTTGAAGACGTGTCAGACACCAACACTGACACTTCAATTACTCACACACAAAATGCTGTTCTCTTTGTGTCTTCTAAAACCTGAGACATGAGATGCTGCTTCAAAGTTCAAAGTACACAAGGCGTATCTAGCACACTAAACAAATGATTCTAAAGAGAAGCAGCTGCCTAACAATTTAAGGGTATAAATGGGCTGCTGTCTCTGAAATTAATCTTCTCACATTAAATGAGAGGAGATAGAGCATTTTGGAATCTTTGAACCTGCAACAAATCATTTGAATCTTGCCTCAGAAAATCAACCAGAAATTAATCAGCCGTCATAAAACATCAGGAAAAGAAGATGGACAGTAATCATGACCAAAGCTAAAAAGTTCATAAAACATGCATTGGGCAAAACTTGACCAAGAAGAAACTTGCATTCCTATCAAAAGACAAAAAAACTTGCATTGCTTAACATTCAGACATACCAATTATAAGTATCTCATTAGGTTTTACCATATGTCCATACCTTCAGCAATCATTTCTTGATGCGGTTCTTGTACCTCGTCAGTTACCACTCTCACCTTTTATTTTCTACATAGAAAATTGCTGCTTCATTGAACAAAACCTTGGCAGAGTCGATTGGTGTTATATGTGATGACTTTCAGACAATCAAAAAATGCTGAAAAATCTCCTATGCAATCATCAGTTTTTGACCTCTGTATAAACCATGAATCAGTAAATAAGATCCAATCAAAACAAAATATCTTTTTGATATTGTGCTGAACTAAAGCAGCCACCTTGTCAAGATGCACACGAGATTCTCTTAGATTTGCATAAGCCTGTGCCATTAACAAGAGAACTATTCAGTTTATAGTATCAATAATCATATTGTTCTGACACACATCTCTGAAGAGATTCACGGCTTCATTCATCCCTTTGCATAAGCCTGTGCCATTAACAAGAGAACTATTCAGTTTATAGTATCAAGAATCATATTGTTCTGACACATCTCTGAAGAGATTCACGGCTTCATTCATCCCCTTGCAAAATTCATTCATCAAGATGGGATGACTGAGAACTTTAGAAGCCAATCCATTTCTAACCTTAGGTTAAAAATGCAATTGCCTACGCAACATGTTGTAATTTGCAAAATGCATCTAATAAGATATTGTAAGTAACAACATCAACCGGTGCACCGCCATCGTGCATGACTTTGAAAAGCTCCCACGCATGAGAGATTCTTCCAGATTTGCATAAGCCATTGATAAGAGAATTACAAGTTATAGAATCAGGAACCAAATTTTTGCTATGCATTTCACTGAAGAGGTTCATGGCTCCATCAACCCTCCCACTCTTACATAACCCATTAATCAAGATGTTGTAAGTCAAAATACTGGGAGTCAAACCCCTTTCAAGCATTAGTTTAAATAAGGCAGTTGCCTCGCCAATATGTTGGATTTTGCAAAAAGCATCCATCATGATATTATAAGTTATAACATTTGGGGGTGGACCACCCTCATTAATTGTACAAAAATGTTCAAATGCATCAAAGATTCTCCCAGATTTGCACAAACCATCAATAAGAGAACTGTAAGTTACAACATTAGGAACCAAATTTTTGCAATGCATTTCGTCAAAGAGACTCACAGCTTCGTCGATTCTTTTACTCTTGCAATACCCAATAATCAAGATGTTATAACTCCAAACATCAGGCAGAATACCCCAATCTATAACTGAATCGAATAATAATTTTGCCCGACCCACATTATTGTGTAAGCAATGGCCACTCATTAAAGTGTTGAAAGTAACAATGTCTGGTTGCTGACCTCTTTTGATCATCAAATTGCACATGCCTTGAGCTTCTATCATCATTCCTTTTTTACATAATGCATCAATTAATATATTGAAGGTATAAACAGTCGGGTTGATGCGTTTATTAGCCATTTCACACAAAAAATGTTTAACTTCTCCCCATTGACCTATACTACAAAAACCATGAATTAGAGAACTGTAAGTATAAATATCAGGCTCTAATCTCTGGACAACAATTTCAGAATATAAATCTCGTGCATCAGTTACATGTCCATCTTTACATAAACCGTCAATGATCATGTTGTAGATTACTATGTTAGGCTTGACCACTTGTCCTTCCATCTTTCTCAGCAACCGAAAGGCATCTCTTGTTTGTCCTATTTTAGACAAGCCATTAATCAAGGTCCCATAACTAACTTCATCCAACGGAAATCCTTGTGCTGCCACATTGTCAAGAAATTCCATAGCTTTCCTAACCTCACCATTGATACAAAGCCCTCTTATGAGTGTTGTCAGGATTATGTGATTGGGTTGATAACCACTCTTGATAACTATGCCCAATATGGAAAAAGCAAACCCCATCTCAGCCATGTGGCAGTAACAGTTGATCCATATACTCAAAGTGACGATAGAAGGGCCGATTCCTTTCAACCCCATTTCTTTCAAAAGTGAGATAGCAGTTGGATAATGCTTCATCTTCACTACTGACCCTAATATCATGTTAAATTCTACAACAGGTCGAAGCGGATGCATATTAATCAATTGATTGAATAAGGCAACGGCATCATTAATGCCATCAAAAAAGGATAGTATTTTCGCATTTTGTGGGAGGCAGCAAGAAAAAAGCCTCAGAAGTGACGGAGTATGAAAGACACTGATTTTGTTGAGGGCATACCTTAACCTTGTTATTGTAGGAGTACACAACATCACAACCTTCTTCGCTAAGTTGAAGAAGATCTTCTTTCTTGGATAATTCCATTCAAGACTTCCCAAAACGTTCTCTCGCGCTCAATTTTTCCTTTTTTTTTTTAATCTGCATATAAAACCAGCAAAGTGCAACAGCAATCAATCAGAGGAAATAAACATGCTAAAGGAGTCATCTATATGGGTATGACAAAAAATAATTAATGACGTGGTATACAAAAACCAGTTAAAGGAGTCATCTATATGGGTATGGATAAAAATAAAAAATTAAACTAGTGACCAAACCAACAGCTGATGAATCCATGAAATGTGTCAAACAAGTTTGATAAAATTTGAGAAGTTTACCTCTTATGTCAACTTTGTTCTCTTTTCGTAGAAATCATACAATAACGATAGAATCAGAGCCAGAGGTCCAAGACCGCAGGGACAGAAACACAACTCACCAATTTCATTGTTGTCGGTTGTGTTAAAAAATCATAAACGTCAACGAAGAATGGATGGACTCGAGTGAGTTGAGTTTGAGGCAAAAAATACAAATGGGAGTTTGGGTGCATTAATCGCAATTAGGGTTTGAATTAGAGGAATTAAGAAGTTATGGGATTACATAAACTTTGTGGTTTTTTCTTTCTATCCCTTTATTATAACCAATGTTTTTAAAACCGGACCTGAGATCAGTACGACAAGACCTCTATGTCATGGTTTGTTTAGTTAACGTTGAAGCACAGTTGAACTGAATAATTAATTAGTAAATAGATAAATAAATAAAATGCTTAACTTCATAAAAGTGTATATATCCAAACATATAACTAGTCCCGACTCTTTATCATAAATTCAAACATCAAACAAGTTTTCATAAAATTAAAAAACCATAAGAAATACAGAAAGGAAGCCAATGCTGGTAACATTAAACAAGCAGAGGTGAGCAAAAACTTTGAACAAACAGAGGGAAAGGAATAGAAAATTAATCGGCACCAATGCTATTAACATTGAACAACGAAAGCAAATGAGCAATAAACAAGGAAACAAATCGAACCTAGCCAGTAGCAGTGGAAAAAAAACAGCAGAAAAAGCGAACCTTAAAATCAAACCTAATAATAATCTAAAATTCTAACAACGAACAATAAAAGGAACATACCAGTGTTCTATTGACAGAGAAAATCGACAGAGGCTGCGATTAACAGAGAAATCGAGCAAATTGAACACGCTGAGGCTGCAGCTCACGGCGGAATACACGGTGGCCAGAGAAAGTGAGTAATTTAGGGTTTTGGTCGAGCTTGACAGTGATTTTCTTCGGTTTCAGAAAAAAATCATGCAGAAAAAATCGGAGAAGAGGGAAGAGAAAGTTAAAATGTTAAAAAATAAGGGAAATTACATTGTCCCCCTTAAGTTATGGCTAAATGACATGATGACCCCCTCTATTTTAAATAATCATTCACATCCCTTACTTGTTGAGCAAGTTTCACCCACATCCCCGAATTTTATTTAAAAAGTAAAGACTCAAATTGGTTATGGACAATTTCCTTGCGTGACAAATTCCTCACTGACCATTTTTTCATGACACATTAGTCTCTGACATTTTAAAAACGGGAAACGTTAGTCCCTTCAGACGTTGACAGCTCACTTAATGGTTTAAAAGGGACTAATGTGTCCCGAAAAAATTGTCAGGGACGAATTTGTCCGGCGAGGAAATTGTCAGGGACAAATTTGAGGTTGTTGCATAAGATCATTTAAACCTCCCTGTTGAGATATGATGTCAGGACAAATATGCCCCCTAGGCAGCATAGCATTAGAAGCAAGATCCACAACAATAACTACTCTATAATGTAATTTAGAATGTATGAATGAATGATAAACAATATGACTCCTGTTATTGAATTATAAATAACAATAATATACTCAATCACTTCTGAGGCTTTTTTCTCGCTGCCTCCCACAAAATGCGAAAATACTATCTTTTTTTATGGCATTAATGATGCCGTTACCTTATTCAATCAATTGATTAATATGCATCCGCTTCGACCTGTTGTAAAATTTAACATGATATTAGGGTCAGTAGTGAAGATGGAGCATTATCCAACTGCTATCTCACTTTTGAAAGAAATGGGGTTGAAAGGAATCAGCCCTTCTATCGTCACTTTGAGTATATGGATCAACTGTTACTGCCACATGGCTGAGATGGGTTTTGCTTTTTCCATATTGGGCATAGTTATCAAGAGTGGTTATCAACCCAATCACATAATCCTAACAACACTCATAAGAGGGCTTTGTATCAATGGTGAGGTTAGGAAAGCTATGGAATTTCATGACAATGTGGCAGCACAAGGATTTCCATTGGATGAAGTTAGTTATGGGACCTTGATTAATGGCTTGTCTAAAATAGGACAAACAAGAGATGCCTTTCTGTTGCTGAGAAAGATGGAAGGACAAGTGGTTAAGCCTAACATAGTAATCTATGTAAAGATGGACATGTAACTGATGCACAAGATTATATTCTGAAATTGTTGTCCAGAGATTAGAGCCTGATATTTATACTTACAGTTCTCTAATTCATGGTGAATTTATACTCCTTACCAAAGCTGAGATTAGATTGTGAATTTAAAGCAGTAGAGTTAATAGAATGTGAAGGTTGTGAGAATGACATAACAATATCGCTCTTGTGTGAAAAAAAATACTGTTTTGGCTGATTCATATAAATCGACTTGTGGCAAAATTAGTCGAACTATTGTTCTTGTTGTTTCTGGTTTGATAACCATGTAGGAAGTAGCAAGATCAAACAGACATGCTAGATAAAACGGATGAATGAAAACAATCAGCGAGAAAAGCAGCTGAAAGAAACAGCGAGAACCACAGAAACAGCGAGAAATAGCGAGAAATTATTCCTTAACTAATAAGCAAGAAAAATATCAATTAATCTAGCTAATAATAACAACTCAAAGAAACAGAGAGAAAGAAACAGCGAGAACCACAGAAACATCTATCGACTGTGAATTTAAAATCGTACCTTTAGCGAAGACGGCGACTCGAGGAAGAAGCAAGCGTACCTTTGGCGGAAACGGCACTCGAGAGGAGAAAAGCGGCTATCTTTGATGGGAGAGGAGATGAGAGAGAGAAGACAGCGAGCAGAGAGGAGAGGAGAGCGATCACGGAAAGGAGATGAGAGAAGACAGTGAGCAGAGAGGAGAGGAGAGGAGAGAAGAAAGCGATCTCCGAGAGAAGTGAGAGCGTAGAGGTTAGTAACATTTTGGAAAATGGGAGAAAGCTGCTGCTGCGCTGCGCATTTTGGAATTAGGTTTAGAGTGGGAGAGAGCTTCGCTGCGCTGTTACTATACCTAGGGTTAGTAACACTATTTCGGGCGGGTTCGGGTATGGCGGGTGGGTTTGCAGTGTCACCGCACGCGCCCGTGCACAACCGTCAAAACCCAAGTTCCGTTCCGTTTAAACCCGACTACCCGAGCGAACCCGACTGAGAGAGATTTTGGAGTTACGGTTTGGGCGGGTTCGGGCGGGTCTTACCTCCATGGTCAACCCTAGTAGAGGAAGGAAAACATAAGTTAATCACGAAAAAAAGGGAAAACATAAGTTATAGTGTTATATAATTGGGCTGAGGAGATTAGGGATTAAAAATTAGGATTAATTTGTAATTTCTCAAAATTAACTATTATTAGTTTAGTTGGCAATATTTAAACACTTTTATTATTTTGACAACTCATCAAAGTGTTGGTACCACAGATTATGTAGTAGGTACTTAAGAATTCACCTATAAAGAATTTTACTAATCTTCCACTCAATTCATTTTGATCGACACAAAAACTAGGATTTGTTGCTACATCATAATCAATTCTACTAACCTCTAAATCAATTTTATTCGTTTTGTTAAAAGGTGTATTGGTGGGTTAAACATGTGAGTGTTTATAAACTATTAGTATATTTGGCCTTGATTCCGAAGTAATGTGGGACTTTTTAGTGTACGGAACAAGGGGCTAAATGCATGTAGACCCCCTACTTGGCGCACCATTGTTTCAACCTCAAATTTTGTATTGTCTTTTGAGTCCGCTTCGGCCTGCATGAGAGCCATCAAAGTTTTTTCCTTTGTTAAAATGCACCTCGGTGGATTAAGAATGTGAGTGTTTATAAACTATCATCGACCTTGATTCCCAAACTTTTTAATGTAGGAACAACTATGTTTTTGCTCTCAGAATTATTCTGACGTGTCCATGATCTAAAACAAAAAGCACTTGCTATTTTGATTTCCACTATCAATTTGGGTTTAAAACCGCTAAATTTAACAGCCATAGTTTTTTCTTGACCATGTTTTTGCTCTCAGAGTAACGCAGTAAATATTTTAAGCATTCTGCACAAATTTTAGCAAAATAAATAAATAAAAGAAATATCTTCAACCGTATTTGCTATTAAGTTATGTACTTAAATATACACAACAATTACCATCGAGGTAGTTACACCATGTACAAGAGACATTGCTGAATTTCATTTTTCATAAATAAAATGCGGTGGATTTTCAAAAAATTCAAACACATCAACATGAAATAGAAACACAATGTTTATGTTCTAATGGGTGTGTTGTAATAGGGAATGGCAAGAATGCCAATGCAGCAGGCGCATGAGCCTTGTACCAATGCTACTTCTACAAAACAGTTAGTGTGCAGTGTGTGCAGTTAGATTTGCTGACTCACTGCCAGCTAGGATTCGGTTAGAGGTAGTTAGAGAATCAATAAACTGTGACTTCAGGGCTTCAATAGTCGTTTCAGCATTACTGAAACAATTTCTTTTTAAATGGAATTTGTATATGTTAATCAATGCAGATACATAGATCAAATACAGTATTTGTTTTAATAACCGTACTTAGAATCAAACATATCTTATCAATGGCAGATCTTATTCTTTTTTGTCCCTACTTTTGGCTTAGTTTTGTATTGCAAAAATCATATCTTTGATACGAATGATCACACGGTTGTTTCACAATATAATGAATATCAATAAGACAAATCTTTCCAGCATTAAAAGAACAATTAATATATGTTACACCTTAATTATATGCTACAACAACCCATTAAATCTTGTTGATAATTGGATACTAATTGATTAAGGGAGAGATTATCTGAGCGGATACAAATAAATAAATAAGACAAATTATGTTATCAGATATTACAGTATTGAATTATGTCAGGCACATGAAAATACCAAAATGTTTTGTCAACAATGTCAAAAGCCCAATGAACTACAGTAAATGACAAGAGACAATTGTTGCAGATTTGTAGACAAACACAGCAACATTGACCCCACGAATTTTGTCACTGACACTTAAGATTCCTGTTCAATCTTTTGACATATGAGAAGAATTACCAAAGAGATTTCCCCTCGTGTTGAGAAAATCCTTTCTTATATTATTATAAGTTACATCAACAATGCACATACATTTAGATTCTTGGACTTTCCTACAAGTTACAACAATGCCTTTAGCACAAAGAAAAATAGAGTATATGTTGTACTACTATTCTCTCTAGCACTGACACTTCAGGTTGAAGACGTGTCAGACACCGACACTGACACTTCAATTACTTCCACGTTTCAAATTAAAATCGGTCTCTACATGTCTATGTCAGTGTCGTGTCTGGTATCCGTGTCTGTGCTTCATAGCTACTATTACCCTCTATTGGTAAACCACAACTTGCTAAACATTCTCTTGGGTTGTGTAGGAAGAGCACAAATGGACTTAAATTTTGGTGACTTATTGAAGTTGGAAACATTTTCATTCACCAAACCATTTTCATCTAAATCATCATCTTCAGCCAGTTTCATTCTCAATGTTGAAGACTTTGACTTTGGTGATTTGAAGTTAGAAACACTCCAATTATCCTCACCATGTATACTTGTAGTAGTGCTTAATGGTACTGTGTGTTTTGATGGATCAATACCATGTGTAGTGAGCAATGCTTTGATATTGTTTGGTAAATGTGTTACTTTGCCACCAGATGATGCTGCTCTAGCTTGCTCATAGAAGAGAACTTGAACAACAACTCTTAAGGGTAGTAGTTCATTTTGTGCTGCATGCATGCATGCTTCCATAGAAAGTTTTTTGCAGTCCAGAATTCTACATAGTCTTTTCCTTTCAGTTTTGTTTAGTTCTGGATGAGCCTGCATGTTAAAACAAACACGTAAGTTTCAGTAATACAAAAATAACCCCACAAGCCAGAAATTTTGCTTATGTGTTTCATTCTTCCATGGCCTAATTTCAGTTAGCACTTAGCACTAGCAAAAAGACACACCGACATAGACACGAACACTGGACACGACACAGATACACAGACACCTGTTTTAATCTGAAAAATACAAGTAATTGAAGTGTCGGTGTCGGTGTCTGACACGATAGGTGCTGCACACCGGACACGCCATCAACTGGAAGTGTCGGTGCTACAGAACTGTACAGCCAGACATGTTACATCATTTTTGGAGTTCAATGAAATGGAAATTAGCTAAATGGAGGGAATGCATAAATGGACAAAATCTGTCATGTAAAACAGGTGAAAACACTCAATCATGTGAAGGAATAAAGAACATGTAAATCCTTTTCCCCTTTTCCCTATTCACTGGACATAGTAGTAGAAATGTGAACTATATGAGTCAAAATGAAATCACATACAGATGAATACATAATACAACTATATGAGTCAAAATGTGAACTCACTAAGGTTAAATTTTTAGTGGGACAGCCTACACCTAACAACCAATAAATGTTGAAAAAGACAATATTTTAAGGTCAAGAGAGTTGGTTATCAACTAATTCTGTCTCACAACCTAAAATGTGAAAGTGAAATATGTTCTTCAGCCACTGTTTTTCCTCTTCTCTAGTACTTTTTTTTGTCAGAGTATAAAACACAAGACATTTTCAAGGAATAAATTTAAAAATTTACCTTCAAATAAATGTCAATGGCCTTGTATAGATCATCATGATCTTGTCTAGCAAAATCTGGTAAAATTTCAGCTAAAGCAATGAATTTCAACAAAGATAAATTCCCATCTCTTGCCACTTCTTGAAGGTACTTATCGACAAGCCTTGCCACCTTCAATTTTGAACTATGAGATGCTGAAGAAGACCTTCTACTTTCTTGTAACTCAAATTTGATATTCTCTGCTGAACGAGACCGCCTTCTTTCGAAAGTCGGCATGGATCTCGGAGGACTAGTTGGAGGACTTGGCACTTGTGACATGAATTGTTCCAATATGGTCATCACCAACTCAACATCATAAAGTGTATCATTTGTATAAGATAAAGAAGGTATTAAAAGATCATTCACTGTAGCTTCCTCCAATTGAAGTCCTACCCTTCTTGCTAATTCCATCTTAGAAGAAGAAGAAGCATTGAGAATATTAGATGCCTTCAAGAGTTTCAAAAGAAAGCTACAAGAAACAGCACCTTTTTCTGATGGAAGCAAGCTTACAATTGATTCCAAAAGTAGCCTATGTTTTGTGGTTATTTCACTAGCTGAGTCTGAGTCTGAATCAGAAGAAATATGCTTCTTTCTGTGTCCATTCTTGGAAATATTTGGTAACCATCTTGATGCATAGATTTTCAATGCATCACCAATGAGATTTAAAGGAACCTTACCACCAGATTTAATTGCTATCATAGTTCTCCAATAAAGGTCTATACTAAGTTCTGCTAAATCTTCAGCCCACCATCCTTTACTTCCTGATTTGTGTCTCAAACTTTCAGTATCATTAATACAAGATATATCATCCCTCACCCTTCTAGAGTGACTATGTGATAAACTCACCTTTGAAGGGTGACTCAAAACTTTAGAAGCAATAGCTTCGATACATCTACTAGTAATTCCTAAGTCTTCAGACCACGAAGGTAACGCTTTCGTGGTCTGAAGACTCACGATACAATCCTTCCACCCATGGAGGATACATGAATTGAAGAAAACATCGAGTTTGTGAATTAAGTTCCCTTTCTCAACCTCCTCACTCATTTGCAAATACTCAGCAGCACATCTTGCTGCTACAATGTTGTAAGGACTTAGAGTTATGGTGATTCCATAGCAGAACTTTGCACATAACTCAAATGCTTCCACCCCACCAGGAAAATCAGGAATTTGAACTATTTGTTGTTGAGATGAATCTGGTGATTCTGAACATAACCTTTGCAGCCTCAAACATTTTGACAGCAGTGGAAACTGAACATCATCATCAGCATGAACTTCAGATAATTTACAAAAAAAGTACTAAGATTGTTAATAACTTGAAGAATTTCTAGGAGCATACCTTGTGAAGAAGATATCTACTTCCCCTCACTTGAATTATGAGGTCACTAGAAACTTCAGAAGAGACCGACCTGCATAAAACAAAGCCAGCCAACGTAGACTAGTTACTGATAAAGTCGATGGATACTTCACACTAATAACACGGTAACAAAAAAACCAGAAGCCAAAAGGTGATGATATATACAGCATCTAAGAAGAAAGATTGAGAGTGATTATTAGTTAATGTGTTACCTTACTGCTTCAGAAGTGTAAAAGGTATCTGGACGAGATCCAAGTTTCATGAACTTCATGGTTATCAATCAGTTTCTTACTCTCTAAATCATGTGTTGCTTCAAACTATGGTACTTGCAAATAATTCAGAAGAAGCTCTAGAAAAATAGTAGCTAGTGAAAAAGAGTGATACACAAGTACCAAGTTGTGGAATATTTTTTTGACGGATAAATTGATTGATTTTCCCGCTAAGTTAACTCAAGTGGACAGTGGATATTGCTGAACAGACAAAGCTTACAAAGTGTGTGAGTTCTTCAAGAAATGTTCAGAACTCTGAGAAATATAAAAGAGGAATATAAAGATAGAATTTCTTTGGTGGAGAGAAGGTTTAAAAGTTCCAAGAGGAAAGGAAAAATAAAAACTAAGAGGTTTGTTGTGTGAGAGGAAAATAATAATAGTAGTTTATATAAGGTAGGATGGATTACATTTATGAAGATCAAACATACACCTAAGTTATGTTCTTTCAGTCAAATAGTTATATCTCTCAAGTGATTTTGACATATTAAATAAATAAAAAAACAAAAGGGTGATGCAAATGCAATCAGCAATCTCATCAAATTCTGGCTCAAACTTGTCCTAAAATGTATGCTTACAAGCTCATAAAGCCGATATTGTTAGACTAGATATTTTTCATGTTACTTAGGTTTGAACCGTAAATCTTCACTTTACGTGTGTGAGTTTACGGTGGTGTTGGTAATTCCGTCTGCAGGAAAAAAAATGCACGCTTACCTTGGTAGGTCAAAAACAAATATAGAAAGAAAAAGTTTAATATTGATTAATATAATTATAATTATAATTATTATAAATAACTCATAAATGCTCAAATAAAATAAGGAAAGGGTTCAAAGTTTCAGATTTAAGATTTATTTACAACCTAAGGTAAGAGCATCTGGATACTCTCCCAATACATAAACAGCCAATCATTCATCGAGAAATTTGTATCTTATGGGAAAACTATATAG
Organism: Astragalus membranaceus; assembly: GCA_039519185.1. NCBI lineage: Eukaryota > Viridiplantae > Streptophyta > Magnoliopsida > Fabales > Fabaceae > Astragalus > Astragalus membranaceus. The sequence goes on along the minus strand of CM076849.1, from coordinate 36,535,701 downwards.
CTTTTTTTTTTGGTTACTAAACTATATAACTTTTTTGTTATCCAGCTAGTGTTGCTTTTCTATTTCGATAAAAAAAATGATAGAGGATTTATTTATTTATGTATTATTTTTTTGGTACATATTTATTTATGTATTATTTTTTTTGAATATATTATTTATGTATTATTTTACAACTACAAAGACATGATATTGGCAGCGTGCAATTATAAAGGCAACTCCCACGTGCTTATCCTGCGCCCACTTCTGTTCCATATTCTCATCATTGTCACAGCAAAATGCAAATTTTCTAATTTCCTTCTCTTTTCTTGTAGGTATTTTACTATTTTTAAATTCTAGGTACCTTAGGTTACTTTAGTCAAACATTATTTTATTTTATACTCGCGACATCGATAACATTTCTCGGAATGTAATCTTTTATAGGCGCGCGTCTAAGAGCACAGATGTTCAGAGCCTCTTCCAACTTAATCATGATTTTGGGTTACAATCCAACTTTTGATATGCAGCAATGTTAAATCTCTTGAATGAGAGTTTTGCCGACCATTGTGGTTATACTCGACTCGAGAGATTAATCTCTACAGTTGTGTACGGAGGTAGGGATGGCAAAACAGGTCAATCCGCCCCGCCTTGAGCCTGCCAAAAAACTGGGCGGGCCGGGTCGGCTCGCCAAAAGATATTGGGTTGAGAAATTGAGCCCGCCATTAAAATTAACAAATAAAAAATGTATTTAAAGCATACTTTTTGGGCTTACAATAGGCGGGTTAGCCCGCCCAAGCCCGACAAAAACAAAGTAAAAATGGCGAATTGGTGGGTCGGACCACTACAACCCACCAAAAAACATTAAAAAATATTTTGAAATTGTTAAAAACAAGGGATAAAAAAATAAACTTGGCGGGCCGGCCCGCTCTCCCCTCCCCGCTTGTGGCCCGCCGAGTTGGCGAGTTAGGTGGGGCGGGCTACAATGGGTTGGCGGGGTGAAATCACCAACCCAACCCGCCAATTTTGGGGTTACCGGCCTGGCGGGTAAAGCCAGTTTTACCATCCCTATGCGGAGGATACCTAGTTTATACCTAAAAAAATCTATTATAGTAAAAAATACTGTAGTTCTTTCTTTTGGTAAAAACAAATACTGTAGTTCCCTGTATTTAATGTTATTTTAGGATATTTTTTTTTTGTCATTTTCACGCTCATTAATATTTTCTATAATCTCTTTTCTAATTTTTTCCCACTAAATGCAGGACCTTGCACTCTAACGTGGTTGCAAGAGGATCAATATCGGACATTTCTCCCCATCTCCAAAGGGAATATGTGAAAGTAAGATGTTTTACTTGCATAAGTGATTCATGATAGACCCTAAATTGGAGCTGATGGATGAAGCAGCTCCATTATGTTTAATTATACACATGTCACTGTAGTGCAATCTCATTCATCCAACTCCATGAAGTCCTTATTCACGCCACCATACATTCCGCACTACAAAAAAATTGACCTATAGCGACGGCAAATCACTGTGGGTAAAGGGTTAAAAACCGTGGGTATAGCACTGAAAACCTATACCGACGGAACATTTTGTCGTCGTCTTTATTTGGCTATACCCACGGATAAACGGCGTCGCTATAGCCTATAGTGACGATAGTCTGACCGATGGACAAAACCTAATAGCTATACCCACGGTCACGCTTCTGTTGGTATAGGTTTTAACATCACACTTAATTTCGCTATACCCACGCCAAATTCTCCATCGGTATAGGTTTTAATTTCGCTATACCCACGCCAAATTCTCCATCGGTATAGGTTTTAGTTGTAGCTCCTAATATGCTATACCCACCACTTGTAAAGAATTTATTTGTAGATTTTGGTGACACCTCTTGTCATTAGCACTTATGATAATCAATTAAAAGCTAAATATAAAATAAATACATTTATGAAACAATGAACAACCAGTTCTACCATGCATTCCAACCCTAGAGTGGTCTACTTTGCGGTGCACCGCTTAAGAGGGAAAATCGTTTGATATTGTGGGAATATATAATGGCTCTCAAATATAGTCCACCATGAACCATCTATCAAGGTGGACCATGTTAGAATTGGCTTGTTTTACCTAAAATAACATATAACATACTAAAAGTGCCTATTGTCCACCATGAACCATCTATCAAGGTGGATCATGTTAGAATTGGCTTGTTATACCTAAAATAACATATAACATACTAAAAGTTCCTATCATGTTTTAGGGAAAGAAAATGGAAAAGAATGACTAAAATACTAAAATAAATATTGGCATGAAAACTTTGATAAGTCCCAATGAGCGTGACTTAATTGGAAATATATATTGATCTTGTGGGAAGAGGACTAAGGTTAGATCGCCACATAACACATTCTTGAGGAGGGGCGACGAGCTTTTAAGTGTGACTATACCAAAATTCAAGATCAATCTTATATAAACCTAAAAGACCAATGTGGTTGGGATATCTTAGGGTGCCACCAAGGGGTAAACACAATGTATAGAGGGGTTTAAAGAAGTTTTGATCAATACTTTTTATAGGGTATATGTTGGTATATTAGTTATTATGTTGGTATTTTTTCCTTGACCAAGGTTTGAACTCCAATCTTTTAACCTTTGGCTCAAACTAGTTCAGCTACCCAACCCCTCAAAACTTTGATTAGTATCACCGAGTATCAAAAATGATTTTCAGATATATATATATATATATATATATATATATATATATATATATATATATATATATATATATATATATATATATATATAAATTATGACGACTTACTTTTAAAACTAGAAAAAAGCCACAACCAATGAAAGTTTGTTCAGTTTGTAAGGATTGAGCTCATATCTCACAAGGATGTGAGTTCAAATCTCAGGGCCAATATAAAGATTTTGTTAGGGTAATACTCTCTCTAGTCCTACTATAAGAAGATTTTACAAAAATTACAAAAACCAAGGAGGTTATTAAATGTTATACCTACTATGTGACTTTATTGTAAACCTATATCTCACATTAAATTGGGGTATAAAAGAAATTTTAGTAATTAATGTGCTTTAAAAAATGTATATTTTTCTTATAATTAGGACAAAAAATGTACCAAAACATTTTTTATAGTAATAGGGACCAGAGGGAGTATGTAAGTACTTCTGTAAGTGTTTTTGGATTCTCGGGAAGCAACTCACATAACCTTTTTTTTTATAAAAAGCATAAAAAGCTAGGAACGATGGTTGCCCCTAAATTTTCTATCAATAACAAAACAGTCCAGCCTTATCTCTTTTTTAAGTTTTCTTTACTTTTGTGATGAGTATTCGTTTTCATTTATTGCAAATGGTCCAGAAGATTGAAACTTTGCCTATTCTTGGTGGTGAAACCAAGAAATCAGAGGTCGCTTGCCCTCTATGTGTTGGTTTTTGATTAAGTAAAGTCAAGCTTTCCGGTAAACATTCAACTTTTTGATCTTCTAATGGAAATGGTTAAAATGTATTAATATGGCAGTTAAGGGTCATCTTCAAACTTTGTTTGGCTTTGGATTCTCACGATGCAATGACTTGTGATCGTGATATTTGTAGAATTTTTTTCTATAGTTTGACAATCATATCAACTAGCTCGTATTAAGGAACAATGAGACCGATATTGTGTGTGGTCCATTCCATTGATAATGTTCAAAAACCAATTTTTATATTAATGATCGGTAATACTATCTATCATGAAGTATGTTATTGTAATTTATACGGCTTTTTTATACTACAATATATCAAAATGTATAAAAAGTGAGAGTGGCAAAAGGGGAAAAGGATACTTAGGGTGTGATCATAGGGTTCATCAATTTGGACCAAGCATTAAGAAGTCCCCACTATAAAGCTTGAACACAAAATTAGTTTTCTATTGGAGCCACCAAAAAGGTCGTGAATGCATCCTCTCAAAATAATCTTAAAAAGAAGGATAGAAGAAAATTTTGCCCTACAAGTTCTACTAGGAGCTAATAGGCCTCAACTAATTTGTTAAGGTCTAACAAATGCGTGCATAAGAGTAAAGAGGTAAGTGTATTTTTTTTTACAATAAGGTAAATGTAAATTTCTTTATAAGTATTCTAAGAGTTAGGAGGTATTCCCGGCAATGGATTGAGACACCATTCTCTCACTCCAAATTTTTTCACATAAAAAATATATGGACACATAAATTTTTAAAAATGAAAATTAATTTAATTAGAAGATAACCTTTTTTGTTTGTAATAAAATTCAAAATAAAAAATAATCCACTAACCAGTAAGGTCCTAGTTTGCGCATAGAGTCTCTCATCCATTACGGTACATGATCACCAGGAAGCAGGCCCTCGTCGCTTCCGCTCTAAAAGGAGGTCGTCGCTCTCAATCATTAGGGTTTAGTGCCCTTAAATGATAACTTTTTCTTCCTACCAGTCACTAGAGAAAGATCATTGCTACTAGCGCTCTCTCCCTGTCCTAGGTCCCTTTCAACACTCTGCACTAGATTCCAGTTAACCTGGGGTAAATGTAATGCCTTGGTATAGGTCCATAGTTATGAAGTGATGGTATGGAGATTCAATCACTACAAAAAAATTGCCCATGAGCGAGGGATTTTTCCCTCGCTAAATGCCCAAAATCCGTCGCTAATTCTCATTAACGAGGGAATTAGCGACGGAATCAGTCCCTCGCTAAACTGCTCCTCGCTAGTGGTAATTAGCGAGGGAATTTGAATCTCTCGCTAATTAGCGAGGGAACATTCCGTCACTAATTCCGTCGCTAATTCCGTCGCTAATTAGTGAGGGAATATTCTGTCGCTAACTCTGAGAGCCACGTTTTTTTTATATTAGCCTATTTTTTTATATAGTTATTATTATTATGGTGTGGTGGTGGTGGTGGTGGTGGTGGTGTGGTGGTGGTGGTGGGGAAGGGTATTAGGGTGGAGAGAGAGAGAGAGAGAGAGAGAGAGAGAGAGAAAGAGAGAAATGAGCTATGTGGTGGTGGTTGTGGTGGTGGTGGTGAAGGGTATTATGGTAGAGAGAGAAGGAGAGAAAGAGAGAGAGAAACGAGTGGTGGTGGTGGTGGTGGTGGTGGTGGTGGTGAAGGGTATTAGGGTAGAGAGAGAGAAGATAGAGTGGGAGAAGAGTGTCAGGAGGTGGTGGTGTTGGTGTGGTGGTGGAAGACTGAAGAGAGAAGAAGAGTGTAAGAGGAGGTGGTGGTGTGGTGGTGGAAGAGTGAAGAGAGAAGAAGAGAGAAGAGTGTGAGGAGAGTAGGAGAGAAGAGTGGCATGTGGGAGGATAAATAAGCTGAAAAGTCAGAAATTTAGCGAGGGAATTAGCGAGGGACTAACAATTCCGTCGCTAAACACCTGCACGAAGTCCTATCATCTAAAAGCTGTCAAAAATCAGTGAGGGAATTAGCGAGGGACTGAAAAATCCGTCGCTACACCTGCACGAAGTCCCATCATCTAAAAGCTGTCAGAAATTAGCGAGGAAATTAGCGAGGGACTGAAAAATCTGTCGCTAATTAGCGAGGGACCTAAAAATCCGTCGCTAATGACAGAATTAGCGAGGGACTAAAAATTCCCTCGCTAATAAGCTTTTTTTGTGCAGTGAATGCGATGTACTCTAACAGCTTATGAAGGAACGAAACTCTGTAACGCAAACTATCACGAGCCACCAGAAGACTATATATAAGAACTTCTAGGTCATTTAGGAGGACACTTATTTTACCATCCCTTTAGGTCTTATTGTATTAGAGGCGGCGATACACCTATTCATTAGTGACTGAGTTCGACTAAATATTTTGAGAGGTCAAATTTTTTAGTGATAATATCTCACAAAAATTGGATTAGTCTTTTGTGGGTGGTTAGAGACAACTTTTTGCAAGGATGTATCAAGTTTTTTTTATTGTTATTTTGCAAAAAAGAAATATAAAAATATCAAATATTTTAGGCAGAATTTGATCTCACATTCCCCAAGTTATAAAAAGGGCTCTTGTGACGAACAACATCACACCACAAATATAAGATACACATAAATTTTTATTAAAGATTAAGACGCCAAATCATCTGACACATCATATTTTATTTTTACTCTATTTTTCTCAAATGATTTTTTTTTTTACTTTTTAATCATTTTTATTGGTTATTTTTAATATTTTTTACTGCTTATTTTTAATACTTATTTAAAATCATTAAAAAATAACTAGTAATAAATTAACAATAAAAATTATTTAATAAAATTATATGGCTGGTGATTTGGTGTCTTAATCATTATAAAATGTGATGTGGCAACACGTAAAGCATGACATTTTATTAGCCACATAAGCATAATAAGAGACTAAGAAAGCATATGAGAATATAAGTAGGCGTTAAAAGTTGAAGAAAAATTTATTGAAGACAAAAAACCTATATTTAATTGGGATTACACACCCTAAACCCTATTTATTATTATGTAATAAATATATGACGGAGCCTAGTCTTGGTCTATTGCCTTACAAATGTAGACAATAAAAACGACAGCTCCTATGATAATACCGTTACCAGTTGGGCAAGAAATGGTTACATTTCCAGTTAAACCATCTTGAGGAGGCGCAAAAGAGAGGGAATTAAAGACGAGGATTTCATTGACAAATGACAATGGTGGATGATGGGCACTTGGATTTATTATGGGAAAAGAGTTCATGTTCAAACTCCAGTACTTGCTCACCAATTGTATGTAAAACCAAAACCAAAACCAAAACCAAAAGTGGTCATAGACACTACAAAAGGACACACTTGGGAAGGCATTGGCACAATCAATGTCTGGTAGATAACCATACCATAAGCCGTGTTGGTTCAATCAATGCTTCGTGTGTATATGTAAAGTCATAGTAATTGAATTTAATTAGAGATAAGAAAAGGGTCGAGAACGAAAATGACAATGATAATAAGTGGGAAATGGGAATCACACACATGTATGTATGTGATGTAAGGAAAAGAAAAAGAAGTTTTTGAATAAAGATGAGTGTGTGGGGACGAGAAAGGAGAACCACAAACGTTGTTGTTAAGGGGTCTTTCTCAATGATACCCAACGGTGTGGCAACCCGACAGTGTGGGACCCAACATTCTTTGCCTTCTTATATTAGCTTTGGGACACTCTAGTTTACTTCTAGTTCTATTATTACTACTTCAACTCGATCCGTCTAGACTGGAGAGCAGTTGGCTGGCATAAGAAGATATGGATTTTAAGGTAAAGTACTTATACTTATAGGGGATGCCCATCACCGAATTATCATAAATTACTTGAATTTTGTCAAACCCGCCGGTTGCGTGTGTTTGATAGAAAACAAAGAGAGACGAGAGAGTGATTTATTATTGTTTGATTTAGGAGAGAAATATGATAGAGAGAGAAAGAGTCTGAAATTATTAGTTTAGTACTATTTTACGCTAAAATGTATGTTTGGTAGAAGAAAATGAGGAAATAGAGAAAAAGGGAATTAAAGAGGGAACGAGAGAACAAGCCATTTTACATTAAAGTGCCGGTCATAGATATATTGGTGCACAACACAATTCATTATTAAAATTTTCTGTTCTAAGGGTGTTGAAAATTTCATTTTCAATTTTTCTCATTTTATTTATTGAAATGAAATCAATTATAATTTCATTTTCAATTTTTCAATTTTTCAATATGGAAAAACCACTCTCTCTTCCCTTGCTCTCTCTCCTCTAATTCACCTCAAACAAACACACCCTTATATTTTATAAAGCACTCCTTTTTTTTGTAAACTGGGTATCCTCTGCGCGCAACTGCAAAGACTAATCCCTCGAGTCGGGTAGAATCACAATGAGTGGCAAAGCTCTCCCTCAAGAGATTTAACACTGCTAAGATTTTGGTTAAGCTGGATGAGACCCAAACCATCTCATCCAAGTGGTCTTGGGTATAAAGTACTCAATTTGTTTCATATATTTGTCGATTTTTTAAAATAATTTTTTTTTCTGTTTTGATAGTTTAAGTTTACATTAATTACTTATTTTTCAGTTTTACCCTTAATTATTTACTGTTGAGAGAAAAATAAGTGTGATGAGTATTAAACAATTAAAGGTATAAAAGGGAAAAGACTATTGATTTTGTTCGAACAACAAAATTTAATGATTTCATTGGTTTGTGCAAAACAACCTTAAAAGACAAATAAAATGAAACATATGGAGTATTAGTGTAGCATATCATTAAATGTGAACTTATGTAATCCCGAGTGGGTAGTTCAGTTGGTAAACTAAGAGATATCAAATGAGTGAAAACATGAGGTCTCAGGTTTAAACCCAGGAAACTAATATTCCCTCTCCCTAACTACTAACTACTAATATTTGCCTATAAAAAATCGTAAACTTATGTAGAAAGAGCAAAATTAGTAGGGCTTCAAATTTGTGAATGACACTATATTAGATAGAGTTGTTTGTTTTTTAAACCTATATGTCCCCTTTTCTAGACTAAATTATAAGCAAAAACATATTTTAGATTGTTGGACTCAAATATAAAAAAGTCAATTAACATATTCATATTTAATGTTATTATTCCAAAAATACTTTTAAATTAATTCATAAATATTATTAGGAGAAGACGGTTATAATTAGGGTAGCCGAATAAAATATATTTCCATTTATATATGAAATTAAGAAAATTAAATGCAATCAACTATCATTCTTAATATCTCAAGTAGGTAGTTCAATTGGCGAACTAAGGGATATTGAAGGAGTATAAGAAGGAGGTTTCAGGTTCAAGCCTTGGAGACTAACATTTCCCCTACTCCTCTAACAATTAACAACTAACACTGCCTATAAAAAACTATCATTCTTAATAAGAAAATCTACATTTTTGCTTAATGGCCGTTTGATTAACATTATGGTTGAGGTTGTTTCTGTAGAGGGTTGAGAAGGAGTGCGGGAGAAGATCAATTATGGACCCAATTTTTTGGTTCACACAAGATGAGTTGATTTCTGAGCTCTTTTATAATCTAACCTCCAAGCTCTATGGGTAGAGCTCTATTATGGTAACAACCTAAAAGGGAAAACAATAGAATAGGATGAGAAAATATCTACTGGATATTTAGGAAAGTGCTATCTCAACTGACCAGATATTTAGGATGATAACACGTAGCTCGGTTGGGAGAATGAGTATCTCGTATATTTAGGAAAGTGCTATTTCACATTGATCAATGTGAAATTTACGAGATACTCATTCTCCCAACCGAGCTACGTGTTATCATGCTAGCTCGGGGAAGCATCATGTTCACAAATGTAAGTTTAATCCTACAAATCAGAGACTAGCTCATCCATGAGGAGAGTGAGCTTGAAACTGAGCTCATCAGATAAGAGAACACAACTCGGATGCTACATTGAACTTGTCCAGAATCCTTATATCTCTTTTATAGGGGTAGTTACTAACAGACTATTGGCTTAGCCTCACAAGTGTACCATCTCCGAGATAATAGGGATTTGATGCCCTATCTTTAGGGAGGGAACCTAGTTCAATTCAACCAAGACTCTTTAAGTATAAATAAGGGGCTTGATAACTTGAGTTTTATCCCATTGTTCTTACTTTGCTCAATTCTAACTCTTCAACTCCTTAGCTTATTTAGGCAATAGAGTGGCGTTTGCATGCACACCCATCCGTTGGAGCTTTAAGGCCTTTTCCACCGCTTGAAGAGGAGAGTCACCGTAGGTGCAAATCCATGCATCAATAGGATCTGTTTCGGTCTAATATACTTTTGACGTAGTGGAGGAAAACATTTTTATTTCGGTCTAAAGGCCTTAAGGTTTTCGGTAAAGATGGGATGTCCAAGCGTTTTGGCGGTCCTGGTCATTAGCTCGTTGTTGCTCCCGATGATCCCCCGGACTCCCCCAACAATTAATAAGTTGAGGCATCAACAATACCCTATACTACGGTGGAGGAAACGTTATATACGCTAATCATAAAGACAAAGAAACTAAAATAACGAATTATTCAAAACAGAGCATCTAATAAAGGAGATATCAATCAATATAGTTAAAGAAAAAAGATCTCTATCATACGGACAAAAGAGACAGTGCGATCGTGCAAAACGCATTATTATTTAACAAGATTTTTGCAGTATTAATACTAGATTCAAAACAACATTGTGGGGAGTAAGGATAAGTCAGACTGAAAAGTCTTTTGGATTTATATTAGAACCATCCATGCAACTGTTGCCAAGCTTGAAATTTTAATTTTACAACCTTTTAGGTGTTGAAAAATGGACAAGTTGTTTTAATTCCCTCCTCAGTAGTTGAATAATTTGTTAGACTTAGATACCTAAAGCTGAAATGATTTGGTGAGTTAATTTAATTATCCGGTTAGGTCCACCAACGAGGTAAGGTTACACCCGACATAAACCTATCAACCTTAATTGCCATCTCGTGGAAGCTATCATGCAACGTTGATAATGCAAGCCATGGAATAAAGGGAATCTCTTCTTCTTGGCATCTACTATTGAGTTATCACTGTTATTGCCCACTAAAACTCCTTTATGTGACTTCATTATTGTACACATTAGACTATACATATATACCAACGCCGGTTCTAAGTAACCGCCTTGATAGATAGTCTATGAGGTCCGGTATTTGAAAAATCGTTCAATCACTAAATACGACCAATGCTGCCCCTATAAGCGAAACCACTTCACGTATTGGAACAGATCTTCTCATGTGACATGAGGGTTCAGTGAAATCTCCACTATCCATTCAAAGAGAAAGAAACTCTATTTACATTTAAGGGTGAGATTGCTATCTCCAAGTTTTTTTTTTCACTTGAGATGATCCTTTCCCCCCTCACGTATGGTTCTCCTCGTTTTAATTGTCCAAATTATGATTTATCGGTGAAAGTTCAGCAAAAATAAGAGAAAATATAAAGATGAGTTTGAAGACACTCATATTTGTTCTCCTTAATTATAATACCAATCAGGCCACTGTCACAACCCTAAGACTATATATGAGGATCATAAACTTCTACTTTTTGGAAGTGGTGGTTATAATTGTCAGTTTTTCAGACGATTTTTTAAGTATTAGTCCACATGAACCACCTATCAAAGTGATCCACCATATAATTTTCCAACAAATTAACAAATACCATTAGACTAAAAGAGTTCGTAATTAAGGTTTTGAAAAAGATATGTCATCACGAATTGCGCTGTGACATTAAAGATTATTATATTTCAGTGACCACAACTATACAATCACAATTGAGGCTACGTCGATTGCATTTAAACGTACGATTCTCAGCAAACGGGTTACACGTCTACGATTTAAAGTCTCGCAACTAACTAAATAGTGCATGGCGCAATTGGCTAGATGGTGCATATGGTGGCATCTCTAACTAGGGCAACCACTTTATTCACTATGACATGTATCATTCCAGTGTCACACCCAATATAGGACCAGCACTGGTCAAACAATATTGGCCATTGATATATTAGCTAGAGATTACCAATACCAATATAGAGTCTTATTCATCTTTTTTCCCATTTAGCCACCCTTGCTTTTCTCCTTCAGAGTGTGCCAATATATCTCTATCTCTTTAGTGAGTCTCTAAATATCTTTCATCTTGTGGGGTCTCCTTGTCTCTCATAAGAAGTTGAAAAGGGAAAACACATCAACCGCACCAAGTGGGAAACCCTAATTATTTCATTCAATTTATCTTAACTTTCAATAAAAATTAGCTGCATGATGTCTCTCTAAATAGACTGTCCTTAATTTGTTTTCTTCTTTCTTTTCGCTCTTTGTTTTTTAGTGCTATAGATATATACTATTCTTTTTGCTTCTTTCTATGGGTATCTAACAGATCACTTTTTCTTTTGAAGAGAATCGTGTGTCCTATGTGCTTGTCTACAATATCAACAGATTTGTATACTGACAATTGGTTATTCTGTCTAAAGACATCATGGAAACATATACAGTATTTATCTTGCAACTTTTAAGAACGTAGGACTGTCTTTAAACCATTTATATGTTAAGAATTTACAAAATGAAAATTGTTAAAGAGAGTATATATATATATATATATATATATATATATATATATATATATATATATATATATATATATATATATATATGGGTTAAATATGTTTTTAGTCCCTACAAAATCGGCTCCTTCTAAGTTTAGTCCCTATATTAACGAAATAGGCGTTTTGGTCCTCATCTTATTTTGCCGTTTTCAATTTTAGTCCCTCATGACTTTTAATAGCGCTTCAAAACTTTTAATAGCGCTTTTTTGACCTTTTATAAGCGCTATTAAAAGTTTTGAAGCGCTATTAAAAGTCATGCGGGACTAAAATTGAAAACGAAAAAATAAGATGAGGACCAAAACGCCTATTTCGTTAATGTAGGGACTAAACTTAGAAGGAGCCGATTTTGTAGGGACTAGAAACATATTTTACCCTATATATATATATATATATATATATATATATATATATATATATATTACTTTTTAGTTTATTAAATATTATGTTTATCATTTAAAATTTTATTTTTTTCCTTGGCAAACACATTACAGTTGTTAGGATAATTTTTTTAAATAAATTAAAATCAATTTGGCTCTTTTAATAAAGCTTGAAAACCCAAGGGAAGCTATTTTTGACCAATCTAAGCAGAGTAACATAAAAAAATTGCATTAGTAGTTACACTCAAGTCAAAAAGATTTTTCACACCCATTGGGGTGTAAATTCACTCAGGGTGAAAGATAAAGATAAAAAGAAAAGAAGTTACAAATTAAAATAAAAGATGTGATGGATGATGTAACAAAAGAGAAAGAGATAGAAATATGTGCAAAGATTAAGGTGGGAATGGAAGAAAAGGTAAGAATGAGTCTCTTAAGCATGTATGCATATATGTCAGAGGTGAGGTTCGATTTCTTGACAATAGGTATTGTAGAACATTTATTGAGAAATAAATTTTTTAAATGAATATATGTATCTCGAAAAATTAACCTATCTTGTCATTTTTTTGTCAATAACGCAACATGGCATTGATAACATTTCACCTAATGTAAGCTACAACTCACAAATAAGCATCACAACAACCCAATGGTTGCACGAATCAGACCTAAAGACTCCTAAATATGATTACAATAAGCATAAGGAGTACCTGAACAAACTAACTTAAACGGTTAACTAAAAGACATAATTAAAAACTAGAAAAGGGCCCATTGGGCAAGCAACTTAGGGTTTCCAAACTGTTCTGTACCTAGCAGTATTTTGGTCGGCTGCTGTTGGTAGGTCTCTTGCTGCTCTGGCAGGAGGCCAGAGAGCGCCCCGAGGGGGGGGGGGGGTACCTGCAAAGCCACTCCGACGCTCAAGTCAGTATGAGAATAAGCTAGTGAATTTGCAAGGGAAGAGTGTGTACCGTATAAATGGCTATGCGAGCCGGTATTTATAGGAAATCGATGCTCGTCTGTGGACCGTCGGATTATCAGAATCGATCTGAACCATCCAAGCGTGGTGGCTTTAGTTGGGCTTGTATGTAGTGGATATGGGCCGAATCGATTGGGCTGATCCATATCCAATTGCTAAACGCACCCCCTGGTTTTGCTAAATGGACCTCTTGGTCCAGTCCAGAACAGTTGCCCCCAAGCCGAGATTATTCCGGAGGATGGTCTTGGCTTGAAGGATTTTCGTCGGTCTACTGGATGTGTGAAGTCGCGTGGGACACTGCCTTTGTCACGACCGTGTTTTATCATTTTCACTCTCTAGAGTAAAAAAGAGAAATTTTTTCTTTGCCGTAATGCGTTAGTTTGTCTGTCTTGTCAGGTCATACAAGATCACTTCGTTGCGACCATGACTCAGGCCTCCTATGGGGGCAATCCTTGTGCCAAGCGTCAAGCTAGGGTGCCATATCCTGATGTTGGCGCCCTCTTGGGCGCCTTGTGCCAAGTGCTACGTTCTGCTGTTGGGGCCCTCCTGGGCGCCTTGCTGGATGCATGTTCGGTGCGTGCATACGCTGGGTGTCTCCTCGTGGAGCAAGATTTTGCGAGACAAGGTTGGGTGCCCTCATGGGTGCCTTGGACGCCTCGTTGCACAGTGCTGGCTGCCCACTTGCGAAGGACTTGCTTCCAGACCACCTCCTGCCTGGCGCCCTCATGCCAGGCGCCATCAAGCCAGACGCCCTCATGCCAGGCGCCATCAAGCCAGACGCCCTCTGCCAGGCACCCTCCTGCCAGGCGCCCTCATGGGCGCTGCCTGCTTCTGTATTGGCGCCCTGCCAAGCTCCCTCATGGTGCTGGTTGCTTCCTTGCCAAGCGCTCTCATGGACGCTGGTTGCTTCCTTGTCAGGCGCCCTCTTGGGTGCCGACTTGTGTGGACGTGTGCTTGGCACTCTGCTTTTTTGTTGCTCATCCTGTCTCTTAGCTTGCTTTTCTTCTTGATGAAATTTCAGGGCTTGCTTGGTGCCGAGGGGAATTGCTTCTTCCGTCTTCACCATTATCTGTTTGACATCCATGATCTTTTAATTTGATCAAGAGGTTCTGGCCGGGAGGCTTGTCACATCCCGACCCAACGGGGTTTACTTCGATGTCATTGCCCCCTGATTTTTTTATGTTGCATTTTGAAACATCCAAGCTTTCTCTTTATCTAGCTTGTTCCTTATAATTGTAACTGTAACGCGTTGGGTGGCCTCGGGCGTTGGTCATCGCCTTGCGCATCTGAATGTATAATCTCATATCGCCTCATGGCAATGTTAACTCTGGGGGAAGTTTATCAGAATCGATCTAAATAATAACTCACCCATCAGAGGTTGCGACACGTTTAAAGTCGCTCGGTGCCTCGTGGCAAAGTTAACACCTCGTGAGCTGAATGTATAATCTCATATCGCCTCATGGCAATGTTAACTCTGGGGGCAGTTTATCAGAATCGATCTAAATAATAACTCGCCCATCTGATGGTGCCCTGCCTCGCCAGCCTGGGTGCCGCCCGTTGGGGTAGGATCTGGCGCCCTTGTGGGCGCCTCGTCACGTTGATCATGGAGCCGCCTCTTGGAGTAGGATTTGGCGCCCTCATGGGCGCCTTGTTGCATTGTCTTGGCTGCCGTCTCTTGGAGCATATAGACATAAGACATAAGACATAAGACACCATTTCATTAGAGATCATGTTTCTAGGGGGAGCATAGAATTAAAGACACCATTTCAACACTCTAGAACTAAGCATATAGACATAAGAAACCATTTCATTAGAGATCATGTTTCTAGGGGGAGCATAGAATTAAAGTTTGTAAGCACCGATGACCAACTAGCGGACATCTTCACGAAACCCCTAGCCGAAGCTCAATTTTGTAAGATCCGTAGAGAGCTCGGAATGCTTGATTTTTCCAGTTTATAGTGTGATTATGTGTTTTGTATGTTTTCCCTCCTTTTTGATGAAAACAAAGGGGGAGAAAATATTTGTTGCTATTTGTGCTTATAATGTAATTTATTATGCTTATGGGGAGAAAATATCTTATAATGTCTGCTGCTATTTATGTTTATAATGTGATTATATGTTATTATTTTTATGCTTATGCTTAGGGGGAGCTTTTTGCAAACTTTTCATTATTATCACCCCCCTATGCAAAATGTAATTTGTTAACATCAAAAAGTGGGAGTTTGTTGAACCAAGGACAAACACTCTGTTTTGTATGATAACAAATTACATTTTGTCTTCTAATGGTTCCAGTTGTATAAAAGTACGGGACATGAATCAAAGGGCAGGATAACTTAAAGTGCAGAGGCTTGGAGGAGAAACTATCCAGAGTTGAAGACCTAATAGTTTATCCGCTTTCATTAGGACACAATGTAAGGTCCTATCACTTAAGGTCTATGACATTTAGTATCTGAGAGATGATTTTTCAAAACATACATGTTGCATCAAAACAAGCTTTGAAAAATATTTTATAAAATTGCATGCATGCATAGGGTGGCACCTAAACCTAAAAACAATTTTGTGGAAAGCTTGAAATCGATTCCTATCATTTTCTAAAGCATGAAATCGATTTCCTAATCTATTATAAAGCTTGAAATCGATTTCCTAATCCATTGTTAAGCATGAAATCGATTTCATAATCTATTGAGAAGCACATGATCGATTTGCTCCTATACTTAAGCCTAAGCAAAGAATCGATTATGAGCTTCATTCAACTAAGCATGAAATCGATTTACATTATTTTCTAAAGGCCAAGAATCGATTACTCACTTCATTTAACTAAGCATGAAATCGATTCCTTTGATTTCTAAAGGCAAAGAATCGATTATCCAATGGCTTGCCTTCACACATAATCGATTTGCAAGCAACATTAATGATTCCTATCATTTTCCTAGGCCTATAAATAGGCAGGCGTGCCTCACTTTCAAAAACACCTCAACACCACAATACACAACATCTCTCTACTTCTCACATACGTTTTCTAGATCTGAGAAAAGAGAAAAAAGAGCTTTCATTGTCATATCTTTTTTAAAGCTCTTCTATTTTCCAAATCACTCATCTCTCTCAGTTACTATATTGTCATACTGTCTGAGGTGATTGGATCATAGGTTCTCACTTGTAATCTACTATTTTGTGGTTATTGCAAAATTCTGGGAAGTATTCTTGGGTCGTTCAATCGGGGAGATTGAAGTGGTTGCGAAATCCTTAGCGGGGAGCTCGGGTTCTCAATTTGGGTAAATTGAGATTAGCTATAGGGAAGTTACTTGTTTGTAAAACATTGAAGAGGTTCTTCTCATATAGTGGTTGTCATCAAGTCCAAAGGTTGCAAAGCCGGAGGCCGAGGACATAGGGCTTTTATCCCGAACCTCGTAAAATTCACGGTGTATCTCTTTCCCTACTCTTTTACTTTACCGTTTATATTTGCCTGTTATTATAGTTGACATCACTGCACTGCGTTCAATATCTGTTTATTTGATAAGCGTAAAATATCACTGTAATTGGATCTGTCATAGGTATAGCTTGCTTAGGTACTACATATAGTTTAAATCTTATTTTCCGCATTTGATTTAAACTGGCATTGTTAAAGTTTTGAAAATCGAAAAAGAATTCAAGTTTAGCGTAAAACCTTATTCACCCCCCTCTAAGGTTATCATATAGTCCAACAATTGGTATATGTAGCTAGAAATTGCATATAGAGCTTAACATCTCGCAATTTTATTTATTTATTTATTTATTTCTAATCATGGGTTCATTTATGAAAGAGGGAATGTCCTTCTATAGGCCACCCCTGTTTGATAGGACTAACTATGACTATTGGAGTAGTCGAATGAAATGTCATGTGCAGGCTAT
Organism: Astragalus membranaceus; assembly: GCA_039519185.1. Taxonomy (NCBI): domain Eukaryota; kingdom Viridiplantae; phylum Streptophyta; class Magnoliopsida; order Fabales; family Fabaceae; genus Astragalus; species Astragalus membranaceus. The sequence goes on along the minus strand of CM076849.1, from coordinate 36,518,421 downwards.
AAATTTCACTTTATGGAGGATCATTGTTGATGGGCCACTTATTCCTATGAAAATCAAAATTACAAAACGTGGTGGTGTTGTTGACGGAGATACTACTAAATCTCAAGTTACTGGTAAAGTAGAGGAAGTACCTATTGAAGATATCTATTCCATTGACCTGAGTGAGCTGAGAAAGTCTGAGTTAGATAAAATATCTCAAAATGCCAAAACAATGAACATTCTTCACTTATCTCTTTGTGAAGAAGAGTATGGAAGGGTAAAAGGTTGTCAGACAGCTAAAGAAATTTGGGACTGTTTGGAAGCAACACATGTCGGTACAAGTCAGGTGAAAGATACAAAAATTAGAATTCTCACTTCCGAGTATTAAGCTTTCAAAATGAAGGAAGGTGAATATGTTGCAGCTATGCACCAAAGATTGAATCTGATAGTAAACAACTTGAGAGCACTTGGGAAGAGGTATTCAACAAAAGATCTGAATGGGAAGATTCTTGCATCCTTGACTAGTATGATGATTTATTTGATGATATGAATAGTAGTCAAGACTTGAGTGAGGCTTTTGAAGATCTTTATAATGAACATGAAACTCTTTTGTATAAATATAAGGATTTGAAAAAAAGCAACAAAAGCATGCTCACTCAAATTGAGACTCTTGAGACAGAGGTAGCTAGGTTGAAGAATGAGCTACATAAAACTAAACCTTTCAACCTTGAGCTTCTTGAGCTTAAACAAAATTTTGAAAAAGTCATGGTTGAAAATGAATTTTTGAAAGAATCTTTGAAAAAGTTTGAGGTAGGTGAAAAGACCTTAACCAAGATACTTCACTCCCAACATGAATATGTTGATAGGAGAGGTATTGTGTATGAAGGTAATTCCACCTCCACTGTTTTGAAAAATAAAGTAAACTTTGTAGCTGCTACTTCAAGTTATACACCTACTGTTTTCTCTTGCACTTATTGTCAAAAAGGTAACCATAGCACTCATAGATGCCCTATTCGTAGACTGTGTGAGCTTGGTACTCTAACACCTGCTTATAAGAAACCAAGGTGGATTGTGAAAACAAACCCCTTGATGACTAACCCCCAACCCCCAAGGACCCAACAAAATTTGGGTACCTCGTACTAGTTGTTAAATGTTCGTTTTGCCGGTTGGTCAGTCATCCAAGAAGAAAAATGTGTGGATGGTTGATAGTGGATGCTCAAGGCATATGACTGGTGATGCTTCTCTGTTTTTAAAATTGAGCAACAAAGCAAGTGGATCTGTGAAATTTGCCAACAATGAATCTGCACAAGTAATAGGTAAAAGTTGTGTGGGTAAGGAAAACACAATCAAAATTAAAAATGCTTTATTAGTTGATGGTGTTAAATTTAACTTACTAAGTGTTAGCCAATTATGTGATAATGATTTTGATGTGCATTTTTCTGTTGATAAATGTGTTATTACCCATAGGACTTCTAAACTCTACATTACTGGCTTTCGAGAAAATAATGTATATTATGTTGATTTTGATAATGTGAGTAATGATATTGTATGCATGCCTTCCTTGATTGATGATGTGGATCTGTGGCATAGACGTTTAGGACATGCTAGTATAGAACATCTATCAAAGTTGAGCAAGAATGAGCTTGTTAGAGGTCTACCCAAGTTGAAATATGAAAAAGGTCAATTATGTGATGCATGTCAGCTAGGTAAGATGCATAAATCTTCTTTTAACTCAAAACCTGTTATTTCTACCAAAAATGTGCTTGAATTGCTTCATCTTGATTTATTTGGTGAAATTGATGTTGTAAGTCTAGGAGGGTCTAAGTATGTTTTCGTGATTGTAGATGATTATTCTAGATATACTTGGGTCATTCTACTTGCAAATAAAAGTGATGCTTTTAACGAGTTTGCTAAGTTGTGCAGAAAGTTACAGAATGAGAAAAGCTTAGCCATCAAGGAAATTAGAAGTGATCATGGAGGAGAGTTTGAAAATTCATCATTCAGGACTTGGTGTGAAAAATATGGTGTTCATCATAACTTTTCAGCTCCAAGAACTCCTCAACAGAACAGTGTGGTGGAAAGGAAGAATAGAACCATACAAGAGATGAGCAGAACAATGTTGAACGAGCACAACCTTCCAAAATATTTCTGGGGTTATGCAGTTGATACAACATGTCATCTGCTAAACAGGGTATACTTGAGACCATCTCTTAACAAGACGCCATATGAGTTCTTGAATGGTAGAGCTCTAAATATTTCATACTTCAAGGTTTTTGGAAGTAAGTGCTTCATTCTTAATACAAAGGATAAGTTGGGTAAGTTTCTTGCAAAATCAACTGAAGGTATCTTTATGGGTTATTCAAGTCATAGTAGAGCTTATATTGTTTACAATAAGATTGATAAATGTATACAAGAATCTATACATGTTTCTTTTAATGAAACTAACCCCTTTGATAAGAAAGTTGATGATGAGGATGAAGTGATTGAAGTGATCAAAAATAGAACACCTGAATCAGACAATGAAAGTGTAGAAGAAGCCGAGGTGAAAGTAGAACCTCAAGAAGAAGCTGAAGTGGAACGAGAGCCCCAAGACATCGATGATCATCTCCATGGAAGAACACGTGATGATCTGCCTAAAACATGGAAATCAGTTCGAGATCATCCCATGGAACAAATTATTGGTAGTCCATCAAAGGGGGTAACAATTCGCTCTTCTCTTAATCATTTATGCTTTCATAGTGCTTTTGTCTCTCAAATAGTTCCTAAAAATATTAAGGAAGCTTTAAATGATCCAGAATGGGTTTTGTCAATGCAAAAAGAACTTGAACAATTTGAACGGAACAAAGTTTGGCATTTAGTAGAAAAACCTGTTGACAGAACCATTATTGGTATTAAATGGGTTTTTCGCAACAAACTTGATGAAAATGGTGTTATTTTATTAAATAAAAGCCGTTTAGTTGTTCAAGGTTTCAACCAAATCGAATGGGTGGATTTTGAAGAAATTTTTGCTCCAGTGGCTAGGATGGAGTCCATTCGTATAATATTGGCATTTTCTAGTTACATGGACTTCAAACTACACCAAATGGATGTCAAGAGTGCCTTCCTAAATGGTTTTTTAGAAGAAGAAGTATATGTAAAACAACTCCCTGGTTTTGAAGATTTTAAAAACCCAAACCATGTTTTCAAACTTGACAAAGCACTTTATGGATTAAAACAAGCTCCTAGAGCTTGGTATGAGAGACTAAGCAAACATTTAATTGCAAATGGTTTCAAAAAGGGTAAGATTGATTCTACCTTATTCCTTAAAACCAAAGGCAAACATATCATTGTAGTTCAAATTTATGTTGATGATATTATTTTTGGATCTACTAATGATGATCTGTGCAAGGAATTCTCTGAGATGATGACTAGTGAGTTTGAAATGAGTATGATGGGGGAGCTAAACTTCTTTTTGGGACTTCAAGTAAAGCAAATGAATGAAGGAATCTTCATATGTCAAAACAGGTTCTCAAAGGAGCTACTAAAGAAATATGACATGAATGATGCAAAGGAGATTGGCACTCCTATGGCAACCGCAACAAAGTTAGATAAAGATGAGCAAGGTAAACCAGTAAATGAAACAATGTATCGAGGTATGTGTGCCTGTGTGCTCGATTTCAAGCATGTCCCAAAGAATCACATTTAAAAGCTGTAAAACGGATTCTTAGATATGTTAAGGGAACCATAGACTTTGGATTGTGGTACCCGAAATCGAGTCAATTTTCTTTAGTTGGTTTCTGTGATGCTGATTTTGCTGGATGTACATTAGATAGAAAGAGTACTAGTGGAACTTGTCATTTCTTAGGTCCTTGTTTGACTTCCTGGTCTAGTAAGAAACAGAACAGTGTTGCTTTGTCCACCGCTGAAGACGAATATGTGGCGGTTGGAAACTGCGTTGCACAAGTTCTGTGGATGAAAGACTCTGGAAGATTTTGGTTTGTTAAATGAAAATGTGCCAGTTCTTTGTGATAACACTAGTGCCATTAATATTGCTAAGAACCTCATCCAACACTCTAGAACTAAGCATATAGACATAAGACACCATTTCATTAGAGATCATGTTTCTAGGGGGAGCATAGAATTAAAGTTTGTAAGCACCGATGACCAACTAGCGGACATCTTCACGAAACCCCTAGCCGAAGCTCAATTTTGTAAGATCCGTAGAGAGCTCGGAATGCTTGATTTTTCCAGTTTATAGTGTGATTATGTGTTTTGTATGTTTTCCCTCCTTTTTGATGAAAACAAAGGGGGAGAAAATATTTGTTGCTATTTGTGCTTATAATGTAATTTGTTATGCTTATGGGGAGAAAATATCTTATAATGTCTGCTGCTATTTATGCTTATAATGTGATTATATGTTATTATTTTTATGCTTATGCTTAGGGGGAGCTTTTTGCAAACTTTTCATTATTATCACCCCTCTATGCATAATGTAATTTGTTATCATCAAAAAGGGGGAGTTTGTTGAACCAAGGACAAACACTCTTTGTTTTGTATGATAACAAATTACATTTTGTCTACTAATGGTTCCATTTGTATAAAAGTACAGGACATGAATCAAAGGGCAGGATAACTTAAAGTGCAGAGGCTTGGAGGAGAAGCTATCCAGAGTTGAAGACCTAATTGTTTATCCGCTTTCATTAGGACACAATGTAAGGTCCTATCACTTAAGGTCTATGACATTTAGTAGCTGAGAGATGATTTTTCAAAACATGCATGTTGCATCAAAACAAGCTTTGAAAAATATTTTATAAAATTGCATGCATGCATAGGGTGGCACCTAAACCTAAAAACAATTTTGTGGAAAGCTTGAAATCGATTCCTATCATTTTCTAAAGCATGAAATCGATTTCCTACTCTATTATAAAGCTTGAAATCGATTTCCAAATTCATTGTTAAGCATGAAATCGATTTCATAATCTATTGAGAAGCACATAATCGATTTGCTCCAATACTTAAGCCTAAGCAAAGAATCGGTTATGAGCTTCATTCAACTAAGCATGAAATCGATTTCCATTATTTTCTAAAGGCCAAGAATCGATTACTCACTTCATTTAACTAAGCATCATATCGATTCCTTTGATTTCTAAAGGCAAAGAATCGATTATCCCATGGTTTGACTTCACACATAATCGATTTACAAGCAACATTAATGATTCTTATCATTTTCCTAGGCCTATAAATAGGCAGGTGTGCCTCACTTTCAAAAACACCTCAACACCACAATACACAACATCTCTCTACTTCTCACATACGATTTCTAGATCTCAGAAAAGAGAAAAAAGAGCTTTCATTGTCATATCTTTTTTAAAGCTCTTCTATTTTCCAAATCACTCATCTCTGTCAGTTACTATATTGTCATACTGTCTGAAGTGATTGGATCATAGGTTCTCACTTGTAATCTACTATTTTGTGGTTATTGCGAAATCCTGGGAAGTATTCTTGGGTCGTTCAATCAGGGAGATTGAAGTGGTTGTGAAATCCTTAGCGGGGAGCTCGGGTTCTCAATTTGGGTAAATTGAGATTAGCTATAGGGAAGTTGCTTGTTTGTAAAACATTGAAGATGTTCTTCTCATATAGTGGTTGTCATCAAGTCCAAAGGTTGCAAAGCCGGAGGCCGAGAATGTAGGGCTTTTATCCCGAACCTCGTAAAATTCACGGTGTATCTCTTTCCCTACTCTTTTACTTTACCGTTTATATTTGCCTGTTATTATAGTTGACATCACTGCGCTGTGTTCAATATCTGTTTATTTGATAAGCGTAAAATATCACTGTAATTGGATCTGTCATAGGTATAGCTTGCTTAAGTACTGTATATAGTTTAATTCTTATTTTCCGCATTTGATTTAAACTGGCATTGTTAAAGTTTTGGAAATAGAAAAAGAATTCAAGTTTAGCGTATAACCTTATTCACCCCCCTCTAAGGTTATCATATAGTCCAACAACGGGCGCTGCCTGATGTTGCCATGGCGCCCTGCCAGTCGCCCTCATGGGTGCCAGGCGCCCTCATGGGCGCTGTCTGATGTTGCCCTGGCGCCCTACCAGGTGCCCTCATGGGCGCTGCCTGATGTTGCCATGGCGCCCTGCGAGGCGCTCTCATGGGTGCCAGGCGCCCTCATGAGCGTTGTCTAATGCTGTCTTGGCGCCCGGCCAGGCGCCCTCCTGGGTGCCGGGTTGGGCACGTCCTTAGCACTCTGCTGGTCTTCCTGATGCAGCGTAGCTTGAGTGCGATTGGCCAGGAGATCCAAAAGCTGACTCACATTCGAAGGCTGGGCAGGCTGACTGGTACCCTCGTCAGGTAGGGTTACGACGTTGCCTTCCGGAGTATCCTCTGGTCGGGATGCCGGTACGACAATGCTTTGAATCCGGGGTCTGCCTCTGGGAGCCGTAGAGTAGCAAGAAAAAAGTTCGAGTAGTGATGATGTGAAAGATAGATCACTACAAGAATTTCGAGGATTTTCGGCGGCCAAAATCCACCGGTAACGGCCAAAATCTGCCGATAATTGGACATTACCGGCGGTTTTTTCCCGCCGAAAAGCCGTCGGTAATTCGCCCGCAGGTAACGGTTACCGGCGGATATTCCGCCGGTGTTTTCCGGCGGATTTTAACGTTTACTGGCGGAATATCCGCCGGTAACCAATTAATTTTATTTAAAAAAACAGTTTTTAATTCGTTTGTTTAAAAAAATAATATTATTATTATTTGTTAATTAAAATATCTTTTATTTAATTCATAAAAAAACAGTTTTTAATTATTTTATTTAAAAAAATAATATGATTATTATTATTCGTTAATTAAAATATCTGTTATTTAATTCATACAAATTAAATTAAATTAAATTTATATGGCTTAAATATCACTTACCCCCTGCAAATATCACGTTTATCTATTTACCCCCCTGCAAAAAAAAAGTTTTAAAACAAACCTCGCAAATACAAAGTGTTTGCAGTTAGGTCCCTGCTGTTAAATTTTGTTAACAACGTTAACTTACGCTGAGTTGGCCTGAAACGTGGCAGTACACGTGTATTCCTAGGGCTTATATCATCATCATCGACATCATTCCTCTTCCTCTGAATCCGCGTCTTCTTCCCCCAAAAAATCTTGCGTCTCTGAATCTGCGTCTTCTCTACTTCTTCTCTGAAACTCCTCTTTTAATTTATTCTCTCTTCTTCTTTCTATTGTTTGAGCTCTCCAATGGCAAGAAGCAACGCCTCTTCCAATGCTGCATCAAGGCAAGGGTTACTCCCTGTTTGTGGGTGTGGAGTAGCCATGCGTATATGGATTGCCAACACTGCTGTAAACCGTGGAAGAAGATTCTGGAAGTGTAAAAATTCTGGGGTATGTATGATTGTTGATTTTAATTTTTCTCTTGTCTTCACTGTACCCCCTTGTTTATGTTTATGTTTGTTTTTTTGTTCTTTTCAGAAGGCAGCAACCTGTGATTTGTTTGTCTAGGATGATGAGCTAGATTTTGAAACATGAGGATGGTGTCAGTTTCAGAAGCAATTGAAGATTTGTCAGTTTCAGAAGCAACACAAAGAGTTTGTCAATGCAAATGTGGTCAAATTTCCGAGGAATGGGAGTCAAAGAAAATTGGTAAACTGAAGTTGAAGTTGTGTGATGAGAGGAAGAAGATGAGGTGGATGCACGCATTCGTAGTTTTGGTTATTGTGGTGTTAGTTTATCAGAAATTTGACATGGTTAAAAAGTAGGAAAACTGTTAGTATGACTGACTATCAATGTTGTAAGCTTTATTTTAATTGGATCGGTTTAGGAAAACTGTTAGTAACCAATCCATTAATTGCGTATGTAAGCTCATCTTTAAGTATGAATGAAGTTTCTTATTAAGTATATTGGCATAAAAGTACCATATTTGATTCATTGAAAATAACTTGAACATGTTCCAAAACAGACACAACAATAACAAGTTTCCAAAACAAGTGGCACCATAACAAGTTGGACCAAAATGAGGTACCATTTCCCAAGTACATAACATAGTCTTCCTAAGTACATTAACTACTAAAGGGCTAAAATACTTAAATTCTTCATTCTTCATTCTTCACTTCATCACTAGGTCCTAGTTGTTGCTCCCTTCATCATCCTCAACAAGCCGTGGCTTATTTGGGTCAGTACCAGGACCAGTAAGACGTAGTACAGTCCTCTTCACCCTTGTACTAAACCTAGTCTTTTGAACATTTCAGAACAATTTTCTTGTTACTTTAAGTTTACCAATTCAATTTGCAGCAGTTGAACCATGTACAACAGCATTCAATGGAATTACAGCAACATTTGGAGCAGCATTCAATGAACCAGCATCACTTGCAACATTTGGATCTGTTGCAGGGACATTTGGATCAGTTGCAGGAACATTTGGATCTGTTGCAGGGACATTTGGAGCAGCATTCAATGAACCAGAAGAACTTGCAACATTTGGATCAGTTGCAGGAACAATTGGATCTGTTGCAGAGACATTTGGATCTGTTGCAGGGACAATTGGATCTGTTACAGAGACATTTGGATCTGTTGCAGAACCATTGACAGAAACCTTCCTTGGTTTTCTCTACAATCAACAATAGCAACATTTAAATTCACAACTGTTTTAAATTTCATTTCATAAATCAGTTATGCAGAAACATTGACATTACCTTCCTCTTTTGTGCATCTGGATTGATTGTTGTGCTCTTGCATCCTCTGCTATTGTGACCAAATTGGTCACAGTTTGTGCATTTATATGAGGTTCCACTCCTTTTAAGCTTTTTAGCATCAGGTTGCTGTTCCTCATCAGGTTGCCTCCTCCTTAGTTTATTAGGCCTACCAGGGCCTCTTTTGTACTGTGGTGGCAGCATATGATCCACTTCCACATTTGGCCACATATCTTGGCCATTTGTCGCACTAATACCATTACGATATGCAAGTTCATAACTAAATCTAGTATAGCATGAATCCACATAATCCTCAGGTTTTTGTTCTCTATAGGCTATGATAGCACATGCATGTTTGTAGGGAATACCAACTAATTGCCAAAAACCACAACTGCATGTCAATTCCCCTAGGTCAACAATAAAAGCCCTAGTACCAAATGCGTGAATGACCTGAAACTCAAGCTTAGGTCCAGACCATGTAGCCAACCAATTTCCACTTGCCTCAACCTCTCTATCCAACCTCTGCCTAGGCTTAGGCATAACTCTATGTGGCCATCTAAGAAGTTTTCTACTCTGCTTAGCAAACCTATCCAGAAACCATCTCCAGAACTCCTTGGTTTCTGTTTCAATAACCCCAAAAGCTAGTGGGAAATATTCATCATTTGGATCTCTCCCAACAGCTACTAGAAGCTGTCCACCAAATTTGGTCTTCAGGTGACAGCCATCTACAAAAATAAATGGCCTACAACCCATCACGAACCCCTTCTTGCACCCATCAAAGCAGAAATAAAATGACCCAAACCTTGGCTATAGTGTTGTTATTGGTGAGAGAGTGATCTGAGAGTGATGAGGTGAGAGTTCAGAGAAGAGTGATGGCAGTGTTCAGAGTTCAGAAGAAAGTGATGGCAGAGTGAGGTGAGGTGAGAGTGATCAATACACGTGTACTGCCACGTTTCGTGCCAACTCAGCGTAAGTTAACGCTGTTAACAAAATTTAACAGCAGAGACCTAACTGCAAACACTTTGTATTTGTGAGGTTTGTTTTAAAACTTTTTTTTTGCAGGGAGGTAAATAGATTATGGTGATATTTGCAGATAGGTAAATGATATTTAAGCCAATTTATAATATAAATGCTAATTAAACGAGAATTGAATAACGCTTTAAATGATAAAAAAATTTGCATAAACATCCAAGAATTAAAATATTTATTACAAAATACAAATTAAAATATCCTAGATCTAATAAAACTTCTAGTCATAGTAGCGCTGATCAGGCGGGTTATTAAACCATCTTTCTATTGTGTTGAGGTCTAGATCTGTGTTGATCTGCTGTTGGGGTTACTCGGGCTGCTGGGGTTGCTCGGGCAGCTGCTGGGGCTGCTGCTGGGGTTGATGTGGCTGACCATAAGGGCTGTGAAGAGTGAGAGATTTGAGAGGAAAAGAGTGAGAGATTTTGGAGAAGAGAGTGAAGAGTGAGAGATTTTGGAGAAGAGAGTGAAGAGTGAGTGAAGAGTGAGGGAAGCGCGGTTCAAATATAAAGGCAATACACCAACGGCTATATCGCACAAATCCATCGATAATGGCCAGTATCGGCGGATTCCATTGACTACCGGCGGAATTCAGTCAACATCGCAACGGCTAAATGCAAACCGGCGGATTAGAGTGAAATACCGACGGATTTACGTGATTACCGACGGATTTTCGTGCTTACCGGCGGATTCGAGTGAAATACCGACGGATTTTCGGTGTTTACCGGCGGATTTTTAAATTTCAAAATTTAAAATTTATCCACCGGAAATCCAGCTTACCGGCGGATTTTTTCTCTGACTGTTACCGGCGGATTTGCTAAGATTACCGGCGGATTATTTGAAAATACCGGCGGTTTTTTAAATTTTTATTTTATAATTACCAAAATTATCCGCCGGTAATTGCAATTACCGGCGCATTGATTTTAAATTTTTTTCGTTAAAATGGTCCGCCGGTAAGCACCTAAAATCCGCCGGTAAGCACATAAAATCCGCCGGTAATTTTTCATATTTTAAAATCCGCCGGTAAGCAATGAAAAATCCGCCGGTAATTTGCCGGGGGACCCAGGCCGCCGGTAACTCCCAAAATCCCCCGGTAATTTACCGGCGGATTTATTCCGCCAGAAATCGCCCGCCGGAATACCTTAAATTCTTGTAGTGGATATCTCCCATCGTGGTCGCCAATGTTCTGTACCTAGCAGTATTTTGGTCGGCTGCTGTTGGTGGGTCTCTTGCTGCCCTAGTAGGAGGTCAGTGAGCGCCGGGGGGGGGGGGGGTACCTGCAAAGCCACTCCGACGCTCAAGTCAGTGCTAGTGAATTTGCAAGGGAAGAGTGTGTACCGTATAAATGGCTATGCGAGCCGGTATTTTTAGGAAATCGATGCTCGTTTGTGGACCGTCAGATTATCAGAATCGATCTGAACCATCCAAGCGTGGTGGCTTTAGTTGGGCTTGTATGTAGTGGATATGGGCCGAATCGATTGGGCTGATCCATATCCAATTGCTAAACGCACCCCCTGGTTTTGCTAAATGGACATCTTGGTCCTGTCCAGAACACAAACTGTTGCCAGAAAAAACCAAAACACCCCTCCAAGCACAGAGATGTACAGAGGGTTCGTATAGTTGTCGGAGCTGCCATCATCAACCACAATGGCCAAACCGCAACTATTGACCAAGCACCACCACTAACTAAAAATAGAGACTTTACAGAGAGGATAACAAGAGATCCACGAAGTTGGTGTAGGGGGAAAGACAGATACTCCAGACCTTCTCCGTATTTGAAGGCCAATTGGCCCCAGGGTCTCTAGATCTGAAACTAAGGAGCCAAAGAAGATGGGTAGAGAGCAAGATGAGAGTTTACAGTGTACTGTAGAAGGGAGAAGCAAGAGGTCCGAAAACGAAATACAACAGAGTATGGTAGAATAGATGGACCTGGTCGATCTGGTGGATCGGGGGGTTCCGGTGGGGGGCGGGTTGCAACCAAGTTAGAAGAGGGAGGAGATGAGGGGCCAGGTGGGTGAGGTGGGGCGGCGAGGGGGTTAGTTCTTCTTCATTCAAACTCGTTAGTGGGCTCACATCATTAACTCGATGTGAATTTTGGGCTATCTGGGAAATTCATAATGAGCGAACTTTCTTAAATAAAACTGTAGACTTTCTCAGAGACCTTTATTTGCAATTCCTTTTCTACTGATTTTTGCAAAGTTTATTTATCTGTTTGTTTTGGGGATGTCCCAAATAGTTGACAGAGTTCTCTCGTTCACGGCTTACTGATTTTTGTATGTTACAAATGACGTTGTGATACGGTTCGAGTACCTTAACACTTGTTATTAGTATGTAAATATAATATAAAATGCAATGTTTTTAAAACCGGACCGGAGATCGAACCGGCGAGACCTCCGGTTCATGATTCAATCGGTTCAACCGGTTCAACCATGGTTGAACCGGATAAGTAATTTATTAAATAAAAAATATTAAATTTTGGAGAAAAAAGTAAATTTAAAAATAAAAAATTGCATTTCGGGCGGTTCAAACCGGTTCGGTTCCCGGTTCTTTCCCGGTTCAAAGCGGTTCTTGGCGGTTCAATCCGGTTCTGGGGCGGTTCTTTGGCCTGTGGTTCAAATGGGGTTGAACCAACCGGCCAGGGGTCCGGTTCCCGGTTCAATCGGTTGAAACGGTCGGTCCGGTCCGGTTTTTAAAACCTTGATAAAATGTTTTGCCTTGTCAAAAACTGATTAAGCTGGAAAAAAATCAAGGTGCGTGTAAAGCACATTATTAATCAATCTCTTAAGGATTAATTCATAATCATTTACCACCTGTGTTAATTCCAACCCTACCATGCTAATTTCCAATATAAATTAAGAGATTTTTAATTGGTAGTAAAAAGAGTTGTGTTCCTCTTTGTAACAGCAATGAACTGGACATTGTTAAAAAGAAAGAAAAAGAAGTTTCTGCTAGCCACTTTATATGCTGTAAAGCATTTATGACTCCAGTTAATTTGCACCATAACTACTATATTTTGAGCTTGATGAAAGCAAAAAGCCTATTGCAATATTTTAATCACAATGTGTTTGGATTTTGTTAGGCAAAAGGCCAATGGGCCATACAAAGCAGAAATTAAAACACATATGGAAAGGATACTGTGACTTTTTTGCGGGAACTTTCCCCTAACTTTGTGTTTATCTCTCTCATCTTATTTTCTTTCATTTCCCTCCATTTTTTTTTCTCTCTCATAAAAAAAAGACTAAAGTTAGCGCCAAAAAGTTAGATGATCCATTTCCGTTTCACTTAACTATTGACGTAGTACTATTGGTCATGGGAGTAGGACAGCTAGAAGGTACAGATCCCCGCGGCTAAATGATCAGCCTCATTTCAATACATCCAACACATTAGTATAATTTAGCAGCTCAATTATTTAGTGTATAAAATGATAAAGGTAGTGAAGTGTTATCTAATTATTTTACGAATGAAAATGATAAAGGTTAAATCTCAGTAGATCGTGGCAGCAACATGCACCACTCTAACGCTTATAATACTTCATCGTGTATTTAAGTCGTCTGTATAAGATTCTACCCGCAATTTAATTGATGAGAACGTGTTCTCTAATTACTTTGTGATAATTTTCTTCCTAGCTAACTAATTAAAAATGTGATGCCAATCCTAACTTTAATTTCAATGGGATTATACAATTATAGATAGCAATACCATGAATCATTTGGTCTCTTTATCAATCAGTTATATAATTTGTACTAATTTATTAGGGAAGAGACGCATGGCTAATGCACTCAATTAGTCAACATTGAGCAAGGTTATGAAGATCTAATCGATTAATTTTTTGGTTCTCACAATTGCTGGTTACCAACGGAGTGTCTCAACGTTTTCAACGAAAAATTAATCTCTGCTCGTATTTAAGATCAAATTTCGCACTGGCCAACACCAAGTTTATCATTACAAAAATCAAACTCAGGAGCACCAAGTCGACCCTTGTATTCCAGGATAGATTAAGCCATCGTGCAAACTGCATTGGTTACATTTGATGTGTCCATTTGTCAAAGATTCGCGTGCATCACATGGATTGAGCACCATGAATGTGATACGACAAAATGTGGCTCAACTTTAGCTCATTATTATTGACTCAAAAATGCAAAAGGTGATATGCATTTTTTTATGTCTTTTATGCATGTTTTTTTTTTGTTGGAATCTTTATATGAGACTGAGATTAGTACACTAATCCAATTGATTATCATGTTCCCCTTTTTGAAATAAAAAAACTGTTGTTTGACATGAGAAAATTATATGCATACATCAGCTGTCATCATATAACCTACCATTTGGTGGGCTGAGGTTTACACTTTTCTAGAATTGATTAGCAGAAAGTTCAATTGGGCAGCAAAGGGAAAAATGATTTTGAAGTTTATTTAAGTTTGTTTTCGGATTTGGATCCCCTCGTTCAACACTCTCAACCATCCTCTATACTCTCTATCTCTCTTAAAATACTTAAAATAATATATTTAAGAGAGAGAACAAGTAAGAGAAGGTAAGAATTTATGAGAGAGACAGAGAATGTAGAGGATGATTGAGAGAGAGTTGAATGAGAGGATCCAAATTCTTTGTTTTCACAAATGCTAAAAAGAAGCTTTTTTTTTATTATTATATACAAATATTCAACCATACAAAATTGGCCTCTAAAATGTCCCTTACTTATAAACTCTTTTGGGGGTTTTATCTCAAATCAGTATGACTTCTCATGCTTGCGACTATTGGGTTTGGTGTGTGTAATGCGGTGGCTAACCCAACAAAGATTTAGGATAGACTTTGATATCCTATCGGAATCTTGATTCTAACTCATTCTTACAAAATTGATTCATAGCGACCATAGTGGTAGTCAAACTAGCAACCTTTCAATACATAAATCAAGTTAGTTCACTTCAGTTACATATTATAGCCCAATACACTCAGTGCGTAAATCACTAAAACCTTTCATCCTTTTTCTCGATCTCACTGTTTGACTCATTCTGCTCTAGTGACTTTGATACCACCATAGAGTTTTAGGTCTAATTGAATCCTAAAAAAGTTTAATTACTCAATTCTTATTAGTTATCCACTGAGTGTCTCTTGAGCTACATAGCATTTTACCTATTGCTGTAAGAAACCAAAACCAAGGCTCATACTAGTACTTTTTTTTTTTTTTATAATTAGAATTTTATTGAAGTTGCCTAACCAAAATGACTAGCCATAGAGCGAGCGACAAGAAATTTGTAACATATATATGATCACACACATCTAAACACTACTACTTGTAATTTACTCCAACAAATTACTTCAGCTAGCTCATAAGCTCATACCTCAATTAATAAGTTAATTAATCAATTAACAAGACTTACGTACAGCACTAGAAACAAACGCCTTTTATTTGTTTAAAAAATTGATAACACTCAATTTATAAAAGTACATCTGTCCAGCAGTTAGTAGCAATTTTCTTACACTTTCTTTAACGAACAACACTATCAGTACCTAGAATACTGTCTCTAATTTTTTTCCTTAATCAATGTACTCACCAATGAGCAGAGAATCTGTTGAAGTTGAGGTAAGCTTAGGTCTTCACCTCACTTGAGTTTTACTTGGAAAATAGCGACCAGCCAGTTTTATGTTCCATATGGCACTTGTCACCATCCTTTTTTTAATTCACTGGTCTCAATTGACATCCATCAGCTTTTGAAAAGGAAAAAGAAAAAGAAAAGGAAGTATTAGAGATAAGCATAATTTGAACAAGAAGCATATACGTGTTATATCCATCCATACCTTTTCCTTTAATTTCAAAACTTTTAATCATTTCGTTCTTAATAGATCTCATCTGCAAAATATGTCCCTACATATAATCTCAAAAAGGAGAGTGATTTAAGTTAGAGGAAGATTTTTCATCTAGAGTAACGGCTACACCATTTCAGACAAATTTATTAATTTAAGCCACATGCGCATCTAGTATAAACCAATTTTTTTATGAAACGATGAATACCTAACTAGTAACTACCCCCTACCTCAGACTCTAATTCATGAATGAATCTATTTGAAAAATTAAAAATGGATGGAATTCCATGAATCTGATAAAACGTGAAGTCTGGCTTAATTTTCAGTAAAATTGTTCTGAGCTTCGCTCCCGTTGATGACGTCTCTCGCGTTGAGCTGGCAATGGGGCTGGTAGATGCACGACTCCAACGCCACTCCAACGTTCAAGTCAGCTTGGAGGAGTTATGTGACAAGTAGTGAGAGAATGCGTACCTGCTACAGTAAATGCATATATACAAGCCTATTTATAGGTGTCAGTGGCGTGTCAGGCGCGCTGAGACGCATGTAGATCAGGTCTGATTTGAACCGTTGATTCCTAATGCGAGATCACCGCCATTCCTTGCTGGAGCGCACAGATCACCCGTTGTAATGGGCCTGCGACTGGCCCAAATCCGGATTGGAGCGCAGTCCAGTCTGTAACAGTTGCCCCAAGTTAAGGTCACTTTAAGAGGAGTGGCCTCGGCTTGAATCTGCTAATCTAGACCGAGTTCACCGATGCTTAATGACAAGAAGTCAACTAAACCAACCCACACTGCAGGGGGGGGTGGTAGGCAAGCCATGGGGTAGCCTTGGCTACCCCAAAAAAATATTAGCTTAAATAATTAGGTATGTTATATATTTAGCTACCCAAATAATATATTATTTAGTTACCTCAAATAAATTTATTAGTCTAAAGAGATAAAAAACAATAACATATCCATTAATTTATTATTAGTCCAAACAAATATGACACACAAACCATTATTTATCAGATTTTTTTCTTTGTCGGTGCTTAAATTTACATTTTTTACAGTTAAAAATTATTTTAAATTTTTTTATTTACCAATTAAGATTAATGTATTAATTTTAAAAATACATTTAATTTTTTCTTTATATTTCGCCACCTCATAAAATTTGTACTAACTCCGCTAGCGCCACACTGGAAGTATCGGTTAATAGGTAGAAAGGGATGAAGATACTGATTTGTCGATTAATTCTTATTTGTACTGAAATAAGTTCCTCTTCACTTTTGCTACTGCAATTTCTGATCACCATATATGCAATGCATCTCCTAATTATCAAGCAACTATTGCTTTGACATTTCTCTGCACACACTCTCTCATGTTTAAAATTTCCTGTCGGATTATATACATGGGAAAATGTGTGCCCATTTCATTTTTTTTGTTATCATGGGTGTATAATTCAACTTTTTTTTTGTCGTAATTGTCTGATTTCCATTGAACTAGCAAGGCAAACCAGTACAATCATACACTGTCAACAAAGGCCTAGAATAGTAACCTGAGCGATCCTAGGGACTTACGACACAGCGGCCCAACAAGATATAAAACATTTAAGCCCAATGGCTTAGCACATCAAGGGACTTGGGAATCAAACAACCCTTAGCTAAAGCCCTAAACTACCTAAGAAATGAAATAACATAAAAACAGAGCAAGACCCAATGGGCCGTAACAGCAGCACAACATCACAGACCAGGCCATTAAGGTTTCAAAGGCAGCAGCCAAAAGTACCAAAATGCCCCTCCAAGTCACCACCATCCACCGAGCTCGGAACCAGCCTCCCAGCACGCAACCAACTCTCCACCTTTGGATAACAAGACAACCACCGTAGCCAAGAAAAGGATCCACAAAGAAAACCACGGGGAAAAAACGGAAAGTCCAGAGCTTTCCCGTAAATGAAGGCTACACGGTCGAAGGGAACCAATTCTTTGCGACATGGAAGCCACACAAAATGATCGGAGACTGAGAAGTGGCGAACTGATGAGAGCAAAGGGACCAGAACCAACCACCTTCCATCACCCAAGCAAGCCAGCGGCATTTAAAGAGCATTAGGACCACCAAATACCGCCACCACAACCAAACATTCAGAATGAGCACCGAGAGAAGCTCCAAACACAGGAACTCAGTGTGGATACCTTGTGTTGCAGGTAACCTGATATTGCAGGATATGTTTTGATGATGAAAAAGACAAAGGTAAGATTGACCGTCAAAGTCAATAAAAGTGACTAAACGTCAAAGTCACAATCCAAGACAAGCAAGCCAAGAACTGAAGATTCAAGTTTAAGGGTAGTCCTTAAATATAAGGGTAGTCATTAGGGTTTGGGTGTGTCTTAGGAAAAAGTGTAAGCTCTTTCAAAGGTCAGCTCGTATCTCAAAGTCTCACACACCCACAAAGTTTTTAAAGTTGCATGCATATTTACGTAAACATTTCTTATCAACTTTTAAATAACAAAATCGAATTTTCTCATGCATAAACATATATCAAAATCGATTTTCAGGCAAAATAGAAAAGCTATAAATCGATTTTCAGGTCATGTACTTTCAGTACATAAATCGATTTCTGAGCCAAATATTTTTAAGGGAAGAATCGATTCCCAACCTTTTTCACACAAAGTGAGAATCGATTCCCACTTGTCTCAGGCAAGCTGAAAATCGATTCCTACATATTTTAACTTAGTGAAGAATCGATTCCTAGCCTCCCGGAGATCCTAAGAATCGATTACATCCTTTTTACAAACAAATCAGAATCGATTCCTAGATCAGATCAAGCAAATGAATCGATTCCTAGATCCATTCCAATTAGCAAAGAATCGATTCCTACATCATTTTTAACGTAAAAATGAATTCCTCATAGCCTATAAATAGGCAATGCTTCACGTTCATTTTCACACAACCCATTTCACGAATCAGAGAACTTTTGAGAAAAACTCTTTACGCTTTTACTTTTGCTCGTCACGTACCGTTGGTCTGTCTGAGCTGATCTGTTGCTAAGAGTTAGTTGGGGTTGTATTCTTCAAGTTGTAATATCTGCCTACACTAGAGGTATTTCTGCATTTACAATTGTTTATTATTTAATTGTTGTGTTTTGTTCTAGGGAGTGGGGTATCTCTCTAGGGTAGCTGCATGTACTAGGAAGTGGGGTATCTTTCTAGGGCAGTTGATTGTAACAGGGGTGGGGTATCTCTTGTTATTGTTATAATAGATCTAAGGGCTCTCTATAGGTGGGGTATCCTAGGAGGAGAGTGCCTAAGTCTGTAAAGGTTTTCCAAGGCACCTGTAAGCCTTGTTGTTGTTTTAGTGGAAAATCTCACAAGGGTGTGAGGACTGGACGTAGGTCACTAGGAGGTGACCGAACCAGGATAAATCTCTGCGTGCTTTACTGCTTTCCTGCTTTACTGTTTTACCGCTTTACTGCTTTATACTCTAATTCCTTCGCTTCCACTTAACCTGCGCGAAAATTGATCTAAGTCATTGAAAAGGGGAAAAACATTTTCAAAAGATCTGAAAAGTTTTTAAATCTCAATTCACCCCCCCTCTTGAGACTGAAGCCACTTGGTAACAAGTGGTATCAAAGCTAGACTCTTGTATAAAGGGCCTAGCAGCTTCAAGAGAAATGGCTTCAGGTTGGTCTACGCAAGAGGGTGCTTCTCTTACCCGTCCTCCGGGATTCAACGGGAAAGATTACGCATATTGGAAAGAAAGAATGAGAATCTTTATTGAAGGGGTAGACTTAGATGTTTGGGATGCTGTGGAAAAAGGACCCTATGTCCCCACACACGTAGTAGATGGTATTCTTACTATTAAGAGTAGAAATGAATGGTCTGATGATGAGAAAAGAAAAGTGCAACATAATTTACGTGCCAAAAATATTATTACTTCTGCTTTAAGTCCTGATGAATTTTTTCGAGTTTCAAACTGTAAATCTGCCCAAGAAATGTGGGATAATCTCCAAGTTACTCATGAGGGTACAAATGAAGTGAAAAGGGCAAGAACAAATACTCTTATCAGAGAGTACGAATTATTTAGAATGAATACAGGTGAAACAATACCAGAAATGCAGAAAAGGTTCACTCACATTGTGAATCAGTTAAGCCTGTTGGGTAAGTCATTTCCTGCAGAGGATCTAATCAACAAAGTTCTGAGATGTCTGAATAGAGAATGGCAGCCCAAGGTTACTGCTATAGCTGAATCAAGAAATTTAGCTACTATGACTCTGGCTACTCTGTTTGGTAAACTTCAAGAGCACGAACTAGAACTCACCCGTCTAGCTGAGTATGAAAATACAGATAAGAAAAAGAAAAGCTTGGCTCTAAAAGCATCTTGTTCTAGTCAATTTGATGATAGTGACAACTCAGATGATGAAATTGATGAAAGTGAAGAGAATATGGCCCTTATGGTTCGAAAGTTCAAAAGGTTCATGAAAAGCAACAACTATCCAAAGAAGAACTTCAAATCAAAAAGGTTCTCCAGCAAAGAAAGTACATCCGGTCCTCCTACTTGTTATGAATGCGGGAAACCCGGGCACATGAAAATGGAATGTCCTAATCTACAGAAAAAGGACTCCAAATCTGAAAAGAAGGCATTCAAAAATAACAAAGGAAGAAAAGCCTACATCGCATGGGAAGACAACTGCATGGACTCATCAGATGAATCAGAAGATGAAGAAGCTCAAGTTGCATTAATGGCTGATCATGAAAGCGAGAATGAAAACGAGGTAATCTCTAACCCTGACTCTTTACAAAATGCATATGATGATTTATATGAAGCTTTCACTGAATTGCATGATGATTCTATGAAATTAGCTAAGGCATTAGATAAATCAAAGAAAATCATTGCTAATCTTCAAGATGAAATTAATGTTTTAACCAAAGAAAAATTAGAACTTAGGAAAGAAAATGATAAACTTGTGTATGTTAAAGAAAATTATGCATGTGATAAATGTATAGAACATAAAAAGAAAATCAATGAACTTGAATGTACAATAGACAAAATGCCCAAATTGCATCTTAGGATTCAGAGAAATAATTTTGTGAAAAGCAATATGCATCATAGACCTAAGTTTTCCACTAAACCTCATATTAGATGTTACTATTGTGATAAACCTGGACATACAGCTTCTGTTTGCAGGGCAAGAGGTAAGCAAACCATGAAAAAGATATGGGTTCCCAAAAGGACCATACCAAGCACTAACCCACAAGGACCCAAAGAGATTTGGGTACCTAAAACCTTGTTTTGAACCAATGCAGGTATGCTTCAAGGTACGGGGGTCAGATTGGTACCTTGACAGCGGATGCTCAAAGCACATGACTGGAGATATTACAAAGTTCCTAACTCTTACCCCCAGATCAAGCGGTCATGTGACTTATGGTGACAATAACAGAGGAAGAATCCTTGGTGAAGGTAAAGTTGGTAAAGACTTATCTACTGCTATTGATAATGTGCTCTATGTTGAAGGTCTTAAACATAATCTTTTAAGCATTAGCCAACTTTGTGATAAAGGAAATAGAGTAATATTTGACTCAGGTTCATGCATCATTGAGGATAAACAAAGTAAACAAGTTAGAATGATAGGAAATAGAGTAGAAAACATATACATGATGAGTTTAGATAGTGTTTCATCACATAATGCATGTTGCCTCATTAGTAAGGAAGAAAACTCTTGGTTATGGCACCGTAGGACAGCTCATATTCATATGGATCATCTTAACAAGCTAGTGTCTAAAGATCTAGTTAGTGGTTTGCCTAATATCAAGTTTGAAAAAGATAAATTGTGTGATGCATGCCAAAAGGGTAAACAGGTAAAAGTGTCATTTAAATCAAAGAATATTGTGTCTACTAACAAACCTTTGCAGCTGTTACACATGGATCTATTTGGTCCCTCAAGGACAAAAAGTTATGGTGGAAATTACTATGCTCTAGTTATAGTAGATGATTATTCAAGGTATACTTGGACTCTCTTTCTGGCAAACAAGAGCGAAGCTTTTGGAGCATTCAAAAAGCTTGCTCGTAGCATTCAAAATGAGAAAGAACTGAAGATTGTCTCAATTCGATCTGATCACGGTGGAGAATTTGAAAATGAAAAATTCGAATTCCTATGTGAAGAACTTGGTATAAATCACAACTTCTCAGCACCTAGAACTCCTCAACAAAACGGAGTAGTTGAAAGGAAAAATCGATCATTGGAGGAACTTGCCAGAACAATGTTAAATGATCATGACATCCCAAAATATTTTTGGGCGGATGCTGTAAGTACTGCTTGTTATGTTATGAATAGAGTTCTAATTAGGCCTATTTTAAAGAAAACCCCCTATGAACTTTACAAGGGGAGAAAACCAAATATTTCACACCTTCACACCTTTGGTTGCAAATGCTTTGTATTGAATAATGGAAAAGACAACCTAGGTAAATTCGATGCTAAAGCTGATGAAGGAATTTTTCTTGGTTACTCTTTATCTAGCAAGGCCTTTAGAATTTTTAATAAAAGAAATAAGGTAATTGAGGAATCTGTACATGTTACATTTGATGAAACTAACCCCAAAAGGCTGGGAAAGGTTATTGATATTGCAGATGAACCTGAAGAGTTAGAGACAGGTGAGAAGAAGAAAGAAGAAGAAACAAAAACCACCCCTCAAGAGAAGTCAGAAGAAGGATCAAGCAGTGAACTTCCCAAGGAATGGAGAATCCCAAGGGATCACTCGCTTGAAAATGTCATAGGTGATGTAACAAAAGGGGTAACTACTCGTAACTCTCTTCGAAATGCATGTAATCATATGGCTTTCGTATCTCAAATTGAACCTAGAAATATAGATGAAGCCGTAGTTGATGAACATTGGACTATTGCTATGCAAGAAGAGTTAAATCAGTTTGAAAGAAACGAAGTGTGGGATCTAGTTCCTAGACCTGATAAACACCAGATAATAGGCACAAAATGGGTGTTTAAAAACAAGCTAGACGAATCAGGTATAATAATTAGAAACAAAGCTAGACTAGTTGCTAAAGGTTATAATCAAGAAGAAGGAATAGACTATGATGAAACGTATGCTCCTGTAGCTAGATTAGAAGCTATTCGCATGTTACTTGCTTTTGCATCAATCATGGATTTTAAATTATATCAAATGGATGTTAAGAGCGCTTTCTTAAATGGTTTTATCCAAGAAGAAGTGTATGTTGAACAACCTCCTGGTTTTGAAAATTTCGAAAAACCAGACCATGTTTTTAAACTCAAAAAGGCTCTATATGGTCTAAAGCAAGCTCCCAGAGCTTGGTACGAAAGATTGAGCAAATTTCTACTCAATCATGATTTTCAAAGAGGAAAAGTTGACACTACACTTTTTATAAAAAGGTCAAAAGATGACATCTTACTCGTGCAAATTTATGTGGATGATATTATTTTCGGTGCTACTAATGAATTGCTTTGCAAAGAATTTTCAAGTATTATGCAGAATGAATTTGAAATGTCAATGATGGGAGAACTCAACTTCTTCCTTGGGCTTCAAATAAAACAAACAAACAACGGCATTTTCATATCTCAATCAAAGTACTGCAAAGAACTACTCAAAAGGTTCGAAATGGACAAAGCAAAAGAAATGTCCACACCAATGAGCACCTCATGCTACTTAGACAAAGATGAAGAAGGTAAACTGGTAGAACTAAGCAAATACCGAGGTATGATTGGCTCTCTTCTCTACTTAACTGCTAGTAGACCGGACATCATGTTTAGTGTCTGCATGTGTGCTAGGTATCAAGCAAATCCAAAAGAATCACATTTAGTAGCTGTCAAAAGAATAATGAGATATCTAGTAGGCACTCAAAATGTTGGTCTATGGTACCCAAAAGGTGCCACATGTAGTCTTATTGGTTATTCAGATTCTGACTTTGCAGGATGTAAGTTGGATAGAAAAAGCACTAGTGGAACATGTCACATACTAGGTAGTGCATTAGTATCATGGCACAGTAAGAAACAAGTCAGTGTCGCACTGTCAACTGCTGAAGCAGAATATGTTGCAGCAGGGAGCTGTTGTGCACAAATCCTCTGGATGAAGCAACAACTTCTTGACTATGGTATAGATCTAGATCATATTCCTATAAAATGCGACAATACCAGCGCTATCAACCTTACAAAGAACCCCGTCCAACACTCTAGGACCAAGCATATAGAGATAAGACATCATTTTATTAGAGATCATGTCCAAAAAGGGGATTGTGTAATCGAATTTGTGGAATCGGCAAAACAGCTAGCTGATATTTTTACAAAACCTTTAAAAAGAAAACTTTTTCTTCATACGAAGAGAACTTGGAATCATTGATTCCTCTTCATGCTGTTAGATTCGCATTTGTTATTACATGTTGCCCTCTTTGATCATGACAAAAAGGGGGAGAAGAATAGTGTTTTTTTTATATTTAGAATAAGGTTTTGATATTCCGCATGCATTTGCATTTACTTGCATATAGTCAATAAAACAGGGGGAGCATCATGATAGGGGGAGTATCATTATCTGTTTAAAACTAACCTCCCACCTTGAGATGAGTTAATGTTTTGTCATCATCAAAAAGGGGGAGAATGTGGATACCTTGTGTTGCAGGTAACCTGATATTGCAGGATATGTTTTGATGATGAAAAAGACAAAGGTAAGATTGACCGTCAAAGTCAATAAAAGTGACTAAACGTCAAAGTCACAATCCAAGACAAGCAAGCCAAGAACTGAAGATTCAAGTTTAAGGGTAGTCCTTAAATATAAGGGTAGTCATTAGGGTTTGGGTGTGTCTTAGGAAAAAGTGTAAGCTCTTTCAAAGGTCAGCTCGTATCTCAAAGTCTCACACACCCACAAAGTTTTTAAAGTTGCATGCATATTTACGTAAACATTTCTTATCAACTTTTAAATAACAAAATCGATTTTTCTCATGCATAAACATATATCAAAATCGATTTTCAGGCAAAATAGAAAAGCTATAAATCGATTTTCAGGTCATGTACTTTCAGTACATAAATCGATTTCTGAGCCAAATATTTTTAAGGGAAGAATCGATTCCCAACCTTTTTCACACAAAGTGAGAATCGATTCCCACTTGTCTCAGGCAAGCTGAAAATCGATTCCTACATATTTTAACTTAGTGAAGAATCGATTCCTAGCCTCCCGGAGATCCTAAGAATCGATTACATCCTTTTTACAAACAAATCAGAATCGATTCCTAGATCAGATCAAGCAAATGAATCGATTCCTAGATCCATTCCAATTAGCAAAGAATCGATTCCTACATCATTTTTAACGTAAAAATGAATTCCTCATAGCCTATAAATAGGCAATGCTTCACGTTCATTTTCACACAACCCATTTCACGAATCAGAGAACTTTTGAGAAAAACTCTTTACGCTTTTACTTTTGCTCGTCACGTACCGTTGGTCTGTCTGAGCTGATCTGTTGCTAAGAGTTAGTTGGGGTTGTATTCTTCAAGTTGTAATATCTGCCTACACTAGAGGTATTTCTGCATTTACAATTGTTTATTATTTAATTGTTGTGTTTTGTTCTAGGGAGTGGGGTATCTCTCTAGGGTAGCTGCATGTACTAGGAAGTGGGGTATCTTTCTAGGGCAGTTGATTGTAACAGGGGTGGGGTATCTCTTGTTATTGTTATAATAGATCTAAGGGCTCTCTATAGGTGGGGTATCCTAGGAGGAGAGTGCCTAAGTCTGTAAAGGTTTTCCAAGGCACCTGTAAGCCTTGTTGTTGTTTTAGTGGAAAATCTCACAAGGGTGTGAGGACTGGACGTAGGTCACTAGGAGGTGACCGAACCAGGATAAATCTCTGCGTGCTTTACTGCTTTCCTGCTTTACTGTTTTACCGCTTTACTGCTTTATACTCTAATTCCTTCGCTTCCACTTAACCTGCGCGAAAATTGATCTAAGTCATTGAAAAGGGGAAAAACATTTTCAAAAGATCTGAAAAGTTTTTAAATCTCAATTCACCCCCCCTCTTGAGACTGAAGCCACTTGGTAACACTCAGAAGGATCACAAAGTAAGTAAGGGGAGAAAGACGGAAAGTCCTGAACTTTCTCCATAAAAGAAGGCCAATCGGCCAAAGGATATCTGAAAATCACGTTTTGGCGCTTCAAGTGCTCATCTGAAAGTAAAGGAGGCTTGGGGTTCACCTGGGAACGCAAAACAACAAGCTTTGGTGAGGGAAAGCATCGATTTGAAGCAAATTTGGGACATGGAAGAGGTGTCAGATCAAAAGTCTACAAACATTATATGCAGTGTAAATATCAACCCACTATCAGAATATAGTACCAGATTCAAGCAATTTCTAAAGAAAATTCTTAAACACCTAAATTGTTTCTAACTAAACGGTTAACCACTAGTCTAACACGACATATTCTAACTTTAACATGACATCAACAAACTATAGAACATCGTGTCTTTGTAGGATTGAGTTAGGTCCAACACAAGTTCTAAGAGAAAGGCTTTGAAAAACTCCAAACAAAAGTTCTTCTTACCACATTTCTAGGGCACATGAGTCCGGTCCTCCCTAAAATAACCTATCATTGTTCACCACAAACATTGATATAGGTTACTTTAAGGTGTGTTTGGTTTAAAAGAGAAAGAGGTGAGACAGGATACTACTTAAAGAGAAAATGTAGAAAGGATGCTATTTTTGAAAAGAATAGAGAAAGAGATAATAGAGAAATGATACTACTTTTGAAAAGACAAAAACACCCCTAAACTAAAAAGCAATATATAATTTATTCATTAGTTTAATTAACTAAATATTTATTTTAATTTTTTAATTAAATTAGCTTAATATTTATTTTATTTATTTAATTAAATATGCTAAATCATTTATTTTAATTAGCTAAATAATTATTTTAATCATTTAATTTAATTAGTGTGGGTAATTAAAATAAGGGATAATGGTAAAAATATAACTTCTAAGTCTTTTCTCCTCACTTTCTTCCCACAATTAAGAGAGTGCAAAAAACACTAAGGGTATGTTTGGGAGGAGGTTTTGGGAGGGGAGGGCATATTTTTCAATTCTAAATTGATGAAGCTATAAAATGTCTCTAAACATAAATCAAATGTGATTAAAAATGTTATATTGATACCTATCACCTTGTTCTTTTAATTTTTTAAAATCTCAAATACATATTAAAATATTGACAAATCTTTTTCAAGCCTTCCCCTCCTCTCGCAAAACCCCCTCCTAAACATACCCTAAAACAATCATCTCTCTCTCTCTTTCCTATTTCTCCCCCTCAACAAAATATGGGAAAATTACTCTCTCATCCCTATTTTACCTCAAACAAATACACCCTTAGCGATGGAATAAAAGATGAAAATTACTTTTTTTCTGTCTCTAAATTTTT
The DNA here is from genome assembly GCA_039519185.1 of Astragalus membranaceus. Taxonomy (NCBI): domain Eukaryota; kingdom Viridiplantae; phylum Streptophyta; class Magnoliopsida; order Fabales; family Fabaceae; genus Astragalus; species Astragalus membranaceus. The sequence goes on along the minus strand of CM076849.1, from coordinate 36,491,540 downwards.
GTCATTAATCAATTCAATTTGATATACATACAAAAAAATATTGTTGGATGTGGGGGTATGCTATCAAAACAAATGGTGTATTTAATTATTCCCATTACATAATGTGTGGACAAGACTAGAAAAACACTTGGGCCCAACCCAAACAAATGAGAACGCGATTGGTGGCTCTCTTACTCAACACCCACGATACGATTACGAAAACAGAGACCACCAACATGTGAAGATTGTCACTAAGATTTGTCAATATTGGTTTGCTTTTAACCTTCACTCGACAATGGAAACCAAGGAGGGCCAGTGGTGACACAAAAATGACAAAACATCCTACCAAGAGATTTTTGTTGCACACGTGAGGTTTGCCATGATGCATGCCCTGCTAGTGAATTGTCATTTGTCACTTAACCACTTGTGTCCTCACTCATGTATTATTGAACAAATCTTTTCTTTCCGTTTTGGTTATTAATTAAGATTTTATTTATACGTAGAATTAGTGTAAACAACTTTTACACTATTAACCAATCATATGTGTCATGTCATTAAAATATCAAAGCTTCTAGTAACTACTTAAAAATTCATTCATAAAAAATGTCAAATTTTCTCGTTTTAACGCGTTACAAGCATCAAATACAACGCTAGATGTTAGTAAACGTTTAACACGCTGATAATTCCACGTCCGTTGTTCCCTAATACCCGGTGTGGATTCTTTCAGCGAATTTAAAACGTATAAACGCTGACAACTCAACGCCATATGTTTCATATACCTGACATTGACGCTTTCTGAAAACATAAAACGAGGCTTCTTCCATGCCGGGTGTATCTTAACAACTAACGTAGTATATTCTTTACACATATATTAACGCCAGAACACCCTTTATTTAATCCATTCTCTCACTCTTTTGCCCATTACACTCAAACCGTAGTTCTCACCAGTGCTCTTTGTTTCTATCAATTTTCATCATTCCCGCTGCCACTTTCACTCGTTCTCTCTGCCGCTATCCCTCGTCACCGTTCCATTCTCGAGCTCGCTCGAGCTTGCTCCGTCTTTGGTGGCACCTCGGTGGGTGTTGTCTTCCTCGTATCCACCTATAGTCTATGAGGGAGACAACGAAGGTTCCCAAGCCCCCACAAAAGTTCTTCTTTTCTCCCCTTTCTTTGTATCCATTGTACCTCTTTGTTTTCTGATTTTTGTTTGTTTTGTTCTATTTGTTTTCCGATATTATTCTATTTATTCTTTTGTTTTTTTATTTTACATTGAGGGTCCTGTCTTTTTTCAATTTACACGTTTTTCCTTGGATTTGTGCTGGATTCTTCTTTGCAAGGTTAATTTTCTTGATTCACATTCTCTATACGGTTTTGTTGATTCAGTTTAGGGTTTATGACAGTAGCTATATATGTTTTATGATTTATGGATCTATATACTTTTTTATATTTTATGTTGTATCTATTTGATCTATATTTTATGTTGTATCTATTCGATTGTTATGTTTTAAATTTTGAATATTATTGTGATTGCGGTGCGATTATGCTTTGTAGATCGTTATCGAATGTTGTTTACTCAATCCGTTGTACCAAATCGGAACATGTGACCTGAGTGCTCGTAGGGCACTGACATGACATATAGATGCATTCTTTTATATGCTTCTTCTTTCAACTGACAATGAATATAAAAGAATGTATCTATGTGCCATGTGTATGGCCCCTTGTGCTGCATTCTTCTTTGCAAGTTAGTTCTTTGATTTAGAATTTCTCCATGTTTATGTTGGATCTATTTGTTATATGTTTTAACTTTGAATATTGACCCTATTTGCAGCCTAAAGTTGTTGCACACTATTCATAGAAGAATGTTGAATTTGGGACTGGGCCTAAAGCTACTTGTGAGCCTGATGTGCTTAAACTGCTAGTGTAATTTATTAGGGCGGCGCAATCTCCCATCCCTGCTGATAAGTAGGGTTAATAAACCAAATAGGTTTAGTACTACCTGTCATACCCCAATTTTGTCCGGCTTAGGTCCAAACCCTAATTTTCCACACAAAAATAAATTATGCATTGCATTTTGGGTCCTAGAAACCATTCCAAAGTTTTTGAAAGCATTTTTAGGGTTTTTAGGGTCAAAAAGGGCATTTCGGTCATTTCTCACAAAAGGGTCTATAAAAATAATTTTTGCATGAAAATATTTTTCAATAAGCCTCATGCATGAAAATAATTTTTTTTAGAAAGCATAAAATTGATTTTATCATGCATATAATGTATTCTTGATGAATAAGGAAGTTATCCATGTTTTTAGGAAGGCACATAATCGATTATCCATATCCTTCCTTCAAGCAAATAATCGATTATCTACTTTGAAAATCAAGGGGATAATCGATTATCTACCTGAAAATCAAGGGGATAATCGATTATCTACTCTGAAAATCAAAGAGGATAATCGATTATCTACTCTGAAACAATTCAGGAGCATAATCGATTATCCCATGTTTCACTCAAGCCTATAATCGATTATGAAGTATTTTTGGAAAGTGTCAACATATTTTTGAAGCACCTAATCGATTATACCAAGACCATAATCGATTATCCTCCTGAAAATAGTCAAGAGCATAATCGATTATTGACTCTGAAAACCAAGGCACATAATCGATTATTGGCTCTGAGATCCAGAGCACATAATCGATTATGCATATCAAGTATTTTTCAACATAATCGATTAGCCTATTTCCTAAAATAGATTAAATCTGATTTCCTATAAATAGGCACCCCGTTTTTCATTTCAGGGGGGGAGATTTCACGAGACACACACACATTTTCACGAGATCTGAGAAGAATTGCTCCAGAGACATTTCACGAGATCTGGGAAGACAACTCTCGCAAATCTCATTTTCCAGTCCTCCGCTTCATTTTTGCTCTATTCGCGCCGTTGGTCCGCCTGAGCTGATCTCCTGCAAGGGTTAGTCGGGGTTTGCGTTCTTCAGATCTGTAATATCTGTCTTCATCAGAGGTATTTCAGTCTTTTCATTTGTTAATATTTAGTTATTGTGATCCATGTGATTTAACTTAGCTATAGCGTTTATCTACTCGTTCTTGTATGTTATCGTCCATCGCTGCTGACGAACCATATGATTCCCACTTATGCCTAGTGCATCATGTTCCAAGTGGTGAAGATGGTCTCGGGTGATTCAGCTTGCCCCTTTCAAACCCTTTCAAAAACATTTTTAGAACTACGTCGCTTTGATTCCCGTTTGGGATACGTAGGAGCGAGCCACGTCCTCGTCAAGCGCAACAAATAAAAATTCTCTTCATCCCCGTAAACCAATCATTTTCATAAAACAAACAAAAATCATTTTCAAACCCATTGTTGCTAGTAGCTCATCAGAGCCTCTGTTCGTTTAACTATTAGTGACAATGTCCTTTTCTCCTAAAAATAATAAACGATGATCCATCATAACCTTTGTTAGTTTGATCATCGTACAAATTAATCTCTTTCGAAAATCACTTTCAAAAAAGATAATAAAAATCGAGTTGTTATCAATAGTCCATCAGAACCTTCGTTCGTTTGACTAGCGGTACAACGCTCTCTTTTGAGTATTTAGTAAGTGATTCATCATAGCCTCTGCTAGTTTAATCATTTGCTAACGCTCGTCCTATTTCAAAAACTCACCAAAAAAAGATAAAAAAAACAAAAACTTTTCAAAAAGAACCAAGAACTACGTAGCTTTGAATTCTCCATCGCACCGGGAGATACGTAGGAGCGGGCCATGTCCCGTCAAGCACTTTTTTCTAAAAACCCTTTTTCCCCCCTTTCTCACCAAAAATAAAATTTCCAGTAAGTCTTTCTCATTCGTCTTCAATCAAGAAATAAATAGGCAAATCTAGGTATTTTTCAAATCAAACGTTAAAACCACACATTTAATTAGAGGTTCCCTTTCGGTAGAAAGGACGTGCGCGGTGCTAATACCTTCCTCGCACGTAACCGACCCCCGAACCTATATCTCTAGTTTTCGAAAGACCATCTGCCTTGTCCAAAAGACCTTTTTTCAATGTTTTGGTCTTAAAATTAAAATATTGGTGGCGGCTCCAAAATTTTTCCACGTTGTACATTGAGAAACCCCAATGCGGGATTTTTCGGGGTGCAACAGCTGGCGACTCCACTGGGGAGACTTTTTTTAAAAAGACGAGGGTCAAGCCTAACTAATTTAAATGTGTGGTTTAATGTATTGTTGATTTGATTAAAACCCTGTTTGCCTTTCTTTCTTATCTTTTATTCCCTTTCTTTTATCGCTTATGCCCATGCATTTTTTTTCAATCCCCATGATCCCCTCTTCTTGGCTCCTTTTCCTAAGGTGGGCAATATCCTTGTTTATAGATATTCTAGGTATAGAACCCTAGGGTAGATAACTTGTTATTGCTTGCTTTTGTCTGGACTGCTCTGGTTTTCATTTCAGGTGGGGGTAGTACTAGGGAAAATGCCCTTGACACACACTACACTTATACCCTGTAACTATGTGTTTTGAGTGGGACCATAACCCAGGTCTGCAAAACTTAGGAGAGTGGATTCGAGTAGTGAGAGCCCATCAGGACCTTTGTCCGTTTGGCTACTTGCGAAAGTTTCAACCAGAGTTGTGCTCTTTCATGATGCCTCACACCTAGCAGTTTGCTGCATTTGTGGGGAATTTTGTGAAAGGGACTGTAGCTCTGGTGGCCTTGTGAGGGAGTGAATAGAGCTACATGGAAGGATTACCCTTTTAATTGCCCTAGATCATAAGTCTTACCTCTTCTTAGGTCACAAGGGCTTTTCCAAAATTGTGTGTTGCATTATTACATCTGGTTTAGTTCTTTTCCTTCAACGATTTTCGAAAAAACAACAAAATCAAAAAGAATATATTTCCCTTCATCAAATAAACCAGTGCGTGAGGCGGCGCGTAGCGTGGCTCCTCAATTTTTGAACTTCCGTCCATATGCATCGCCTTTATTTTTTCCACACGCATCATTCATATCATAATTGCATCATACCGCATTCATTTACTTGCATTCATATTACATCTCATTTGCATTTTGCTTGCTGGGGATCACCAAATAGTGTACCGTCTTGTCATAGGTGCATCAGAATAGAATCGAATAGCAAGGCTTCACTTACTTCTCGCTTCCCAGTTATGAAGAAGGTTGAGTTGCTATTTCGATTCCTCGTTTACTTCACTTCCTAGATCAAAAACAAAAGTTTATGCGCTTGTGACAAGATAAGGCACCTGTAGTTCCCGGCATCAAGTAAACATTGTACATACATTCATACATCCATTCATACATTTATCTTGATTCTTATGTAATAAAAATCTAAACAAACAGAAATGAAAGGTAAGCTGGTTCACCAACACCGATACTCCACCCGTCTGCAATCAAGGTTGATGGCTAGTAATCGGAATCGTAAGAATAAAGGCCGCCGGAGCCAAGAGGAGTTAGTTGCAGAGGTTCTTAATCCTGAGCAGCTGGATTGGGAGAGTCAAGCTCCGAAGACTAAAGCTGAAGAAGCACAGATAACCGAAGAAACGAGTATGCTGCAGAGGGGTGAGGCCGCTGTTGGGGCTATCGCTGTTGAAAATCCTGAAGGAGTTGTTACTTTCATTCCTCCTAAATTCAAAGTACCTGACTTTGATCAATATCACGGCACTGGGTGTCCATCTAACCATCTGAAGATGTATGTTAGGAAGATGGCAGCTCATGCCCATGATAATAAAGTGCTGATCCATTTCTTTCAAAACAGTCTGACTGGAGCGTCTCTAGACTGGTATATGCAGTTGCCATCCTCCGATGTTCATAGTTGGAAGAATCTCTTTAAAGCATTTCTGAAGTACTACCAGCATAACTTGGACCCAGCTCCAGACCGGTCTCAGTTACAGTTTATGAGCAAGAAAGATCGTGAGTCTTTTGAGGAATATGCCCAGCGGTGGAAAAGTGTAGCTACACAAGTGAAGCCCCCATTGACTGAGAAGGAAATAGTGTCTACGTTCATGGATACCCTCCCAGCTGTTTTCTACAAACGTCTGATCGGAAGGGGACCTTCAAGCTTCTCAGATGTGATCAGAGTAGGGGCAAGACTCGAAGTCGAGATAAAAAGAGGAAGAGTCCCCTGCAATCCTATTGGCGCCAACAATGCTATAGGGGAACGAAGAAAGTCGCGTCAGTTTGACTCCATCCCCATGCCATACACAGATCTCTTTAACTACCTCATCACAAACAAGCTCATTACCACAAGACCAATGAAACCCGTCCGACCACCATATTTCAGAGGATACAACCCTAACAGTACCTGTGCCTTCCATGAGGGAGCGGTGGGGCATGTCGTGGAGAACTGTAAAGCCTTCAAGCATGTAGTGCAAGACCTAGTAGATGCTAGGTGGATCTCGTTCAAACAGGACAGCCCAAGCACAACGACTAATCCAGTGCCAGATCATCAAAGGCCAGCTATCAATGCTTTAGAAGGTTCTGTCGGGCAATTGGTAAAGGACGTGAAGAAGGTTAAGACCCCGTTGAATGTTATCTACTCTGAGTTATGTCATGCTGGAGTGGTTAAAAAGGGGTGTTGCCATGAAGAAGGATGTGCTGATTCCGCATGCGTGGGGAATTGCGAAAGCTTTAAGGTGATCCTGCAAGACCTGATAGATCGGTGCGTGGTTCAGATAGGGACCCATGATATTGAAGATGAAAAAGAAATCAATGAGGAAGTAATAGCGGTGCCTATGAAAGAGAGATGTTGGGATACCCTAGGGGAGTCCAGTGGAAAGTTTGACTACTTGGTCAGATATGACGCTCCCGAGAGTGCTCAAATCCGAATGGAAGACATCCAGCCCACAGGATGGGATGAGGAAGAGGAACAACACGATCAAATTGCTGTCATCAATGATGGTACTAAGTCAGAGGAGGGTGGTGCAAACCTGGTTTGTCGCTGCAGTGCTGGTGAAAGAATTAAAGAATCGAAAGACTGTTGATCCTCCTGGGACCTTTGATTTAAAGTAGTCATTTGTAATGCAACCCTGTGGCTCTGCCCAAGGCCACAGGACCAGTTGTTAGGGGCGCACATGTTTTTATTTTCTAAATCATCATCATCAATAAAAACGTTGTTTTTGAATTCCAATCAATAAAAATCAATTCCTTTTCATTTCATGTGTCTCTTCTTTTCTTTATTATTTTTGCCTGCATGTCTCACCTTCCATTCTGCTTTTTCGCCTCGGCAAAAAGCAAATCCACAGCAATTGTCTCTCAAAATAACAGTGCCAACGGTCCATATTTTGACTTTGATCACCTTATCAATCAAGCAGAGTGGGACGTTGAGAAAGACCGGGAAAATCCTCCAGAAGGTTAATGAAGCAAGGAAAAAGGGTTATTCAGCATCACGGGGAACCCACTGAAGTGATCAACTTGGGGACCGCTGAGAACAAGAAAGAGGTCAAGATGGGTACTTCAATAAAGGAAAATTAGAGCTCAAAAGGGAAATAAAGAAGAAGGGCAAGTGCATGAAAATAAGTGAATTATTGTCCCAGAGTTAATTTTTGAGGAAATAAGCAATCATGATTTGAAAGGAAGTCGGACTACCATTCCATATCCAAAAACAAAATCCTCTCCTAACCACCTTAAGCCAAGAAAATCCCAAAAAGAAAAACAAAATCCCTCCTACCCACCGTAAGCCAAGAAAATCCCAAAGAGAAAAACATAATCATTTCCGACCCATCTTAAGCCAAGAAAAAGCCAAAAATCCAAAAGTCACCTTAGACAAGGACCACCTCAGCAAAAAACAGTGCATCGTTCTTTATCAGTTCACCCAAGCTCAAGAAAAAGAAGAAGTCAAAGAAGGAAAAATCATTCAAAAGGAAAATCCCAAAACCAAAAGAAAAATACAAAAGAGATGTAAATAGTGAGTTGATACATGTTACCACAAAACCCAAGAGGTCCTTGTCTCAATAAACCTTCAAACACTTTCTCATTTCCATGCACCCCTCCTCTCATAAACCGCAAACACTCTCATTTGACCGCGATGACCCGCCCTCCACAGACCTTTAGCCAGGAATAAAATTTCCTAAATACCTCATCAAGCCAGTTAACCATCATAAATCATCGATCGACGGCCAACACCGAATAAAAACCATCCTGCCATTAGCCCCAAATACCTCATTAAGCCTACTCATCTCTCCTCCGCAAAACACCACAATCCCGAAAGGTCCATTCCGATCAATGATTGATTGCTGTTGTTTTCTCAAAGTTTTAGCTCAAGGACAAGTAAATTCATTTGTTTACAATATGCCAAGTGGGGCAATCCTGTCGCTCTTCACCCCTCCTACAACTGGGGAAATTGATCCTACACCTATCTCATCCCTTGTCGCACTCACATTCATGAAATCATACAGGGGCAACCCCTTTTTTTCTCTAGTGTATGGGTCAGAAGCAGTTCTTCTTCTCATCAAGGTTGAGATACTTTCTCCACGAGTAGTCATGGAGGCCAAGTTAGAAGAAGCAAAAGGGGGTCCAAGCTCGTCTAGATCAACTGAATCTCATTAAAGAGAAAGGAATTGCTGCCCTGCGCCATGGCCAGTTGTACCAACAAAAGATGAAGGCAGCTTTCGGCAGGAAAGTCCGTCTTCGAGAATTCGGCGAAGGAGACCTTGTACTCAAAAAGATCCTATCTATCCAGGCTGACTCCGTGGGAAGTTGAGGCCCACTTATGACGGTCCATATGAAGTCAAGAAAGCTCTTTCCAGAGGAGCGCCGATACTCATAAATATAGACGGCGAAGATCTCGGGAATCCAGTCAATTCAGATCAAGTGAAGAAGTATTATGCCTAAAAGAAATAGATGAAAAAAGAGAAAGACAAGCCAAGTAAGAATTAGCTCGCTAGGTTGAAAACCCGCAAAGGGCGACCTAGGCAAAATCAGAGCGACCCGGTGGATTGAAAACCCGCAAAGGGCGATCCAGGCAAAAATTAGGGTCTGAAAACTTAGGCATGAAGAGTAAAGAAAGGCATACAACTCTCCTACAAGCTTGGATGAGGGAGTGATCAAGGTCAAGGACATAGATGTTTGGCACTGTTCCACAGAGACGGACATTCAGAAATTGGCTCCTCTCCTTTTTCGTGTTTTTTTTACAGTTTAAACTTTCAAGTATAATAAACAATCGGCGTAACTTCTTGTGCGACCGGTTTCCGCATTAATAAAGTTCAAATTTCTCGTATCTGTTCACTCTTTTATTTTCTGCTTTTTCTGCTCAAAATAAATGTTTTATGATGATGATGGTCCTGAACTGTAAAACATGTGCATATATCATAGAGCATTGCAAATCATTACGAGATTCTTAAGAGTCCTGAGAGAAAGCACACCCTCAAAATCAGTCAATCATGCAAGAGAAAGCAACTACATCCACGATTGCTTCAAACCAGCAGAGTCAAGACCAACATGCACTCGGCCCATGAGCCCCGCAAGTCCAACAGGTTCCTCAGTCTCGTGTCATGAGTGTCGCGGGTTGGCTGAACCAGCAAAAAAAAAAAGGGGCAATAAACAATCACAGTCATGCATTACATTCATCATGCATAAAATCATGCATTTATCAGGCAGGAAAATAATAAGAGAAATTCAGGCATTTGCATTCATCATAAGAGAAAGAAAAAGAAAATAGCAATCATGGCATTTGCATCATGCATCTCATAGAAAAAACAAAATGAAGCCTTCCATTGCATACACTGGCATTCCATGCGGTCAAACCAGACCTTTGTGTCCTTAAACCAGACCTTTAGGGTCCATAAATCAGACCAGTATGCAGACACATATTGCTCCATAAACCAGGCTTGTCGGCCCATAAACCAGACTCGTTGTGATCCTTAATGTCGAGTCCATAATTTAGCATTCCATCAAATAAACCAAAGCATTTCACAACTCTCAAGCATTGCATTTGCATACCCGCACTTCATAAATAAAAAAAGCAACCATCAAGGAAAGCCAAAAGAGAATATCAAAAGCGTCCAGCATTGCATGCATCAGCGTCACATGCATCCACGTAGCATACATCTGCATTACATTTGCATAACCGCATCTTGCACATTCATCATTACACCAAAATCATAGCATTGCATGCACATGCATAACATGCCCCTTGCATAACATGCACTCATACTCCATGCACCATTCCTTGCATCAACCAACATATGCAGGTACCTTAACCCAATACAGCAGCGTCGGTCATTCCAAATCAACCAATCAACAGAATTTGTGAGCCCTCTGCGCTCATCCTGAGCCCTCTGTGCTCATCCTGAGCCCTCTGCGCTCCTCCTGAGCCCTCTGCGCTCATCCTAAGCCCTCTGTGCTCCTCCTGAGCCCTCCGTGCTCATCCTGAGCCCTTCGCGCTCATCCTGAGCCCTCAGTGCTCCTTCCTTACTGCTTTCTTTACCGCGTTCTTTACCGCTTTATTTCCTGCTTCTGCACGCCAAGTGCCCATTTTACTTTTCTGTCTGCACGCCAAGTGCCCATTTTACGTTTCTATCTGCACGCCAAGTGCCCATTTTACGTTTCTATCTGCACGCCAAGTGCCCATTTACTTTTCTGTTTGCACGCCAAGTGCCCATTTACTTTTCTGTCTGCACGCCAAGTGCCCATTTTACCTTTCTGTTTGCACGCCAAGTGCCCCTCAATTCAGTGCGACAGCATTGAACATCTCAATCAATCAATCAACAGGATTCGTGAATCCCTTCAGGACCCAAGTGTCCCTTCAAAAGCAGACTTCACCTCGCATTCGAGCTGCGGGTAAGTCCTTCAGACCCCGAGTGGTCCTTCAGACTAGTTGTGTCAGCCTAAGACACAATGGACGTCCTACATGGTCAACATATCAGTTCCGGATCTGATCTTGACCCATCATGGCTGCTCGGAAAAGGCCACCCCTTCAGGCAGACCGTTTTACTAGTACCGTTGCTAGTTTGCGCTCCATCAGACCCATTGGTCCATCAGGCTTAGGCATGCCCTTCAGACCTCGTCGGTCCTTCAGTTTAACTCCAATCAATGCGCCAAGCATCGACTGCGAATTAGACCTTCAGAGCCTTAGTGCTCCTTCAGACCTTGAGCGGTCCTTCAGAGCCTTAGTGCTCCTTCAGACCCTGAGCGGTCCTTCAGAGCCTTAGTGCTCCTTCAGACCCTGAGTGGTCCTTCAGAGTCTTAGTGCTCCTTCAGATCCCGAGTGGTCTGTCATTTTCTCTCTCGGTTAATGCGCCAGGTGTTAACCATTCCCCGTTTGTTCTCAAGCCCATCAATTCAAAAAAAAAAAAGAAAAAAGAAAAAAAAAATAGAAAAAGAAAAAGAGGAAAATTCGGGTTTCCCCAAATGGACAAAATCGGTATAATTTCTGAATTCTTTATCTTCATTTTGCCTTGGAATATGTTTCGGCCAATTCATATTCCTCGTTAAAATTCAGATAAAGAGGGGCAGCTGTCATACCCCAATTTTGTCCGGCTTAGGTCCAAACCCTAATTTTCCACACAAAAATAAATTATGCATTGCATTTTGGGTCCTAGAAACCATTCCAAAGTTTTTGAAAGCATTTTTAGGGTTTTTAGGGTCAAAAAGGGCATTTCGGTCATTTCTCACAAAAGGGTCTATAAAAATAATTTTTGCATGAAAATATTTTTCAATAAGCCTCATGCATGAAAATAATTTTTTTTAGAAAGCATAAAATTGATTTTATCATGCATATAATGTATTCTTGATGAATAAGGAAGTTATCCATGTTTTTAGGAAGGCACATAATCGATTATCCATATCCTTCCTTCAAGCAAATAATCGATTATCTACTTTGAAAATCAAGGGGATAATCGATTATCTACCTGAAAATCAAGGGGATAATCGATTATCTACTCTGAAAATCAAAGAGGATAATCGATTATCTACTCTGAAACAATTCAGGAGCATAATCGATTATCCCATGTTTCACTCAAGCCTATAATCGATTATGAAGTATTTTTGGAAAGTGTCAACATATTTTTGAAGCACCTAATCGATTATACCAAGACCATAATCGATTATCCTCCTGAAAATAGTCAAGAGCATAATCGATTATTGACTCTGAAAACCAAGGCACATAATCGATTATTGGCTCTGAGATCCAGAGCACATAATCGATTATGCATATCAAGTATTTTTCAACATAATCGATTAGCCTATTTCCTAAAATAGATTAAATCTGATTTCCTATAAATAGGCACCCCGTTTTTCATTTCAGGGGGGGAGATTTCACGAGACACACACACATTTTCACGAGATCTGAGAAGAATTGCTCCAGAGACATTTCACGAGATCTGGGAAGACAACTCTCGCAAATCTCATTTTCCAGTCCTCCGCTTCATTTTTGCTCTATTCGCGCCGTTGGTCCGCCTGAGCTGATCTCCTGCAAGGGTTAGTCGGGGTTTGCGTTCTTCAGATCTGTAATATCTGTCTTCATCAGAGGTATTTCAGTCTTTTCATTTGTTAATATTTAGTTATTGTGATCCATGTGATTTAACTTAGCTATAGCGTTTATCTACTCGTTCTTGTATGTTATCGTCCATCGCTGATGACGAACCATATGATTCCCACTTATGCCTAGTGCATCATGTTCTAAGTGGTGAAGATGGTCTCGGGTGATTCAGCTTGCCCCTTTCAAACCCTTTCAAAAACATTTTTAGAACTACGTCGCTTTGATTCCCGTTTGGGATACGTAGGAGCGAGCCACGTCCTTGTCAAGCGCAACAAATAAAAATTCTCTTCATCCCCCTAAACCAATCATTTTCATAAAACAAACAAAAATCATTTTCAAACCCATTGTTGCTAGTAGCTCATCAGAGCCTCTGTTCGTTTAGCTATTAGTGACAATGTCCTTTTCTCCTAAAAATAATAAACGATGATCCATCATAACCTTTGTTAGTTTGATCATCGTACAAATTAATCTCTTTCGAAAATCACTTTCAAAAAAGATAATAAAAATTGAGTTGTTATCAATAGTCCATCAGAACCTTCGTTCGTTTGACTAGCAGTACAACGCTCTCTTTTGAGTATTTAGTAAGTGATTCATCATAGCCCCTGCTAGTTTAATCATTTGCTAACGCTCGTCCTATTTCAAAAACTCACCAAAAAAAGATAAAAAAAACAAAAACTTTTCAAAAAGAACCAAGAACTACGTAGCTTTGAATTCTCCATCGCACCGGGAGATACGTAGGAGCGGGCCATGTCCCGTCAAGCACTTTTTTCTAAAAACCCTTTTTTCCCCCCTTTCTCACCAAAAATAAAATTTCCAGTAAGTCTTTCTCATTCGTCTTCAATCAAGAAATAAATAGGCAAATCTAGGTATTTTTCAAATCAAACGTTAAAACCACACATTTAATTAGAGGTTCCCTTTCGGTAGAAAGGACGTGCGCGGTGCTAATACCTTCCTCGCACGTAACCGACCCCCGAACCTATATCTCTAGTTTTCGAAAGACCATCCGCCTTGTCCAAAAGACCTTTTTTCAATGTTTTGGTCTTAAAATTAAAATATTGGTGGCGGCTCCAAAATTTTTCCACGTTGTACATTGAGAAACCCCAATGCGGGATTTTTCGGGGTGCAACACTACCCAATCAATCCAATCAGTTTAGTGTGATTCCTTACACCTCCTCATTGATCCTTCCTCGTGTTTCTTCAAAAACAAACCCAAGAAGTAGATTGACGTTGAATAAGTTGTTTGGAAGAAACACGAGTAAGGATGAACTTGGTCGTGCCAAACAACCACACTAATCTAAATTGACTGTGTTATCCTTTAAAATCAGAACTAAGCGTTTATCATGTTGGGGAGGAATATCAAAAGTAGAGATACTTTCAGAGAAGGAAAACGGGGAACATTTCCGTACTCATTCTTTCCTTCTCCCAAAGTAGCTCTCCTTCCGATATAGTTTCTCAGAATAAAGGTAAAACCTTCGGAATCAGAATTAAGCATTTATCATGTTGAGAAACACAATATGATTACAGCGGAAAGAATACGATATTCATCTAATTAGGCCAGTTCCTGAGAACCAGCTTACCACAACACAAGCTTAGCTATGGAAAAGCATATAAAAGTGTACCTTAATCGTCTTCAGAATAGAGAACAAGGGGAGAACTTCTATCTTCAAACTTCAGAGATTATATTACAAGAAGAGTGTTTACAAGAGTATGTTACAAGAGAGAGAGAGAGAGAGAGAGAGGTAGCCGAAGCTCTGCCTAAGAAATGAAAATAAAATGCCTTATATAGGCAAACTAAGGCTTACTATTTAAGCCGGTAAAAGGGCTACTGTAGGTTCCGGTAGCCGGTTACAAAAGGCGACAAAAAATCATTAATTATGCCGGGTACGCTTTGGGCCCCATCGACACATAATTGAATGAAAAAAGACAAAAATCAAAAGATAAAAATACAAAAATTTAAAAAGGTAAAAACGACAGCATGATTGCGTATCTTCCACCAAATCTTGGCACGTGATTATTTCCAATAATGGCACTTATTCTTGTCCTTTTCCTTTCACATGCTTAGTCATGGATTGGATCATGGCATCCCAGAAATCTTCTGGATAGGGCTCGTCTTCTTGCTGAGATTCCCCAGCTAAGCAATCCATTTCGCTTTGTTCAATAGATCCCTGTGAGGATGTCGACATTTCTTTGACTTGAAATGTGCTGAAGAATTGTGTCTTCATGTGATCAAGAGTTCTAACCATAATTTCTTCCTCAGTTTCTTGAGGGTATTTTTTCTGGAAGTAATGTTTTAAATTTGTCATAGACAAATTTTGGAGATTGACATTATTTAAACCATTTTCTTTATCTTCATTGATCTTGGACAAGACCTGAGATATTAATTTTTTGAGGTCTTCAGGATCCATTCTAATCCACCATTTATAGAAGAAATTTCTTCTAAGTACAGGAATATTATTTTGGTCTTTTCCGATGATCATAGACCACCTCCATATCCATGGGATTTGAAATTTGGTAAAGAAAAGGCATGGACATTGTCCTATAATAAGCTTATTTGAAGCTATTTTTGTTATAAGGGGACTATTATCACACCATGAGTTGTATAATTCCAATAATTCTTTTGGAAGAATTTCCAAAGATGGCCCAAATTTTTGCCACCAATTGTAAAACCAATTTGGTATCGGTTTATTAACCACTTCTGGGTTAATACTAAAGAACCATGAATGTTTATTTTTCGGGTTCTGATAATAAAAAGCTTTAGAAAAAGCCTGGATATAATCCCAATAATTAAAATATGCATAAGAATTTTCAGCAATTTTTATTGCTTTTTCCCCATTTGGGTTTAATCCCCATTCCCTTGGAAGAAGGATTTTGTTAATGTGACATTTGCTAAAGTTTATAAAACTTTGAGGATTGTTATTTTGATGGTGATGAGTAATGGTTACTGATTCAGTAACTAATAATAGAATTTCTAAGTGTGGTCTTGATTTACCATATAATCCTGGGTATCCTCTGGATTCGAGGTACCTGGTCTTTATTGACCAAGGATCTTTTGTAATACTGAGGTCTTCATCATCAATATACATGATGTCCTCTGTTATTGGATTCTCAAAATATTCTTGAGTTTGCTCTTGAGGAGAGTCATTAACAATAGCCTCTGCATAAGAGCTTTGTTTTGTTCCAGAAGAAGAAGGAATATCTTCTTTCTTCGGAGGAGCAGGCAATTGCTGCATAGTTCTTCCCCTATTAGGGTATACTGTTGTCCAATCTCCTAGAAGAGGGACACTTGGTTCTTGTTGGTAGGGTAGCATATTGCTACTCCTTCCTCTGCCACGGCCACGGCCACCTGGACCACGACCTCTTCCCCTATGTGGGGTCGTCATTTCCCTGCAGAAATTCTCGTGTTAAGAAATCAGCTAGTGAATTATTTTCACCTTTAATGTATTCAGTATCAAAATCAAAAACTGATAGTTGAGCTTGCCAATTTGCAAAAATTTGTTTAGAAACTAGATTTTTCACATCTTTTTCAATAATTTGTTCTACAGAACTACAATCAATTCTTAAAAATTTTTGATTTAATAAGTCATCTTGAAACTTAGAAATGCATTTGATAATTGAAAGCATTTCTTTTTTGACTGTAGAATATTTTAATTGGGTCGGATTCCATTTACCCGGAGTAAACCTAACCAATTCTTCTTTAGAAGTACTTGGGTCAACTTGTTTGAGAATTCCTCCATCTATCATGTAATCCGTATAGGGATTAAACATGTCATTCATAATATTTTGGAATTCAGAGGGGGCATTTTTGGGCCCAAAAGGCATTACATTCCATTCATAGTGACCAAATGGAACTGTAAATGCTGTTTTATACTTATCAGATTCATTAATCTGAATTTGCCAGTAACCTGACTTCATATCAAATTTTGAAAAGACTAAGGCTTCATTAAGCCTATCTGATAAATATTTTTTATTAGGTATTGGATACCTAATCCATTTCAAAACTTTATTTAAAGGTTTATAGTTTATAACCAACCTGGGAACTCCATGTTCCTGTTCTGTGTGTTTATTCACATAGAAAGCTGTACAGCTCCAAGAAGATTTGGAGGGTCTAATTAATTCTTTATCTAAAAGAGAACCTATCTCCTTCTTACCAAGATATTCTTGATTCATTTGTGCAGGCCTAGCTTTTGTAGGAATTTGACTTTCATTGAAGTCGTCTAAGTATGGTAGAGATACCATATGTTTTTCTCTATTCCAGAAGGCACTTGGTATCTCACTACCTACTTCATCTATGAACTGTTGTTCTAGACTCTTTATTTGAGTTTTTATGTCAGCTTTATTAAGCTGTTCATTTATATTGGCTAAATTAATTTCTTCTTTTAAGAAACATATTTGTTTCTCTTTGCTTAAAAGAAGTTTTTTCATTTCATTTATCATCCTAGTATGAGGATCAGAAATAAACTCAAAAATAATTTTTCTATTCTCCAACATAGTTGTAATGCCTTTTTGGTCAATATTAATAATAGGCATAATGTTATGCAAAAAAGGTGTACCCAATATAATACGATGGGTTAAATTTTTAACTAAAAGAAATGAAGTAGGTATACAAATACCTTGTTTGCAAATATGTGCATTTGGTAATTTAAACTTAACTTTTAGCCTATCACCACCTGCTTGGGTAAGTGATTGCGTAGTTTTTGAAAAATACTTTGTAGGGATAATTCCCTCTTGAATGCAATTTAAATCTGCTCCACTATCAACTAGAGCAATTTCATTTTTCAAAATAAAATTTCTATTGATAATAATATCAATCTTCACAAACCATTTTTGAGAAGTTATTCTATTCAAAATAGAAAGATAATTACTTGAAGAAGATTCTGTTTTACTAGGGTTTTCTAAAACAGAAATTCTTTGAGACAAATTAGTATTGTCTTTTTTTATTTGAGAAATTTCATTTTTTAAAATATTGATTTCTCCTTTTAAATCATTCATAGAAATCGGTCTTTCTTTGCTACTGGATTCTTTGAATCTAGATAAGACCTCACTTATTTGATAAGGTGCCTCTATGACTAGAGGAGTTTCCTTTTTAGAATATTCTTTCATAAGAATTTCTATCATTTTCCTTCTCATCGTTCCATCTTTTATGGAATCTAGAGCCTTTAAGGCTTCATCTTGTTCTTCAGTGAGAACATTTAGACCATTCATATCTACGATAGATTTCCAGTAATTTACTTCATTACATTGGCAATCATTGTTGCCTGAAGATGATGAATCAGAAGAATCTTGGATGATATTTATATCTTCATTTGAAGATTCTCTATCTGAACTAGACTCAGAGTCAATTAATAAGACTCTTTCTAATTGTGATCTTAATTGATCATCCTGAATATTATTGAGGGCTTTTTTAGTCCAACACTGGTTGGCATAATGACCTACCTTGCCACACTTATGACACGTAATATCAAAATTTTTTGCTTTTCTTTTTCCTTTCTTTTGGAAGGTGGGTCTACTTTGACCAGTCCTATTCTTTTCATCAAAAGCTTTTCTTTTACTATTCTTTTTCCTAGGACTTTTGTAAAAGCTATTTGTTTTTATATCAGAGGATTTTCTTCCTTGTATTCTCTTTCCCTTTTTCCTATCCTTAGGTTCTTTGCCTAAGTCAAAAGCGAATTGCTCACAGAATTCACCTATTTGGTGTTTTTCTGTTAGCTTTTGCTTTTTCAATTGGTTTTTTAGCTTTATATCATTGCATAAAGCCAAACCTTCTTTAATACAGCAACTAATTATCTGCCCATAGGTCAAGTCGTCATAATTGACATTTATACCATCATTTTGGTCTCTTAAAGCTTGTCTTATTCTTTCTGCAAAAAGATAAGGAAGACCATCAATAAATTTTGCCTTCCAGTGGATAGAATTAGGGTCTTTTAATTGGAAAACCCTGGATAGAAAAGTATCCTTATACCACCTAAAATGAGTTAAAGATGGACATCTTAAATTCTGTAAAAGAGAAGATAATTTTTCTCCTATAGAAACATTGGTTCCTATGAAATGCTTAAGAATGGTAAGACACAGTGTATAAACTGCATCCTCCTCAGCTGTACTTGTAGTACCATTCTCTAATTTAATTTCTTTTTTATGGGATAATATATCCTTTTTCTGGGCATCAGTGAGATAATGATCCCACCAACCTCTTAACTGTCCAATAAAGCCAGTGGCTATGAACGTAGCAATGGAACTATCATTATTTCCATGTTGTTTACAAACAGTGGAGTACATAATCATTTTATGTACCGTATCAATAATTTGCTTATCATTTAAGCCATCTATGTTCCATTCATAGATTTGTTTACCAGAATATGAATTCTGATAAGACTCATTTTCCTCAAATAATAAATCCTGAGGAGAAGGTCTTTTATAATAATACTTTTCTATTTGCTTTGAAGCATATATGGGATTTATTTCCTCATAATTATTGGTATTATTAATATCTTGATTAGCAAACATTGTTGCTAATTTGTCTATATCCTCATCAGAATTTTCTGATGATTCTTTACCAGATAAAACATTTATTTTTAAATTTTTTAGTTTTTCTTCTAGAATATCTAAAAACTCGTTTTTACTATTGTTCATTTTAAAACCTTCAATTTTTATTGGAGGTTGAACTATAGGTTCTTCTTTGATAACCGGAGCATAATTCTTTTGAGAATTTTTTAAAATAAGTTCTTGTTGAGAGATATGTTGTTCAAACAAGGTTTTTAATGAAGACAAATTTTCTTCTAAGGCTTTAAATTCATCTCCCAAAATTACTAAAAATAAATTAGTATAATTTTGGGCGCTCATAATTGAATTTAAATCTTTTAAAGCAATTTGAGATCTTTCAATAAAATGGGTGAAAGCATTTGCTTCTACGTTTTTTCCTAAAACAATATCATAATTTTTTGGAGGAAAGCTTGAATGAATTTTTTCTCCTTTTGAGTTTTCAAAAACTCTTTCTTTCAAGACATTTATCTCATAGTCTAAACGTTCATGAAAATATTTTAAAAACCATTTAGCAAAAGGCATATAAGTCTGATGGTAGGTTAAATGTTCATAAAATTTTTCTTTTATAGCCTGAAGTTCAGGAGAAGAATAATATGAAAAATACCATTTTCTAAATTCGGAATATCTTTCCTGCATAAACTCATCATTGATGAGTCTTCTCAGATCGCTTCCTGGACTAAAATCCATTAATTAATATGGAAGCTCATTTCTGAGGTAGTAGGAGATTTCCTACTCTGTGGTTCATAAACCCCATAAGGAATATTATTTTCATTAACCTTAACATCATCAACAACTTCAATAGAAGGTCTCGGTATATCACCTGGTGTAGTGTAATATTCACTAACTGAATGCCTAGAAGATAATGATCTAGGAATTCTGGTAATTCTATTAGAATTAAACCTGATTTCTATATCACCCTCTGTATTTTGGATGATTTGATCTATATCCTTATTAAGGACAGGTTTGGGTTCTACTTCCTGCGGAAGAGCCCAAGTTTCTGGAAAGTTAATTTCTTCCCATCTTATCAACCTATATATATATATCAACCTAGGTGGACTTAAAAACCACTCTATTGTGTGTTTTTTTTAAGTGTTTAAAAGAATCATTTTACGCCGGTTGTTAAAAGAACCGGTGTTAAAAGTCCAATTTACTACACCCGTGGAAACTACATTGTCGTATAACCAGTGTGAAAAGCTCAATTTAACCGGTGTTGTTTCCCTTCACTACAAAAAATGCCTTATAGCGACGGAAAATTAGCGAGGGAACCAAAATCTGTCGCTAATGTTTAAGTAGCGAGGGATTTTAGCGAGGGAACCAGAATACATCGCTAATAATGACGAATGCGCGCATTTTTTAACAAAAAATTTAAATTCCGTCGCTAAATTTAAAATCCGTCGCAAAAAATCCGTCGCTAAAGCTGACGTGACCGTTGTGCAGACCTTGGAATGTGTAAAATTCTGAATCCGTTGCTAATTTGAATTTTCGTCGCAAAAAATCCGTCGCTAATTCCTTGGAAATTGCACCATTTTAAAATCCGTCGCTAATTTGAATTTCCGTCGCTAATTCTATTTTTTTTATTAAACCGAATCCTCCTCACTTCTTCTCTCTTCTCTTCTTCTTTTCATTTCTCACACTTCACTCTCTTTCTCCCTTACTCTCCTCTCTCTCTCTCTACCCAAACCCACCCTATACCACCACACCACCACCACATCATAGCTTCTCTCATCCTCACACTTCTCTCTCTCTACACACAAACCCTCTTCCCATATTTCACCTCCACCACCCCCACCACTACCACCACAAAATTAACTTCCACCCTCACTCCTCTCTCTAACCATACCCCCCTCTCTGTCTCTCTCTATACACAAACTCCTTCCCATATTTCACCACCACCACCACCACCACCACCACTACCACCACAAAATTAACTTCCACCCTCACTCCTCTCTCTAACCATACCCCCTCTCTCTCTCTGTAACCGTTTCTCTCTCTAACCGTCTCTCTCTCTACACAAACTCCTTCCCATA
The DNA here is from genome assembly GCA_039519185.1 of Astragalus membranaceus. NCBI lineage: Eukaryota > Viridiplantae > Streptophyta > Magnoliopsida > Fabales > Fabaceae > Astragalus > Astragalus membranaceus. Next base: position 36,470,510 of record CM076849.1, on the reverse strand, counting down.
TTTCACCACCACCACCACCACCACCACCATATTTCACAATAATTTTATAATAATTTTACAACAATATTATAACAATATTATAATTTAATAATATTATAACAATAATTTTATAATATACTGAATATTAATAATATTATAATATTATAATAATTATTATAACAATAATTTTATAATATACTTTAATGAAGAAGGCGCGTTTTTTTAACAAAAAAACACGGATTACGAGGTGATTAGCGACGGAATTCCCCTCGCTAAATTCCCTCGTTAAATTCCGTCGCTAACCATTAGCGAGGCCATTTTTAGCGAGGGGTTTGTTCCGTCGCTAATTCCCTCGCTAAGGTAGCGACGAATTTTTGGTCATTAGCGACGGAAAAATCCGTCGCCTATACTGCTTTTTTTGTAGTGCTTTCATGCACTAGTGTGACTATCTAGTGGATGTCGATTTCCAAAAGCTCTTTTATTTTTCCAAGGATATTCGTGTAACTCTCATAAGTCAAAGGCTTTCCCTCAATGTTATTGCATGAACTTTTCAAACTAACGACACGTTATGCTTGGCTTTAATATGCTTGTGAGTTACAAGATTTGTGTACTATAAATAGGATTCATTTGACATTGTAAAACTTGAACCTTACAAGACTCTATTCTACTCTAAACAAAATGTTTGCCATATTCTGATTCTTTGTTGAATTTCGAGCATTTTAGACTCAAAAATCGCTCAATTTGGTGCTCTATAGTAATAAAGGTGAAGTAGTAAATCAAAATGAATTTCTGCTAATCTATATATCAAACAATTGAAAATAATCTAATTACACATATTGACACATGTCATCTCAAGAGTAATCTAGCTATTAATACACCAAAAGTATTTCACAAATGCCATATGTTTCGGTTACAATATATTATATTTATATTTATTTAATGACTTTGATGTTTAGGTTACTTTTCTATATATGTTTCTGTTACTATATATTATATCTATATAAATCAGTAATTTAATTAATGATTTTGATGTAACATTAAGTTAATAATTATATATGTTTCGGTTACTATATATTATATTTATATTTATTTTAATATCATTTATTTTATTTTCATTAAAGAGTGGTCAACGGTTAAATTAAATTATGGCTATAAATATTGGTTTTAGGCATTTGCTATGAAGGAGGATGATCACCATGCCTATTATCAAAAAAACAAAGTCACTATCTAACTTACAAGACTTCTTTTTCTTATTTTTCAAGAATTTATTTAAAAATTCTTATTTTTCCCGCATCCAATATGTTGTTCATGTGTTCGATCTTGCTAATTCAAGTGCAGCGTTAGCAAGAAGTGACTGTCGTATCCTGGAGGATATTAGTTTGAGACCAACCGTATCAGGTAATTTATTCGTGATGATGAAATAATCTTAAGCCTCATTGCTTTTGCATGCCGCAGTCAAAAATTGATAAGTTCTATTTACACGTATTTTTCTATTATTTTATTACTTCCTTTTATTTGTTTTTGTCTTAATTCATTCTCAGATTTATTTTATTAATATATTTAGTGTATTTTGTTATTATAATTTTTAGCAACAATTTTTTCAGCAATTCCTGATCAGCTTTCTTATCTAAATGAAAAACTGTGATCATGTTTTTTTAGGCTAAATAGCACTTTTGGTCCTTTGTCTTTGCTCCAGATTTCACTTTGGTCCTTTATCTTTTTTTTGGTCCGTTTTGGTCCTTTATCTTTCATTTTCGTTTCACTTTGGTCCTTTATCTTTTTTTTGGTCCGTTTTGGTCCTTTAATAACGTGAGGGACCAAAATGAAACGAAAATGAAACATAAATAATGTTCGGTACCGTATCTCCAGCTACGTATCCGATCTTGGATAGATAGACCGGTCCGAGATAGTTGGTACGTGTGTCCTTGGTTGTCCGAGTTGGTGCTCCGGTCCGAGGTGGGGTGGTACCTGCAATGACACTCCGACGCTCAAGTCAGTGAGTGAGTCAATTACAAGTGAGAGTAGGTGAGAGATGAATACCATTAATGTGAGCATTCAATGCTTATTTATAGGTATCTGGAGTGGAGGAGGGCCGTTGGATCTAGGTCTGCAATCTCCACCGTTGGATGAATTGGATCCTTTGGTGTTGGGTCTTTTTAGTGGATTGGCCATTGAGGCCCAATCCATAACAGTAGCCCCCCAAGTCGGGTCGCCTTAAGGCGAGCTAGACTTGTCGTTTAGAGATTTCGTCGGGCCCAAACTCGGGCGAGATACTTCACGGTATACCGGGCCGATCTGAGGGACTCAGGTCGCGCCGAGTGACTCGAGGTTGTCCGCTTTGAGAGATTTCGGTCACGGCGGGGTCAAGAGACCGGGGCGAGCCGAGGGAAACGAAGCGATCCGGTCATAGCTGCGCCTTGATTTCAGTGCCAGCTGGCAACGTCATTGATGGGATGCGTCGTTCGAGGATGATTGGGGTAATGATGGCGCTTGGAACGACGCGCCTGTCTAGGGGCTAGCCTTGGAAAACATAGCCTAGGCCCAGGCCCATCTGTGGCTTTCTTACTCCCTATAAATAGGAGGGGGGATCCCCCTTACTTGGATTGTTTTTCTGCGAATTGCTCTGCTTCCGATCTTAAAGTCGTTCCGGAGCTTATTTCGTTCTTCAGAGTTGTGCTGAGTCTCGGTGACGCCTTTGCTGTTCGCGACCTGCCTCGAGTGTTCGACGAGCTTCGTTTTTCATAAGGTTAGTTTTCCTCTTTTCTTTATTGCTTCCGGCTTTAGATCACGACCGGGTTCTCTCCGGACCCGCATTTGTAGATACAGAGTGGGGGTCGTCAGGTCGGGTTCCGACTTGGTTGTGGACCCACTGTTTACGTATCAACCTGACTCGTCAAGCCCCCATTTCTGCAGGACCGATCTGGCGAGGACGAAACAAACCCGTCGGGTTGCTGACATAGATCGCCCTAATTTCGCACAAACAATGGCTTCCGGTATTGGAGAGTCGAGGGAAATTCGTGCTAGCCCCCCCGGGTCGGCTATTCCCGAGGTTCAAGACGACTTGGGCTCCGCTCCTACTCATGCAGAAGACCGGTCTCCCGGGGTTCCCAGCAACGAGCCGGTAGATGAAGATAACACAGAGGTGGTGGTCCTTGATTCGGGTGATTCCGACGCCGAGCCCGACCATGAAGAACAGGGTAGTACTAGTTGGAGTTCGGAGGAGAGTGAGGCGGAGGTGGCTGAGAGCCGCAACAATGAAGACGGTCTTGGGCATTGCGGGGAGCCCGCGTATGAAGAAGGTGATTCCGACCAATATCCCCGAGCCGGAGTAGGGCCGGTCGATGTTCCCTTATCCCTACCTCTCACTGTTCCTCGGGAGTATTCCTGGGTGTCGGAGGCGTTGAGGGGGATTCCGTCCCTCTATAGGACCGGGGACGATATGAGTTTCTTCGTCAATCGCCTTTCTCGGAAGGATCAGATCTGGAATGTGGAGGGAATGGCTGAAGACCAGCATGTGGCCGTCTGGCCGAAAGCTCTGAAATTTGTTATGTACGGGGTGACGATCCTTGATATGCACGTTAGCCCCCCGTTCACCGCCTTTCAACAAGAGGCTTTGGAGATCTTGAACCTCGCTCCTTCCCAACTACATCCCAACTCATGGGCATTCCTCCGGGCTTTTGAGTTGATGTGCATTCATCTGGAGAGGCCAATCTCTTGTGACCTCTTCTTCCACCTTTTTGAGGTTAACCGGAGGCATGAGGATGGAACCAAGGATCGGTGGGAACATGTGAGCTTCCGGGATAAGAGATGGGTAAAGATTTTCATGCCTTATTCCGACTCTCTGAAGAACTGGAAAAATAAGTATTTCTTTGTGGAGCCCGTGAATGAGGAGGCAGTGAGGCACGTCGGCCAATATTCTGCGGACGGGAAATCACTGGAGTTCACAAAGGTTCAACTGGGGTGGTCTCTCTCTCATTTCAACCGGAGGCCTCATTCCTACACCGTCGGCTTAGGGCGGCTATCCCAGGTTGATCAGGACTCGTTGGCGATCTTGACGAACTTTGCCGACCTGATCCTCTGCTCCAGCCGAGCCGGCCTCCGGGATGGTGCTGATCGGAACGGCAGCAACGAGTTTTTCCTTTTGAACCCCGGCCTTCCTTTCTGCAAGAGCCGCCAGGCGGGAGAACTTGTCAGGCCCCATGCTATCTGCAAAATAAGGAAAATAAACAATGTTAGAAGAAACGGCAATCAAAAAATTATGATGGGCGGGGTTATCTACCAAGAAACCTACCAAGAACGGCGACTACTTGAGATTTCGACCCGGCCCCAACCAATCGGGCTACGTCAATCCCAAATTTCTTGGGATCCCGGTAGACAATCAGGTCGGCAAAGTTCGCCAAGATCGCCAACGAGTCCTGATCAACCTGGGATAGCCGCCCTAAGCCGACGATGTAGGAATGAGGCCTCCGGTTGAAATGAGAGAGAGACCACCCCAGTTGAAACTTTGTGAACTCCAGTGATTTCCCGTCCGCAGAATATTGGCCGACGTGCCTCACTGCCTCCTCATTCACGGGCTCCACAAAGAAATACTTATTTTTCCAGTTCTTCAGAGAGTCGGAATAAGACATGAAAATCTTTACCCCTCTCTTAGCCCGGAAGCTCACATGTTCCCACCGATCCTTGGTTCCATCCTCATGCCTCCGGTTAACCTCAAAAAGGTGGAAGAAGAGGTCACAAGAGATTGGCCTCTCCAGATGAATGCACATCAACTCAAAAGCCCGGAGGAATGCCCATGAGTTGGGATGAAGTTGGGAAGGAGCGGGGTTCAAGATCTCCAAAGCCTCTTGTTGAAAGGCGGTGAACAGGGGGCTAACGTGCATATCAAGGATCGTCACCCCGTACATAACAAATTTCAGAGCTTTCGGCCAGACGGCCACATGCTGGTCTTCAGCCATTCCCTCCACATTCCAGATCTGATCCTTCCGGGAAAGGCGATTGACGAAGAAACTCATATCGTCCCCGGTCCTATAGAGGGACGGAATCCCCCTCAACGCCTCCGACACCCAGGAATACTCCCGAGGAACAGTGAGAGGTAGGGATAAGGGAACATCGACCGGCCCTACTCCGGCTCGAGGATATTGGTCGGAATCACCTTCTTCATACGCGGGCTCCCCGCAATGCCCAAGACCGTCTTCATTGTTGCGGCTCTCAGCCACCTCCGCCTCACTCTCCTCCGAACTCCAACTAGTACTACCCTGTTCTTCATGGTCGGGCTCGGCGTCAGAATCACCCGAATCAAGGACCACCACCTCTGTGTTATCTTCATCTACCGTCTCGTTGCTGGGAACCCCGGGAGACCGGTCTTCTGCGTGAGTAGGAGCGGAGCCCAAGTCGTCTTGAACCTCGGGAATAGCCGACCCGGGGGGGCTAGCACGAATTTCCCTCGACTCTCCAATACCGGAAGCCATTGTTTGTGCGAAATTAGGGCGATCTATGTCAGCAACCCGACGGGTTTGTTTCGTCCTCGCCAGATCGGTCCTGCAGAAATGGGGGTTTGACGAGTCAGGTTGATACGTAAACAGTGGGTCCACAACCAAGTCGGAACCCGACCTGACGACCCCCACTCTGTATCTACAAATGCGGGTCCGGAGAGAACCCGGTCGTGATCTAAAGCCAGAAGCAATAAAGAAAAGAGGAAAACTAACCTTATGAAAAATGAAGCTCGTCGAACACTCGAGGCAGGTCGCGAACAGCAAAGGCGTCACCGAGAGTCAGCACAACTCTGAAGAACGAAATAAGCTCCGGAACGACTTTAAGATCGGAAGCAGAGCAATTCGCAGAAAAACAATCCAAGTAAGGGGGATCCCCCCTCCTATTTATAGGGAGTAAGAAAGCCAGAGATGGGCCTGGGCCTAGGCTACGTTTTCCAAGGCTAGCCCCTAGACAGGCGCGTCGTTCCAAGCGCCATCATTACCCCAATCATCCTCGAACGACGCGTCCCATCAATGACGTTGCCAGCTGGCACTGAAATCAAGGCGCAGCTATGACCGGATCGCTTCGTTTCCCTCGGCTCGCCCCGGTCTCTTGACCCCGCCGTGACCGGAATCTCTCAAAGCGGACAACCTCGAGTCACTCGGCGCGACCTGAGTCCCTCAGATCGGCTCGGTATACCGTGAAGTATGTCGCCCGAGTTTGGGCCCGACGAAATCTCTAAACGACAAGTCTAGCTCGCCTTAAGGCGACCCGACTTGGGGGGCTACTGTTATGGATTGGGCCTCAATGGCCAATCCACTAAAAAGGCCCAACACCAAAGGATCCAATTCATCCAACGGTGGAGATTGCAGACCTAGATCCAATGGCCCTCCTTCACTCCAGATACCTATAAATAAGCATTGAATGCTCACATTAATGGTATTCATCTCTCACCTACTCTCACTTGTAATTGACTCACTCACTGACTTGAGCGTCGGAGTGTCATTGCAGGTACCACCCCACCTCGGACCGGAGCACCAACTCGGACAACAAAGGACACACGTACCAACTATCTCGGACCGGTCTATCTATCCAAGATCGGATACGTAGCTGAATGCACATCAACTCAAAAGCCCGGAGGAACGCCCATGAGTTGGGATGTAGTTGGGAAGGAGCGAGGTTCAAGATCTCCAAAGCCTCTTGTTGAAAGGCGGTGAACGGGGGGCTAACGTGCATATCAAGGATCGTCACCCCGTACATAACAAATTTCAGAGCTTTCGGCCAGATGGCCACATGCTGGTCTTCAGCCATTCCCTCCATATTCCAGATCTGATCCTTCCGGGAAAGGCGATTGACGAAGAAACTCATATCGTCCCCGGTCCTATAGAGGGACGGATTCCCCCTCAACGCCTCCGACACCCAGGAATACTCCCGGGGAACAGTAAGAGGTAGGGACAAGGGAACATCGACCGGCCCTACTCCGGCTCGGGGATATTGGTCGGAATCACCTTCTTCATACGCGGGCTCCCCGCAATGCCCAAGACCGTCTTCATTGTTGCGGCTCTCAGCCACCTCCGCCTCACTCTCCTCAGAACTCCAACTAGTACTACCCTGTTCTTCACGGTCGGGCTCGGCGTCAGAATCACCCGAATCAAGGACCACCACCTCTGTGTTATCTTCATCTACCGGCTCGTTGCTGGGAACCCCGGGAGACCGGTCTTCTGCGTGGGTAGGAGCGGAGCCCAAGTCGTCTTGAACCACGGGAATAGCCGACCCGGGGGGACTAGCACGAATTTCCATCGACTCTCCAATACCGGAAGCCATTGTTTGTGCGAAATTAGGGCGATCTATGTCAGCAACCCGACGAGTTTGTTTCGTCCTCGCCAGATCGGTCCTGCAGAAATGGGGGCTTGACGAGTCAGGTTGATACGTAAACAGTGGGTCCACAACCAAGTCGGAACCCGACCTGACGACCCCCACTCTGTATCTACAAATGCGGGTCCGGAGAGAACCCGGTCGTGATCTAAAGCCGGAAGCAATAAAGAAAAGAGGAAAACTAACCTTATGAAAAACGAAGCTCGTCGAACACTCGAGGCAGGTCGCGAACAGCAAAGGCGTCACCGAGACTCAGCACAACTCTGAAGAACGAAATAAGCTCCGGAACGACTTTAAGATCGGAAGCAGAGCAATTCGCAGAAAAACAATCCAAGTAAGGGGGATCCCCCCTCCTATTTATAGGGAGTAAGAAAGCCACAGATGGGCCTGGGCCTAGGCTACGTTTTCCAAGGCTAGCCCCTAGACAGGCGCGTCGTTCCAAGCGCCATCATTACCCCAATCATCCTCGAACGACGCGTCCCATCAATGACGTTGCCAGCTGGCACTGAAATCAAGGCGCAGCTATGACCGGATCGCTTCGTTTCCCTCGGCTCGCCCCGGTCTCTTGACCCCGCCGTGACCGAAATCTCTCAAAGCGGACAACCTCGAGTCACTCGGCGCGACCTGAGTCCCTCAGATCGGCCCGGTATACCGTGAAGTATCTCGCCCGAGTTTGGGCCCGACGAAATCTCTAAACGACAAGTCTAGCTCGCCTTAAGGCGACCCGACTTGGGGGGCTACTGTTATGGATTGGGCCTCAATGGCCAATCCACTAAAAAGACCCAACACCAAAGGATCCAATTCATCCAACGGTGGAGATTGCAGACCTAGATCCAACGGCCCTCCTCCACTCCAGATACCTATAAATAAGCATTGAATGCTCACATTAATGGTATTCATCTCTCACCTACTCTCACTTGTAATTGACTCACTCACTGACTTGAGCGTCAGAGTGTCATTGCAGGTACCACCCCACCTCGGACCGGAGCACCAACTCGGACAACCAAGGACACACGTACCAACTATCTCAGACCGGTCTATCTATCCAAGATCGGATACGTAGCTGGAGATACGGTACCGAACAAGAATCTTTAGGAAACGTAGTGGGAGGGACATATTTGATAACAATGGATAGTGAAGTCATTTAAAGTTTTCGTTTTCATTCCATCTACAGTACAAGCTCAATACATTGTATATGTCTTCCAAACATAACCTTTTTATTTCAAATCTTGATGAGTGATATTTTTTTCCTTATAGAGTATGATTTCAATAGCAACCTACAAATATTTATAATTTTATCTACACCAGGATTGAGTTTACTTTTACTACCAACCATTTCACACGCAGGTCAAAGCAAAGAGATGATAAAAATATGCTAAATAGAAACAACAAAAACAATCATAGGTCGCCCGGCGCCACACCAATATTCAAAAAGATATTTATTTTTCTAGAACTCGATCTCTACCCTAATTTGTTCCATGTAATATAAGACAACGTATTCAAAAAGTTTATTTTTCTTACTACTGCCTACTCTATCTGGTTCTCATATTCATTTTTGTAGTCAGTTTTATCATATCGGGAAAAGAAAATACTGATGTTGGAAATGATAAAGGTAGCACCTTTGATTCGTTAGTGACAAAGACAAGTTACATTTCATTATGTATTTCTTGCAATCTAGAAGATAGTAGAATGATATGGAATAGAGATGTTGGAGAATCTATAAGTGGAAGTATCACATGAATGAATGACGTGTTCTTCTTTTTCTTTTGTAAACTCCAAAGATATCTCTTTTTGTTTTATTTTTAATATTTTAGAAAATGTTAATAAAGTTTCAATTTTGAAGAGTCAAACCATCACAAAATCAATCATTGTAATTATTTTGGAGTTAGAGTATAATAATGGTGAGGAGGATGGTATTGATTCAAGCTCCGACGGTGAGTTTGACCATATGTTCTCCGGTGCTGATGATATTCAGGATGAGGAAGAGGTTGAAGAATTGGAATTGAAGGCATTTCTCACTGTAGTGAGAAACACAGGGAAGATTGACCCATCTATTATGGCCAGTGGATCCAACAAATCTTTACCTAACAATCATGAGGTGGCTTCAATATCCAATGAAGGAGATATTCAATTTGCTAAAGAATCTCCTATCACTTCGAAGGGTAGTTACGTCGAGGAAACAAATCCCTCTCTTCTTCTCAAAGCTCAACATTCTGGAACAGAAACTCCATCCGGTGGTGTTCATTCTATAGATCTGCCTTCAATCCAAAATAGGCCCAAATCGAAAGCTGGTTGCGAAAGGTCTCACAAGCAGCGAAAACTTTTAATGGTTGGAGAGAAAAGGAAGAAACGCGCAGGTAAATTACCTCTGGCTCCACGTGAGTTAAAGGAAGTCTCGGTTGGTTCAATTCAAGGCTCTCAAGCACCGGAGAACTCTCACGTGGTTAGTAGAAATCAATCTTCTTTATTTTCTGCTGGTACGGTTCTATGCGGGGGTTCGATTTCGAGTGGTGATATTGCCGCGTGCAACAATAAATTTTGGGCTCTCCAAAGCAAGGCGGTAGCAAGGAAGGTCTGGGAGAACGCTAAGCTTCTCGGGGTACAAGGTAATTTGCCTGATGACAGATATGTTGATTTGATAGAGGATGGTGAGAGAAGAGATGAAGCTGAAAGCAGTAAGAGGGTGAATTCCACTCGGCCTTCATGAATATTTTATCTTTAACTATGAGAGGGTGGGGCGATCGTGGGAAGCGACGCCAGTTGGTGGCTCTTATTAACTCAAGGTCATTTGATTTTATTTGTGTTCAAGAGACGAAGAGGGAGGTGATGGTTGAGCAGGAGGTTGGTATGCTTTGGGGCAATCGTTCGTTTCAATGGATTCATCAACCTTCCCGGGGTTCTTCGGGGGGGTATTCTGTGTTCTTGGCTTGATGGTGCATGTTGATAACTCTATTTTATATAGGTTATTTATGCTCCTAATACTTAAGTCAAAGCTTACTTCTCAAGTAATTCTAGTGCTTAAATATGTGAATATATGAATATTAGAGTAAATATAGGTTATAAGTCAATTCCTTAAACCTTGGGCATAATCAATGCCTTTGTGAATATGTTTGATGTTTTGCTATTAGCGCTGCAGCGGTATGCTATCAAGGAGACGCTACAGCGTTATATGACGACTGACCATTGAGATATTTGTGTGACCACTTGAGGACATGATGAGTCACCACCCTTATCTCTTCCTCTCAGCTGGATATTTTGACTTGCAAGTGGATGCTAAATTACACTTGGAGCCCCCTAAATGGAACCCATGTGATAGTTGGTGTACTCCATCATTAGCACTTTTTGTAAAGTACTTTAAGGATAATATCTAAGTCTTATGATCATCATGTGATATTATTATTCTATTAAGACTTAGTTAGTTTTAGATTAATATAGATATTGCTTCATTAGTAAGTAATATACGTAAACACAAGTAGTTGTAACTTGGAAGAAGTACTTCTTATGACATAGTAGCTTTTCTCCATTGTTATACTACCTTCAAGCTTTTATTTTTAGTATAGTTTTCTAGTCTTCATCCAAGGTTTTGCTCACGCCTCAACTTCATCCTTTGTATGCTACTTGGGATCATTGGAGTATATCTTTTGCAACCACTCTTCTCTTGTCTTCATACGGTAATACATACTCTCTAGTTGTATTATGTTGATGGAACTTGTGATGAGCTAACTTTGTTGTAGTTGGATTGTTCTTGGTGTGTAATGAACCTTGAGTAACTTTTGTATAATATTATGATGTTTGTGTTTTATTCCTTGTGTCATAATGCTTTCAATCTTGGTTTGGGAATGATCAACTAAAACAAGGTAACTTTGTGGGTACAGACATGGTTCACAAAGAGAACTCAAGGAATGATATGAATGAAAACCCTTTAAAGACATTTAAAGGAATCACTACTTAACTCCAGACATAGGGGAGTAGTAGTTCATAAGGAAAATGTTGTAAGAGCTTAATATACAGGGGTAAAACTTATTTAGAGCCTAGACATAGGAGTCTTGTAACATAACCCTGACGAAAGTGACTGAAAGGCACGCTACCAAAGCGCTACAGCGTCTACGGACTTTTAAGCGCTACAGCGCTTAACGCTACAGCGTCTAAATATTATTTGAACATTACTCTTGGGAATTTACACAACTACTGAGCTATCCAACTCGCCTTTAAATTACTTCAACTTAATACTGTTTTATCACCACTTATCATGTTTACAACTCTTTACTTTTACTTGTTCCTCAATTCTTTTCACTAAGATTCTAATCACTTAAACTCCTTAGATTAATTCCAATCCCTGTGGGAACGAACTTTACATATCATTATATTACTTGTTGCGATTGTGTATACTTGCACATCACCTTTTCCCACAACAAGTTTTTGGCGCCGTTGCCGGGGATTGCATTTAATTTTCATTGTTTAAGTTTTTAGTAAACTTAGTTCCTATTTTACACTGGTGTGTTGTTTCTTGTTGCTGCAGCAGTAAGCGCTACAGCGTATGCCCAGGTCTCAACCACCAGAATTTGAACCATACTCAGAACCAGAGAGAAGGTTCAGGAAACTAAGATATCTTCAAAGGCTCAGACCCACCATGTCAGAACATAGTCATAGGACCAATTCTGGTAGAGCTACCACTCTACATGGCAGATCTAATTCTGGTAGAGGAGGGACTGAACCAGGTGGAAGGGGTAGAGGTAGACATCAGCAGCCACCCACTCCCACCTTACATGACCAAGAGGACTGGTACAGACATCATTTCATAAATGAAGGACCTGCTCAAATGGTAAATGACAGAGATAGACCAATGAGGGACTATGCTGTGTTTGATCCACAAACCATGGAGACAAGCATAGAAAGACCTACTCTCCATACAGTTCAGTTTGAATTCAAACCTATGATGTTTCAAATGTTGCAAACAGTGGGACAGTTTGGTGGTGCTCCTCAAGAGGACCCATATTTACACTTAAAGCAACTTTTGGAAGTCTGCAGTAACTTCATCATTCCAGGGGTAAGTGATGATGCATTCAGATTAAAACTTTTTCCTTATTCCTTGAAGGATAGAGCAAAGGCCTGGTTAACTTCTCTAGAGCCTAACTCTATCCATACTTGGAATGAAATGACTGAGAAATTCTTAGCAAAATATTTTCCTCCAAGTAAGAATGCAAGAATGAGGAATGAGGTTACTGCATTCAGACAAAAAGATGCTGAAACACTGTTTGAAGCATGGGAGAGATGGAAGGAGCTGTTAAGAAAGTGCCCTCATCATGGTATACCTGTGATTATCCAAATGGAGACCTTCTACAATGGACTAGATCCAACAACCAGACAAATGTTAGATGCTTCTTCAGGGGGTGTGTTGTTGAAAACCTCCTATAATGAGGCATGTGAGCTGATTGATGATATTGCCACAAATAGTTATCAATGGCCTACAGAAAGGTTAGCTCAGCAAAAGAAGGTAGCTGGTGTGCATGAAATAAGTGAAGTTTCTGCTCTATCTGCACAGGTTGCCTCTCTCACTAACATGATAAAATCTATGAACACATCAAACGCTGTAGCGGTTACCGCTGCAGCGGCACGTGAACCAACAGTAGCTGTTATTGAGCAAGCCTCTCCAGGGTCAGTAAGCTGTGTATATTGTGGAGGAGAGCATTTGTATGAAGAATGTCCTGGTAATCCTGTCTCTGTGAACTTTGTGGGTTTCAACAAAAACAATAATCCCTATTCAAATACATATAATCCTGGTTGGAAGAACCACCCCAATTTCAGATGGGGAGCCAACAATGCAACAGCACCTAATTATAGTGCTCCAGCAAATCCACCAGGATTCCCTGCTCAAAACTACCAAAGGCAGAATGCCCCAGTCATAGATAATTCATTGGAAGGATTGATGAAAAGCTTTATGAGTGATTGTAAGACAACTCTTAAAACTCATGAAGCTTCCATTAAAAATCTAGAAGTTCAGATGGGGCAGATGGCTAATGTCCTTTCCCAAAGAATTAGTGGATCATTACCATCCACTACAGAAGCCTCAACTTCAAGTACTACAGGGAAGGAGCATGTAAAAGCTATATCTTTAAGGAGTGGGATAGATTTGATAGGATCATCAACTGTTTCAGATGATGAAAAAAAAAATTCTGAAAAACAAAAAAAACCTACAACAGCCGCTACAGCGCCTGAACCTAACGCTGCAGCGCCTGTTGTTGAAAAAATACCACCACCACCCAAAATTATCCCAACATATCCAGATCCTCCATATCCTCAAAGACTTCGAAAGGCTCATGAAGACAAGCAATTTAACAAATTCCTAGAAGTCCTTAAACAGTTGCACATTAATGTCCCTTTGGTGGAGGCTCTCCAACAAATGCCCAACTATGCAAAGTTCATGAAGGATGTGCTTACTAAGAGGAGGAGACTTGGGGAATTTGAAACAGTAGCAATGACTGGGGAGTGCAGCATGTTGATGCAGAACAAGCTCCCACCCAAATCAAAGGATCCTGGTAGTTTTACCATACCATGCTCAATTGGAAATTTTTACTCTGGTCGTGCTCTATGTGATTTGGGAGTCAGCATAAATCTTATGCCCAAGTCCATATATACACAGCTAGGAGTGGGAACTGCCAGACCTACCTCACTTACACTGCAGCTAGCTAATAGAACTCTTGCATATCCAGAAGGAATCTTAGAAGATGTTCTAATAAAGGTAGACAAATTTGTATTTCCTGTTGATTTTGTAATCTTGGATTTTGATGCAGATAAAGAGGTACCCATCATATTGGGAAAGCCATTCTTGGCCACTGGAAGAACTTTGATAGATGTGCAGAGAGGAGAATTGATCATGAGGGTCAATGACCAAGAAGTCAAGTTCAACATTCTCAATGTTATGAAATTTCCAGGTCCCAACATTGAAGAGTGCTCCTTTGTATCTGCTATTGACAAAGTAGTTCAGGATCACTTCCAGAAAAGCACAGATCATCTGAGGCAATTACTGGACAGCAGTGAAGATACAGGGTCTGATGCAGAAGCTGCAGAAGAGGAGGAGCAGACAGTCAAAGAAATTTGGGCTAAGAAATATGAATCTTTGGAGCAGGAGAATTCAGACATGAGAAAGGATCTCCCATCCACTGAACACCCACCAACTCTGGAACTTAAGGAGTTGCCTTCACACCTCAAATATGCTTATCTAGGTGACAATAGTACTTTGCCTGTTATAATTGCTTCTGACCTTTCTGAAAAGCAAGAACATGATCTGATTCAAACGCTGCAGCGGCATAAAAAAGCAATTGGATGGCAGATGTCAGATATCAAAGGTATCAGCCCAACCATCTGTATGCACAGAATAGTGTTAGAAGAAGATTCTAAAAATTACATTGAAGGGCAGAAGAGGTTGAACCCAATTATGAAAGAGGTGGTGAAGAAGGAAATCATTAAGTGGTTGGATGCAGGTATTGTATACCCCATATCTGACAGTGCATGGGTTAGTCCTATGCAGTGTGTGCCAAAGAAGGGAGGGGTAACAGTAATTGCTAATGAGATGAATGAGCTGCTTCCAACCAAAAAAATAACAGGCTGGAGAATATGCATGGATTACAGGAGGTTGAATAAAGCAACAAGAAAGGACCATTTCCCATTGCCTTTCATTGACCAGATGCTGGACAGGCTAGCAGGTAAAGAATTTTATTGCTTTCTTGATGGTTATTCAGGTTATAACCAGATTGCAATACTGCCTGAAGATCAGCAAAAGACTACATTCACTTGTCCATATGGCACCTTTGCTTTTAGAAGGATGCCATTTGGCCTGTGTAACGCACCTGCAACTTTTCAAAGGTGTATGATGGCAATTTTCTCTGATTACATTGAAAGATCCATGGAAGTCTTCATGGATGATTTCTCTGTGTTTGGAGAAACATTCCATCTATGCCTATCCAACTTGGAAGAAATCTTGATTAGATGTGAAGAAACTAACCATGTGTTGAACTGGGAGAAATGCCATTTTATGGTGCAAGAAGGTATAGTTTTGGGGCATAAGATATCCAAAAAAGGATTGGAAGTGGACAAGGCTAAAATAGAGGTCATTGAGAAGCTATCTCCTCCAACCAACATCAAAGGTATTAGAAGCTTTTTGGGGCATGCTGGATTCTATAGGAGATTCATAAAAGATTTTTCAAAAATCTCCAAACCTCTATGTCAACTATTACAACATGATAACCCCTTCACATTTGATGAGCCATGCATGTTAGCCTTTGATAAATTGAAAAAAGCTTTAATAACAGCACCAGTTATTATAGCTCCTGAATGGAGTAAGCCTTTTGAGCTTATGTGTGATGCTAGTGACTTTGCCATTGGAGCTGTCCTTGGGCAAAGGTATGATAAAATTTTTCACTCTATATATTATGCTAGCAAAACACTTGTAGAAGCTCAATTGAATTACACAGTCACTGAAAAAGAACTATTAGCTGTAGTCTTTGCATTTGACAAATTTAGATCATATTTGGTTGGCACCAAAGTAATTGTCTTTACAGACCATTCAGCCATTAAATACTTGATAACAAAGAAAGATGCAAAGCCTAGGCTAATTAGGTGGGTTCTCCTACTCCAAGAATTTGATTTAGAAATAAGGGATAAAAAAGGAGTGGAGAACCAAGTTGCTGATCATTTGTCTAGATTAGAAAGAGACATTGCAGGTACAGCAGGTGGGGAGATCCAAGAATACTTTCCAGATGAGCAGCTATTGACAATAACTGCTGAATCATCAACCGCTGTAGCGGCTAGTGTAAAAACACTAGACGCTGTAGCGGCTGAACCTGCAACACCTTGGTATCCTGACATAGTAAATTTTTTGGTTAGCAAGGTGGTACCTACTGAGATGACTTATCAGCAAAGGAGAAGGTTCTTCCACACAATGAAACAATATTACTGGGATGAACCTTTTCTATACACGAAGTGTCAAGACAAGTTAATGAGGAGATGCCTAGCAGAGGAAGAACAAATTCAAGTGCTACAACACTGCCATTCTGCACCATGTGGTGGGCATTTTGGTAGTATCAGAACTGCTGCAAAGGTATTGCAATCTGGCTACTATTGGCCTTCACTTTTTAAAGATGCTCAAGACATTATAAAAAAATGTGATAGGTGCCAAAGAACAGGGAATATTTCAAACAAACATGAAATGCCTTTAACAAACATTCTAGAGGTTGAACTCTTTGATGTTTGGGGAATGGATTTCATGGGACATTTTCCCCCTTCTCATGGAAACCTGTACATTCTAGTAGCTGTAGACTATGTTTCAAAATGGGTAGAGGCAGTTGCCCTACCCAACAATGATGCAAGGTCTGTGAGTAAATTTTTATTGAAAAACATTTTCACTCATTTTGGAACTCCTAGAGCCATCATAAGTGATGAGGGATCTCATTTTTGTAATAAATTAATTGAGACCCTATTGGCTAAATATGGAGTCAAGCATAAAATAGCAACTGCTTATCATCCACAAACTAGTGGTCAAACTGAATTGTCAAATAGAGAAATAAAAAGGATGTTGGAAAATATGGTAGGGCCTTCAAGGAAAGAATGGTCAATACATCTAGATGATGCTTTATGGGCCTACAGAACAGCTTATAAAACACCTTTAGGGATGTCTCCCTATAGGTTGGTTTATGGGAAGTCCTGTCACCTACCAATTGAACTTCGGCACAAGGCCCATTGGGCTCTAAAAAAACTCAACTTTGACTACAAGAAAGCAGAAGATGCTAGATTGCTACATCTAAATGAATTGGAAGAACTTAGGCATTTTGCCTATGAGAATGCAGCAATTTATAAAGAAAAAACCAAAATGTGGCATGATCAAAAATTGATAAAAAGGGATCTCACTGAAGGAGGACAGGTATTGCTTTACAACTCCAGGCTAAGATTGTTTCCTGGGAAGTTAAAATCTAGGTGGTCAGGCCCTTTTCAATTGATAAAAATATATAGCCATGGAGCTGTGGACCTCTATGATACAACAACCAATACCACCTTCAAAGTAAATGGCCAAATGATTAAACAATATTTTGGTGAAAATGTGGTAAGAGACAAAACCACCATTGAGCTTAAAGATCTCTAATTTGAAAGAGAAAGTCTGGCTGCAGACTTTAAAGCAAGCGCTCTTGGGAGGCACCCCAAGGATTCTAACAAGTTTTCTGTTTGTATGTTTACTCTCTATGCAGGAAATTAGGATAAACGCTGTAGCGGTTACTTATTACAAGAGCGATGTAGCGGTTGTGTTAAATCAGGGCTGGGTGTGGTCAAACAGAAAAATAAAAAAATCTTGCTCAGAGTGAGCTGGCACTGTACCCTCATACCTAGCCTGAGCTGCACGTGCACCTACTCACCTGCACTTGTCCAATCAACAGTTTCTTTTCTCTCTCCCACTTCACACACAAACAGTCACTTTAATATCTACAACTCCCCACGCTACCATTTTCTCTTTCTTTCTCTCTCCTTGCTCTCTGAAACTACTCTCAACCGTTACCACTCACCATTCATAACCTCCATCCCTTCTTCTTCCTTCGTCCCAACACACACCAACATTTCCCAACAACCAGAAACATATACGCAAAACTCTTAACCAACCATGACCAAAAAGCAAGCTGCCCTAAAACGATCTGGTAAAGAAGCTACTACGAAACCAGAACCCTCCAATCCTGTCAAAACCGCCATGGCCAAAGCAACTCCAGATCCTCAGGTTTTGGAAAATGGACTTCATTGCTGAAAGGGGATTCAAGACAGACAGCGCTCCTGAAGCTTTCTCAACCGCTGTCACAGCGCTAGGTTGGGAGAACTTCATTAAGCATCGTAAGGAATACATGACGTCATTGGTAAGGGAGTTCTATGCTGGCATTGAGGAGCCTAAGGAAGGAAAGCCTCAAACACACTCACTGGTAAGAGGTGAAACTGTTAATTTCAACTCCAGAACCATCAATGATATTTTCCATCTAGGCTATCATGGAAAGGCGTTGGAAAGCAAAGTTCTGAACTGGGGAGATGAAGAAATGGAGGCTGTTAGAAGAAGAATTTTTGTGGAAGGAGCTACATGGGACAAATTTGGGCTGAATGTAAAATAAAAAAGGCCTACTTGTGTGAGGAGGCCAACTTATGGTGTAGTTTCATCAAACACTCTCTGCTGCCTACATCTCACACAACCTTCGTGGAAAAGGAGAGGCTCATTGTTATTGATGCAATAATGGCTGGAGAGAAGATAGATGTAGGAAGGCTAATTGCGAAGGAGATAGAAAAATGCAGAATCAAGAAAGGAGGTAACTTGTATTTTCCTTGTTTAATTACTGATCTCTGCCTGGAAGCTGATGTAGAAGTGGAAATGAAAGAAGAGAGAAGATCCCCTCTGGGGGCATTCCCATGTATTTTTAAAGTTAAGCAGAAACCTACCGCTGCAGCGTCTTTAGACTCTGTAGCGCTGCAGCGCCTAGAGCTTAAGCAGCAGGTTCTCTGCAAATTTGTGAAGGAAAAGTTTGATTGGGAAAAAGCAATGTATGCCCAGATATCAAAAGGAAAGACATCCATTTCCCCGCCTCAACTCCCTGATTGGCTATTGGAGGAAGAGCCAGTTGAAAAAGTAGAGAAAAAGGGAGTTAGGAAAGAAAAGAAGAAAGCTGTGACTAGCCCAGCAAAGAGAGCAAAGCCTAGCCCAGCAAAGAAAGTGCAAAAAACTGTGGTGGTGGAGGAAAGTTTGGATTCTGATGACATTGAGAATATAAGTGAGGAAGATGAAGAAGAAACCATTGCAGTCATGAAAGAGATGGAGAAGCAGGAGGATGAGGAATTTTTGCAGGGAAATGACAACCCCATATAGGGGAAGAGGTCGTGGTCCAGGTGGCCGTGAAGGTGAGGAAAGAGAAGAAATTCAGTGTGATCCAACCCCAAGCCCAAAGAAACCAAAACCCCCCCTGCTAAAGCCAATCCACCATCAACCCCCACCCCCATCCCTGAACCAACCAAACTAACACCCCAGAAAACACCTGCCAAACAGGCCACACCAAAGAAGCCTGAACAAAAGCATCCAATCAGCCAAGAAAACCCAACTGAGCAGCCTAAGAAAGTTTATCAATCATACACCAAAGCAAGAAGAAACCCAGGAGTCAAACTGGCTGAGCACCCAGAAGAAGGTGTTTAGCCAGTAGATGCTGCAGCAACTATGTCTGCAGTACCTAGTGACACAATGCCTGAGGCAATTCTGACCGAGGAGGAAAGTGAGAAGGAGGCTGCTGAGGAACTAGTGAACTTGCAGGATGGAAAAGAACCAGTACTGGAAGAAAAAGAGCAGGAGCAAGAGCAAGCAGAAGAGGAAGAAGGAGTGGTGGAATCAGACGCTGCAGCGGCAGCAGTGCAGGAGTCAAGCGCTACAGCACCACCAACCGCTGTAGCGACAGAGAAGACTACTCCACCTCAACCAAAGAAGAAAAAGGCAACCAAAGGAGCCCCAGCCCCTTCAAGAGCCAATAAGAGGCTCAAGTAGGCCTAAAAAGGTAAGACTTGTTGGCTTCTCATGCCGGTTATGATCTTTCAACTTTGTTTTTGTTGTTCTAAGGCCTCTCCCTTTTGTTGTCCATCAAGCAGTGAGGACACTGCCAAATTTAAATTCTGGGGGAGGACCTTATGGTTATTGAATAATGTTTTGAATTAAGTACAATTATGTTTTTAAATATTAATTATAATTATGCCATAATTTGCATGTGTTGCATGTTTTGTATATTTTGTATGCTTGAATAGGAAATATGATTAGCTGCATGTTTTAAATTTCTTAGTAAGCAAAAGCTAAAATAAATAAGAATTTTTGAGTAAGGCAGCCTTGTGTAAACAATGAAATGGTTTTATTGCTGCTTTTACACAAAATCCAAGCTTAGTGAAGAACCTAGTTAGCTAGGGGTAATCTAAGGATAAAGTTAGTCTAGGATAACCAAGGATTAGTCAAGTTTTCATTAAAAATTGAGAGTTGTTTTAAAGCTAAGTTTGGGGGTGCATCGGTTATGTTAAGGCTAGGAACAAAAGATGATAAATTGGTCTTTGCAAAATGAAATAAAAATGTGCATATGGTCTTGAAAAAAGTTGAAAAAATATCTTAAATAAATTGCTGAGCTGTTCCAAAAAGCATGAAAAGAAAATGCAAATAAGGAGCTCAGTAATGAAGATAGCATCTAGTTTTGATCATCAAAATCCAGCGCTACAGCCTCTACGGACTTTGAAGCGCAACAGCGTTTGATCACCGAGCCAAAAATTTGTGCATTGACCAATATTCTGAAAAATGCCTAATTAAAGCCCTTTGATGTGCTTTGAAGCCCCTCAGATCTTGTGTGAAATTGTTATTCCACTCTTCTTTTTGAAAACATTCTTTGCCTATCCCAAAAGATATCCATTCTTCCCAAAACCTTAGAGAAATTCTGAATTTAACTAGGAACTAAGTTAAGCTTTGATATCACACACTCACAACTGACCAGTAATGATTCTATTTGAATTATGGACCATAATGATGTGTGAAAATGATAAGAATTAGCTTATGCATAAATTCTGTTTAATTTAAAAGCTGCAGCTAGTTATATTATCAGTTTGTCTTGTTCAAGTGTCATTACTTGGGGACAAGCAATGGTTTAAGTTTGGGGGTGTGATAACTCTATTTTATATAGGTTATTTATGCTCCTAATACTTAAGTCAAAGCTTACTTCTCAAGTAATTCTAGTGCTTAAATATGTGAATATATGAATATTAGAGTAAATATAGGTTATAAGTCAATTCCTTAAACCATGGGCATAATCAATGCCTTTGTGAATATGTTTGATGTTTTGCTATTAGCGCTGCAACGGTATGCTATCAAGGAGACGCTACAGCGTTATATGACGGCTGACCATTGAGATATTTGTGTGACCACTTGAGGACATGATGAGTCACCACCCTTATCTCTTCCTCTCAGCTGGATATTTTGACTTGCAAGTGGATGCTAAATTACACTTGGCGCCCCCTAAATGGAACCCATGTGATAGTTGGTGTACTCCATCATTAGCACTTTTTGTAAAGTACTTTAAGGATAATATCTAAGTCTTATGATCATCATGTGATATTATTATTCTATTAAGACTTAGTTAGTTTTAGATTAATATAGATATTGCTTCATTAGTAAGTAATATACGTAGACACAAGTAGTTGTAACTTGGAAGAAGAACTTCTTATGACATAGTAGCTTTTCTCCATTGTTATACTACCTTCAAGCTTTTATTTTTAGTATAGTTTTCTAGTCTTCATCCAAGGTTTTGCTCACGCCTCAACTTCATCCTTTGTATGCTACTTGGGATCATTAATTGGAGTGTATCTTTTGCAACCACTCTTCTCTTGTCTTCATACGGTAATACATACTCTCTAGTTGTATTATGTTGATGGAACTTGTGATGAGCTAACTTTGTTGTAGTTGGATTGTTCTTGGTGTGTAATGAGCCTTGAGTAACTTTTGTATAATATTATGATGTTTGTGTTTTATTCCTTGTGTCATAATGCTTTCAATCTTGGTTTGGGAATGATCAACTAAAACAAGGTAACTTTGTGGGTACAGACATGGTTCACAAAGAGAACTCAAGGAATGATATGAATGAAAACCCTTTAAAGACATTTAAAGGAATCACTACTTAACTCCAGACATAGGGGAGTAGTAGTTCATAAGGAAAATGTTGTAAGAGCTTAATATACAGAGGTAAAACTTATTTAGAGCCTAGACATAGGAGTCTTGTAACATAACCCTGACGAAAGTGACTGAAAGGCACGCTACCAAAGCGCTACAGTGTCTACGGACTTTTAAGCGCTACAGCGCTTAACGCTACAGCGTCTAAATATTATATTTGAACATTACTCTTGGGAATTTACATAACTACTGAGCAATCCAAATCACCTTAAAATTACTTCAACTTAATACTGTTTTATCACCACTTATCATGTTTACAACTCTTTACTTTTACTTGTTCCTCAATTCTTTTCACTTAAACTCCTTAGATTAATTCCAATCCCTGTGGGAACGAACTTTACATATCATTATATTACTTGTTGCGTTTGTGTATACTTGCACATCACCTTTTCCCACAACACATGTACGGTGACGTCACATTAATCTAAGGAGTTTAAGTGAAAAGAATTGAGGAACAAGTAAAAGTAAAGAGTTGTAAACATGATAAGTGGTGATAAAACAGTATTAAGTTGAAGTAATTTAAAGGTGAGTTGGATAGCTCAGTAGTTATGTAAATTCCCAAGAGTAATGTTCAAATAATATTTAGACGCTGTAGCGTTAAGCGCTGTAGCGCTTAAAAGTCCGTAGACGCTGTAGCGCTTTGGTAGCGTGCCTTTCAGTCACTTTCGTCAGGGTTATGTTACAAGACTCCTATGTCTAGGCTCTAAATAAGTTTTACCCCTGTATATTAAGCTCTTACAACATTTGCCTTATGAACTACTACTCCCCTATGTCTAGAGTTAAGTAGTGCTTCCTTTAAATGTCTTTAAAGGGTTTTCATTCATATCATTCATTGAGTTCTCTTTGTGAACCATGTCTGTACCCACAAAGTTACCTTGTTTTAGTTGATCATTCCCAAACCAAGATTGAAAGCATTATGACACAAGGAATAAAACACAAACATCATAATATTATACAAAAGTTACTCAAGGTTCATTACACACCAAGAACAATCCAACTACAACAAAGTTAGCTCATCACAAGTTCCATCAACATAATACAACTAGAGAGTATGTATTACCGTATGAAGACAAGAGAAGAGTGGTTGCAAAAGATACACTCCAATTAATGATCCCAAGTAGCATACAAAGGATGAAGTTGAGGCGTGAGCAAAACCTTGGATGAAGACTAGAAAACTATACTAAAATTAAAAGCTTGAAGGTAGTATAACAATGGAGAAAAGCTACTATGTCATAAGAAGTTCTTCTTCCAAGTTACAACTACTTGTGTCTACGTATATTACTTACTAATGAAGCAATATCTATATTAATCTAAAACTAACTAAGTCTTAATAGAATAATAATATCACATGATGATCATAAGACTTAGATATTATCCTTAAAGTACTTTACAAAAAGTGCTAATGATGGAGTACACCAACTATCACATGGGTTCCATTTAGGGGGCGCCAAGTGTAATTTAGCATCCACTTGGAAGTCAAAATATCCAGCTGAGAGGAGGAGATAAGGGTGGTGACTCATCATGTCCTCAAGTGGTCACACAAATATCTCAATGGTCAGCCGTCATATAACGCTGTAGCGTCTCCTTGATAGCATACCGCTGCAGCGCTAATAGCAAAACATCAAACATATTCACAAAGGCATTGATTATGCCCAAGGTTTAAGGAATTGACTTATAACCTATATTTACTCTAATATTCATATATTCACATATTTAAGCACTAGAATTACTTGAGAAGTAAGCTTTGACTTAAGTATTAGGAGCATAAATAACCTATATAAAATAGAGTTATCACACCCCCAAACTTAAACCATTGCTTTCCCCAAGTAATGACGCTTGAACAAGACAAACTGATCATATAACGAGCTGCAGCTTTTAAATTAAACAGAATTTATGCATAAGCTAATTCTTATCATTTTCACACATCATTATGGTCCATAATTCAAATAGAATCATTACTGCTCAGTTGTGAGTGTGTGATATCAAAGCTTAACTTAGTTCCTAGTTAAATTCAGAATTTCTCTAAGGTTTTGGGAAGAATGGATTTCTTTTGGGTTAGGCAAAGAATGTTTTCAAAAAGAAGAGTGGAATAACAATTTCACACAAGATCTGAGGGGCTTCAAAGCACAACAAAGGGCTTTAATTAGGCATTTTTCAGAATATTGGTCAATGCACAAATTTTTGGCCCGGTGATCAAACGCTGTAGCGCTTCAAAGTCCGTAGACGCTGTAGCGCTGGATTTTGATGATCAAAACTAGATGCTATCTTTATTACTGGGCTCCTTATTTGCATTTTCTTTTCATGCTTTTTGGAACAGCTCAGCAATTTATTTAAGATATTTTTGCAACTTTTTACCAGACCATATGCACATTTTTATTTCATTTTGCAAAGACCAATTTATCATCTTTTGTTCCTAGCCTTAACATAACCGATGCACCCCCAAACTTAGCTTTAAAACAACTCTCAATTTTTAATGAAAACTTGACTAATCCTTGGTTATCCTAGACTAACTTTATCCTTAGATTACCCCTAGCTAACTAGGTTCTTCACTAAGCTTGGATTTTGTGTAAAAGCAGCAATAAAACCATTTCATTGTTTACACAAGGCTGCCTTACTCAAAAATTCTTATTTACTTTAGCTTTTGCTTACTAAGAAATTTAAAACATGCAGCTAATCATATTTCCTATTCAAGCATACAAAATATACAAAACATGCAACACATGCAAATTATGGCATAATTATAATTAATATTTAAAAACATATTGTACTTAATTCAAAACATTATTCAATAACCATAAGGTCCTCCCCCAAAATTTAAATTTGGCAGTGTCCTCACTGCTTGATGGACAACAAAAGGGAGAGGCCTTAGAACAACAAAAACAAAGTTGAAAGATCATAACCGGCATGAGAAGCCAACAAGTCTTGCCTTTTTAGGCCTTCTTGAGCCTCTTACTGGCTCTTGAAGGGGCTGGGGCTCCTTTGGTTGCCTTTTTCTTCTTTGGTTGAGGTGGAGTAGTCTTCTCTGTCGCTACAGCGGTTGGTGGCGCGGTAACGCTTGACTCCTGCACTGCTGCCGCTGCAGCGTCTGATTCCTGCACTCCTTCTTCCTCTTCTGCTTGCTCTTGCTCCTGCTCTTTTTCTTCCAGTACTGGCTCTTTTCCATCCTGCAAGTTCACTAGTTCCTCAGCAGCCTCCTTCTCACTTTCCTCCTCGGTCAGAATTGCCTCAGGCATTGTGTCACTAGGTACTGCAGACATAGTTGCTGTAGCATCTACTGGCTAAACACCTTCTTCTGGGTGCTCAGCCAGTTTGACTCTTGGGTTTCTTCTTGCTTTGGTGTATGATTGATAAACTTTCTTAGGCTGCTCAGTTGGGTTTTCTTGGCTGATTGGATGCTTTTGTTCAGGCTTCTTTGGTGTGGCCTGTTTGGCAGGTGTTTTCTGGGGTGTTAGTTTGGTTGGTTCAGGGATGGGGGTGGGGGTTGATGGTGGATTGGCTTTAGCAGGGGGGATTTTTTGGTTTCTTTGGGCTTGGGGTTGGATCACACTGAATTTCTTCTGCCTCCTCACCTTCTTCACTTTCAGATTCTTCTTCAGTATTACTCTCCTCACCCGATGATTCCTCATCCTCCGGCTTCTCCATATCTTTCATGACTGCAATGGTTTCTTCTTCATCTTCCTCACTTATATTCTCAATGTCATCAGAATCCAAACTTTCCTCCTCCACCACAGCTTTTTGCACTTTCTTTGCTGGGCTAGGCTTTGCTCTCTTTGCTGGGCTAGTCACAGTTTTCTTCTTTTCTTTCCTAACTCCCTTTTTCTCTACTTTTTCAACTGGCTCTTCCTCCAATAGCCAATCAGGGAATTGAGGCGGGGAAATGGATGTCTTTCCTTTTGATATCTGGGCATACATTGCTTTTTCCCAATAAAACTTTTCCTTCACAAATTTGCAGAGAACCTGCTGCTTTAGCTGTAGGTGCTGCAGCGCTACAGAGTCTAGAGACGCTGCAGCGGTAGGTTTCTGCTTAACTTTAAAAATACATGGGAATGCCCCCAGAGGGGATCTTCTCTCTTCTTTCATTTCCACTTCTACATCAGCTTCCAGGCAGAGATCAGTAATTAAACAAGGAAAATACAAGTTACCTCCTTTCTTGATTCTGCATTTTTCTATCTCCTTCGCAATTAGCCTTCCTACATCTATCTTCTCTCCAGCCATTATTGCATCAATAACAATGAGCCTCTCCTTTTCCACGAAGGTTGTGTTAGATGTAGGCAGCAGTGAGTGTTTGATGAAACTACACCATAAGTTGGCCTCCTCACACAAGTAGGCCTTTTTGATTTTATATTCAGCCCCAAATTTGCCCCATGTAGCTCCTTCCACACAAATTCTTCTTCTAACAGCCTCCATTTCTTCATCTCCCCAGTTCAGAACTTTGATTTCCAACGCCTTTCCATGATAGCCTAGATGGAAAATATCATTGATGGTTCTGGAGTTGAAATTAACAGTTTCACCTCTTACCAGTGAGTGTGTTTGAGGCTTTCCTTCCTTAGGCTCCTCAATGCCAGCATAGAACTCCCTTACCAATGACGTCATGTATTCCTTACGATGCTTAATGAAGTTCTCCCAACCTAGCGTTGTGACAGCGGTTGAGAAAGCTTCAGGAGCGCTGTCTGTCTTGAACCCCCTTTCAGCAATGAAGTCCATTTTCCAAAACCTCTGAGGATCTGGAGTTGCTTTGGCCATGGCGGTTTTGACAGGATTGGAGGGTTCTGTTTTCGTAGTAGCTCCTTTACCAGATCGTTTTAGGGCAGCTTGCTTTTTGGTCATGGTTGGTTAAGAGTTTTTGCGTATATGTTTCTGGTTGTTGGGAAATGTTGGTGTGTGTTGGGACGAAGGAAGAAGAAGGGATGGAGGTTATAAATGGTGAGTGGTAACGGTTGAGAGTAGTTTCAGAGAGCAAGGAGAGAGAAAGAAAGAGAAAATGGTAGCGTGGGGAGTTGTAGATATTAAAGTGACCGTTTGTGAGTGAAGTGGGAGAGAGAAAAGAAACTGTTGATTGGACAAGTGCAGGTGAGTAGGTGCACGTGCAGCTCAGGCTAGGTATGAGGGTACAGTGCCAGCTCACTCTGAGCAAGATTTTTTTATTTTTTTGTTTGACCACACCCAGCCCTGATTTAACACAACCGCTACAGCGCTCTTGTAATAAGTAACCGCTACAGCGTTTATCCTAATTTCCTGCATAGAGAATAAACATACAAAAAGAAAACTTGTTAGAATCCTTGGGGTGCCTCCCAAGAGCGCTTGCTTTAAAGTCTGCAGCCAGACTTTCTCTTTCAAATTAGAGATCTTTAAGCTCAATTGTGGTTTTGTCTCTTACCACATTTTCACCAAAATATTGTTTAATCCTTTGGCCATTTACTTTGAAGGTGGTATTGGTTGCTGTATCATAGAGGTCCACATCTCCATGGCTATATATTTTTATCAATTGAAAAGGGCCTGACCACCTAGATTTTAACTTCCCAGGAAACAATCTTAGCCTGGAGTTGTAAAGCAATACCTGTCCTCCTTCAGTGAGATCCCTTTTTATCAATTTTTGATTATGCCACATTTTGGTTTTTTCTTTATAAATTGTTGCATTCTCATAGGCAAAATGCCCAAGTTCTTCCAATTCATTTAGCTGTAGCAATCTAGCATCTCCTGCTTTCTTGTAGTCAAAGTTGAGTTTTTAGAGCCCAATGGGCCTTGTGCTGAAGTTCAATTGGTAGGTGACAGAACTTCCCATAAACCAACCTATAGGGAGACATCCCTAAAGGTGTTTTATAAGCTGTTCTGTAGGCCCATAAAGCATCATCTAGATGTATTGACCATTCTTTCCTTGAAGGCCCTACCATCTTTTCCAACATCCTTTTTATTTCTCTGTTTGACAATTCAGTTTGACCACTAGTTTGTGGATGATAAGCAGTTGCTATTTTATGCTTGACTCCATATTTAGCCAATAGGGTCTCAATTAATTTATTACAAAAATGAGATCCCTCATCACTTATGATGGCTCTAGGAGTTCCAAAACGAGTGAAAATGTTTTTCAATAAAAATTTACTCACAGACCTTGCATCATTGTTGGGTAGGGCAACTGCCTCTACCCATTTTGAAACATAGTCTACAGCTACTAGAATGTACAGGTTTCCATGAGAAGGGGGAAAATGTCCCATGAAATCCATTCCCTAAACATCAAAGAGTTCAACCTGTAACACCCCGATAAATTCTAACATATAGAATTACCGAAATGCACTAAATGGCATACATCAGAGTACTTCCTGTTATTGAAATATTGAACACATCTAAAACTCTCGATAATATATATATATATCAAATGGTTCTCTGAACCTCATAAACTTCCTGAAAATGCTTAAGTTTCAAAACTTAAGGCTTGTACATAATCCTGGTGTTCAATACTCAAAACATAAAGTAGCGGAAACAATTTTACAACTTAAACAACGAAAGTTATACAATCGGAACATAGAAACAATAAATGGGACAAAGGTCTAAAACATGAAACTAGGTCTTCAATGACTCCAAGAGTCACACCAGCTAACCGTGCTTTGTCGCCTTTGCTTTTCCCTGTTTCTCTGTAAAAACCACAAATATGAAGGGTGAGATAAACATTATCTCAGTGAGTCCTATCGAGACCCCTTACTAACTCTAGCGGTTCATTATGCCTTGTTTTGAACTCTTGGTCCTAAAAAACGACCACGTGGAATTACATTTAGTTCCTGTAACCTTCATGCTCATGGCCCTCCTAAGCGACTCATGAAGCATGCAATCTTTGTTCCATGTTTTTAGCATAACACCTCAGTCTACCTATTTTATAGGCACTTCTTGACTTTGGTGAACCCATCCCGCTATTTCTAGTGGGGGAAACATTCTTGAGTCTAGGTTTTGGGGCTCATGACTTCCCCTCCCCTAGTATGCTAACCTCTAAGGGTCGTCACCCTTTTTCCTCTTGTATTTATTATACATTATATATCCATGTACCCGCAATGGGCTGTTAGTCATTTCAGTCAAGTACCGTGTAACATATCAGTCAAATACCGTGTATTATGTCAGTCAAGTACCGTGTATCATTATTGACATATGTCCTCTCGCGTTCTCTAAGTACGGTTTTCCATTTTTGTTCATAACACACAAGTTTTCTAGTAAACATGTTCAATCTCATGACATCGATATCTTTACATTGTTGGGGGACCTTGGGGAATGGATTAGAAGAGAATTGGAATCATTTGGAACGGATAAAAAGGTACTTTGAATTTGAAGATCAGAAGGTCTCACACGACCCGTGCGCTGTTGAACAAAGATGTAAAAGATTTCCAGAAAGATACGCACGACCCGTGCGACTAGGCGCACGATCCGGGCGTTGTTGAATAAAAGTTCCAGAAGGATACACACGAGCCGTGCGACTAGGCGCACGATCCGTGTGTGTTTAAAAACTCAGTTCGTGTAACATCAGATGGGGGCGCACGACCCGTGCACAGAGGCACACGATCCGTGCGTCTCCATCCGTTTTCCAGAAAACCGACTTTTCATGAGTAAATTCCATTCCGTTCCGATTCCAATTTCGTTCCGATCGATATCCCAACATAACAGTTATTATTCCAGACCAGCGAAAGCGATTAAACAGTCAAACAATATATATCATAAATCGACAATCCAATCAATCCGAGCAATTATGCGATTTACGGTTTTTCGATAAAAACGTTTTCGTTAAGTTTTCACAAAGCGGATTTTCCATAGTATCATTTCAGAAAATAACATGACTAGACAACAAAACGTCCCTAAGCGAGTATAGAACTCACCGATTTGACGACCTCGCGAGAAATCACGTTCTCACGAACCGTAACCACTCGGACAATCCCCGTAATCACGTACTCGCACCGAACTCGTCCGATACTCGAAACTGAACTTCGGAACAGCAACCAATCACAAATCCAGCTACTGAACTTCCTCCTTGACTACGGAATTGGCGTCTCTCGAACTTTGGCGATTCGATCCGAAATTTGAGGAACCAACATTTCCAATTTCGCATCCGTTTTCCAGAATCAGTGAGCAGTTTTGTAACACGTGTATCTTGGTCAAATCGTGGCCAAAACCCTTCAAACCAGTGCCCATTCTGTAGATAATTTTGTCTACTTTCTGATGGTCAAAGGATCATACGCATGCATCCAGTAACTTGGGAGATACACCCGAAACAAGGTGACTGGGTCAAAACTGTCTCTAATCCAAAACTGAAACTTGCAATTCCTTTTTCTTCCACCATACTCAATGAAATCGGTTCATTCTTGTGCCTAATCCGAAGCATTTCGTGTCTAGTTTCTGAATCATCAAGAATCATGTTCATCCGAGCTGTGCACAGAGAGATATCGGTTAAACACTGAAGAGGGTTCCTACGGGTTTCTCCAACAA
Organism: Astragalus membranaceus; assembly: GCA_039519185.1. Taxonomy (NCBI): domain Eukaryota; kingdom Viridiplantae; phylum Streptophyta; class Magnoliopsida; order Fabales; family Fabaceae; genus Astragalus; species Astragalus membranaceus. The sequence continues at coordinate 36,439,975 of CM076849.1, read as the reverse complement.
AATATGGTTCTTCAAGGAGAACTTGTTGCATCTCCAACTCCATTTTTTTCTCACCTTGGGCCTTGAAGTTTCAGAAATGGTAGAATGGAATTCAGAAGGGTGATGATGGTGTTTTTGGTATCAAATTGAAGAGGAAGAAAAATGAAAGAGATTGGTGTAAAGACATTGCACATGCATGAAGGATTTGAGTGTAGCTCTTCACTTCTTTCTCACTCTCTCTCTTGAATTTCTCCTCCCTCTCTCTCACCATGTTTTCTGAGTTTTGATGAAAATGAAGCTGAGTGTGTTGTAATGCTTCAGCTGTGCTTCACTTAAAAGGGCGAAATGACCATAATGCCCCTATGTCCAAATTTTGCTTAAACTTCCTTAATTTCTTCTTAAGTCAATTTTTTATCCAACAATACTTATACAATGGTCACATATTGCATATAGTGATGTTCTGTGGAGGATGGTTTAGCCGAAACTCATTAATGTGTGGAAAAGACGAAAATACCCCTGTGCTCCTATTTGCTTAAAATCCCAATTAACTCACCATATGATAATTAATCAAAAATGCTTAATTAATCATCTTGACCTCTTGCTAATTTAAATAATTTAAATTAGCGAAATTGGGGATGTTACAATCACCCCAACTTTTAAAAATTTTGTCCTCAAAATTGACAAAACGTACCTCATTCGAAAAGATGGGGATACTTCACCCGCATGTTCTCCTCTACTTCCTGTGTTGCTTGGTCGGGTGAGGCACTGTAACACCCCTTTTCTAATAACTTTACTTTTAATAAAATCAGAGTCTCTTTTTTTTTTTTTTTTGAAAACAATCAAAGTGAGTGCTACACTTACTTCATAAAAATCAAGATACATAACACCATAAGGAAAAGGTTTAGTTCGCATCAACTAAATCCAATCACCATCAGCAGCGGAATAATAATCAGTTCAAAATTAAAGCCAATACATCACCAATGAAAACTAACAGTTTTAGGAAAATAAAGCATAAACATAAGGACACCCCCCCTGGTGCTACGTATCAGAGCGTGACACTTCCTACCAGACGAAGGCATAAGAAATCCTTCACTCGCTATTACCTGCACGTTGCCGACATAAGAAGCAACATAAAAGCAGTAGGGTGAGTCTCTTTTCATAATTAATAACATATGAGAATTAAGCACTGCATAGGAAAAGGAAACCAGGCACACCAATTCATAACAATAGGAAACATTCGCATCAGCATACTAAATTCCAAACAGCACTATATAATATATGAATATGTATGTAATGCAACCCAAACTCCACGGGTACATGCATGTCGGATCCGTCACCAATACAAATAGGCCGTAGCCTCTGCTCACCAAATCAAAATTAGGCCGTAGCCTCTGCTCACCAATAATGCATATGTCCATGAGATGCTTTGGGAATGCATTACAACACACCAAGTCCAAGCAATTCATCATTTAAAATTCATGATCTCCCCATTGTATATTAATCAGCTCACCTCATTAAAATTAGGCCGTAGCCTCTGCTCACCAATCTCACCTTATCACACTCACCTATTCAGCTCACCACTCACACCAACACCAATTCAAATAGACCAGCTTAGGACATTGACACAACATAGGGAAAGTGGGTAAAAATAGCCATTTGGACACTTGAACACCCTCAGCCAGAAACACCAGTGAAAATAAATTATTTTTGCATAAAATTGAGACTATTGGATAGGCACTGAAATTAGCTTCAAAACGCATTTTGAACCGTTGGATTTGGATAACCGAGTCAAAAGTTATATTAAAAACAGTTTAGGAAAAATGTTAGACATTCTGGAAACAGGCGCATGGGCGCTGGGCGCCCAGGGGCAACACAGCGCTTGGCGCATGGGCGCTTGGCGCCCAGGAGAGGCAACACGCAACAGCGCACAGGCGCATAGGCGCTTGGCGCCCAGGAGCAACACGCGCAACAGCGCACAGGCGCTAGGCGCCCAGGGGAACAAGCGCGCAACAGCGCACAGGCGCTAGGCGCCCAAGAGGCAACACGCGCACATAGGCGCTGGCGCCCAGAAGCAACACCCAGGGAACAGCAGCAACATGGCGCCCAAGCACTAGGCGCCTAAGGCCAACATGCTACACAACTCATTTTGCTTCGAAATTCATTTTACACGAGCCAAATGCTCAGGACATGATAACTCAATAAAAATTTTATCAAAAACTGAACTTTAATTTTGGCGCCCATGCACTAGGCACCTAGTGAAATTACGCAACTCAACTCCTTTCTTGACCAAAATCAGTTTTCATGAGCCATTTTACCCAAGTATAAAAACCTGAAAACAATTTTCACAAAACTATCACCAGAACTTTGGGGCCCTTGGCGCCCATGACACAAGCAACAAGTGCCAAAACTGGCAGCACGGGGAACACAGTAGGCAACACAGGCAACAGGGACAGCAACACAGGCAACAGGGACAGCAACACGGGCAACACAGTGACACAGAATTTTGGAAAACTGGCGCAGCACACTGCTGGGCACTTGGCGCCCATGACCATGGCGCAAAACAGAATTTTCAGCAACAATCCATATGGCGCCTAAGGCGCCTAGGGGCATCCAAACGGAAATTTTCCCACTCTAAATTACCAATTAAAATTCACCAAAACGCCCAATTACATATATGATACTAAGGGTCACCATGATTTTCACTTTTCAACAAACAAGTGTCAACAAGTCATATATTCAAACATATGACATACAATTCACATTTTGCAATAATCAAACATCAATTCATGCGATTTTCAACATAGGCAATCCATGATCATATATTACAACACTACGATTAATTCAATCAACACGCAATTCATTCATATGATTTATCCTAGAACCTAACCCTAGGCACTACAATTCGCATAAGCCATTAAAGATAAAAAGAGGACCCCCTAACCTTGTGAATTTCGAATTTGATAGCCAAGCTCCAAGGAAAAATGCGAATCACAATTGAGCCTCCTCCTCTTCTCTTTGAGCTTCGCCCCTTTCTTCTACTTCTCCTCTTCTATTCGCAACTTTTCTCTTCTCACTTCTCCTCTCTTTTACGTTACTTTCTTTCTTTTCACAATTGAGACAAAAATGCCACTAAGTCACAAGACCCATAGTGAGTCGAATCCTATGACTATCCAATGGGTCATGGGCTCACTTGTGGGTCATGGGCTCCGTGCACCATCTAATTCGAGACAACACCTCCTAATAATTTAAAATTAAATAAATACATTAAACCTTGAATTATTTAATTAAATTAAATAAATATTGTAAGCCTTAAATAATTTAATTAAATAAATAATTAAATTATTTTGGGGCGTTACAACTCTCCCCCACTTAGAATATTTCGTCCTCGAAATTACCTGAATCAAACAACTCCGGATATGCTTCCCGCATCCTGCTCTCCAGCTCCCAAGTCATACTCTCACCAGCAGCTCCCAACCACACCACCTTCACCAACGGAATTTCCTTCCCTCTCAGAATCTTTACTTCTCTATCTTCAATCCGCACAGGCATAGTCTCAACCGTGAGATTATCCCGTACCTCTACTTCGTCCATCTGAATCACATGAGACGGGTCCGGAACATACTTTCGAAGTTGCGACACGTGAAACACGTCATGCAAGTTCGAAAGATTAGGCGGCAAAGCCACCCTATAGGCAACACTTCCCACCCTCTCCGTAATCTGATACGGACCAATGAAACGGGGAGTCAACTTCTTTGATTTCAAGGCACGCCCAACACCAGTCACCGGAGTGACTCTCAGGAACACATGATCACCGGCCTGAAACTCTAAATCCTTCCTTCTCTTATCATGATAGCTCTTTTGCCGACTCTGCGACGCTTTCATCTTCTCACGGATCAATTTTACCTTCTCAGTTGTTTCTCGCACAATTTCAGGCCCCAACACTGCACTCTCCCCAGATTCATACCAACACAACGGAGTCCTACATCTCCGACCATACAATGCCTCAAACGGTGCCATACCAATACTAGAGTGAAAACTGTTGTTATAGGTGAATTCTATCAACGAAAGATGAGAATCCCATGAACCTCCCTGCTCAAGAACACATGCCCTCAACAAGTCCTCTAACGACTGAATAGTCCTCTCCGTCTGACCATCTGTCTGCGGATGATAAGCGGAGCTCAACCTCAACTTAGAACCCAAAGCTTCCTGCAAACTCTTCCAAAATTCAGAGGTGAATCTTGGATCTCTATCAGACACAATACTAAGCGGAACGCCATGCAACTTCACAATAGTCTTGATGTAGATTTCTGCCAACTTTGGAACTGGATAAGTCATATTAATTGGTAAGAAATGAGCCGACTTAGACAACCTGTCCACAACTACCCATATAGCATCAAACCCTCTCACTGTATTTGGCAACCCTGTTACAAAGTCCATGGAAATGCTATCCCATTTCCATTCCGGAATCTCCAATGGTTGCATCAACCCCGCAGGCTTCTGATGCTCAATCTTAGACTTCTGACAAGTCAGACAAGAATATACAAACTGAGCCACATCCTTCTTCATACCAGGCCACCAGAACATTTTCTTCAAATCTTGGTACATTTTCGTAGCCCCGGGATGAATACTCAACTTACTTCTATGGCTCTCCTCAAGAATCATTCTCTTCATCTCAGCATCGTCAGGAATGCAGATCCTATCTCTGAATCTTAATACACCTTGGGAATCTAACTTGAAATCTCCATCCACATCTTGATCATTCACAACCAACAGGTCTACCAACTTTACATCTGACTTTTGTGCTTCTCGGACACTAACCAAAAATTCATTTCCGATCTTCAACATCCCCAATCTGACACTCTGCGGTGTCACTTCACAAACCAGACTCATGTCTCGAAACTGCTCAATCAATTCTAACTCTTTCACCATCATAGCCGACATATGCAAACTCTTCCGACTTAAAGCATCAGCCACGACATTAGCTTTGCCGGGGTGATAGTTCAAGCCGAAATCATAATCCTTCAGCAATTCTAACCAACGTCTCTGTCTCATATTTAGCTCCTTCTGATCAAACAAGTATTTCAGACTCTTATGGTCGCTAAACACTTCAAATCTGGTACCATACAGATAATGCCTCCAAATTTTCAGCACAAACACAATTGCAGCTAGTTCCAAATCATGAGTAGGGTAGTTCTTCTCATGGGTCCTCAACTGTCTGGACGCATAAGCTACTACCTTACCCTCTTGCATCAATACACCTCCCAAACCCATCTTGGAAGCATCGCAATATACTACAAACGGTCGATCAGGAACAGGCAAAGTCAAAACGGGCGACGTAGTCAACCTCTTCTTCAACTCATTGAAGCTCTCCTCACAGCGTGCATCCCACACAAAAGCTCTTCCCTTACACGTCAATTGAGTCAACGGAAGTGCCAACTTCGAGAAACCTTCAATAAATCTCCTATAATAACCAGCTAATCCCAAGAAGCTTCTGATTTCTGTAACTGACTTCGGGCTCTCCCATTGAGACACAGCATCAACCTTGGCTGGGTCCACAGCTATACCATTACCAGAGATAATATGACCAAGGAAACCTACTTCATTCAGCCAGAACTCACACTTAGACAATTTTGCATACAATTTCTTTTCTTTCAGCACTTCTAGCACTAACCTCAAATGTTCTACATGCTCCTCTTCTGTCTTAGAATACACCAGAATGTCGTCAATAAACACAACGACAAACCGATCCAAGTAACTATGGAAAGTACGATTCATGTACTCCATAAACACACCCGGCGCGTTGGTAACACCAAACGGCATCACAGAATACTCATAGTGCCCATATCTCGTTCTGAAAGCGGTTTTCTGAATGTCTTCATCCTTTACCTTGATCTGGTGATAACCTGACCTCAAATCGATTTTACTAAACACCTTAGCACCTACCAACTGGTCCATCAGATCATCAATTCTGGGAAGCGGATACCTGTTCTTTATTGTCACTTTGTTCAATTGCCTATAATCGACACAAAGTCTCATGCTCCCGTCCTTCTTTTTCACTAACAATACCGGAGCACCCCACGGTGACACACTTGGCCTTACAAATTTCTTCTCAAGCAGATCTTCTAATTGCTTTTTCAATTCAGACAACTCTGAGGCTGACATTCGGTACGGTGCCATAGACACAGGCCTAGTACCAGGTATAAGGTCAATGGCAAACTCAACCTCCCTCTCTGGCGGAACACTTGGAATTTCATCTGGGAACACTTCAGGGAACTCACACACTACTTGAACCCTTTCAATGATTGCCTGATTCTCAGCAGACAATGACGCCATCAAAGCAAACAGATGAACTCCCTCCTTCATTACCTTATGCAAATGACCAGCAGGCAACAACACCGATTCTTCCTCTTCAGGAGGAAAGAAACTCACAGACCTCCGGAAACAATTAATATGCACATGGTTATGCACTAACCAGTCCATACCAAGAATGACATCCAACCCTCCCAACGGCAAACAAATAAGATCAACAAGAAAATCTCTGCCGAAGATTGACAGAGGGCACTTAGCACACACAAGAGAGGTAGTTACTGAACCCTTAGCTGGAGTGTCAATAACCATCTCTCTCATCATAGAAGATAAAACAAGGTCCAATTTCTCAGCACACAAAGCAGCAATAAATGAATGCGTAGCACCAGTATCAATAATAGCAATCAAAGGAATACCATTAATAAAACATGTACCTCTAATCTCATTAGTATCCTCTGATCCTGCGAGAGCAAACACTTTTCCATGGGACTTCTCTTTCTTCGGCTTAGTACACCTAGTACTAATATGACCTGATTCCCCGCAATTGTAGCACACCACATCCCTTTTCTCACATTTTGCAGCCACGTGACCTTCTTTACCGCATTTGAAACATTTATTATCTGAGCAGTCAAAACTCTTGTGACCCGGCTTGCCACACCTGTAGCACACAACCTTCGCAGGGGCATCTCCCCCACTTGCTTTCTTATTGTCAGCATACCTCTGCTTACCCTTACCAGCTGGAGCCTCATACGGTTTACCCCGGTTCTGAAATTTACCCCTCAGATCCTTCATGACCCTGGAGTGAGCATTACTATCATCCTCATATATCCTGCAACTGTCGATCAAATCAGCGAATACCCGAATCTTCTGGTACCCCACAGCCTTCTTAATATCAGCCCTCAGCCCATTCTCAAACTTGATACACTTTGAGAACTCAGAATCAGCATCCGCATAATGGGGATAAAACTTAGCCAATTCAGTGAACTTGGCAGCATACTCTGTCACTGACATGCTTCCTTGCTTCAGCTCAAGGAATTCTATTTCTTTCTTACCTCTCACATCTTCAGGAAAATATTTCCGCAAGAACTCTCTGCGGAAAACAGCCCAAGTTATCTCTTCATTAGCAACTTCTAACCTCTGCCTCACCTCCATCCACCAATCATCAGCTTCCTCTGCCAGTGTATGGGTACCATACCTGACCTTCTGCGCATCATCACAATCCATGACCCGGAATATTCTTTCAATCTCTTTCAGCCATGCCAAAGCACCATCTGGATTATACTTGCCCTTAAAGACAGGTGGATTCTCTCTCTGGAACGTAGCCAAATTGCGCGTCCCATCATTAACAGCACCGGGTATATTACCCATCGCCCCGGCTATAGCCTGCAAGGCAGCAGCAAGTGCAGCATCGTCCCGTCTGGCCATTTCAAACTATCACTGCAGCACAAACAGAAATTTAGACTAATCTAACAATTCTATTTGTCATAAGACACTATGACAAGACGACTTGGCCGGACAGACCGAACTGCTTTGATACCACTAATGTAACACCCCTTTTCTAATAACTTTACTTTTAATAAAATCAGAGTCTCTTTTTTTTTTTTTGAAAACAATCAAAGTGAGTGCTACACTTACTTCATAAAAATCAAGATACATAACACCATAAGGAAAAGGTTTAGTTCGCATCAACTAAATCCAATCACCATCAGCAGCGGAATAATAATCAGTTCAAAATTAAAGCCAATACATCACCAATGAAAACTAACAGTTTTAGGAAAATAAAGCATAAACATAAGGACACCCCCCCTGGTGCTACGTATCAGAGCGTGACACTTCCTACCAGACGAAGGCATAAGAAATCCTTCACTCGCTATTACCTGCACGTTGCCGACATAAGAAGCAACATAAAAGCAGTAGGGTGAGTCTCTTTTCATAATTAATAACATATGAGAATTAAGCACTGCATAGGAAAAGGAAACCAGGCACACCAATTCATAACAATAGGAAACATTCGCATCAGCATACTAAATTCCAAACAGCACTATATAATATATGAATATGTATGTAATGCAACCCAAACTCCACGGGTACATGCATGTCGGATCCGTCACCAATACAAATAGGCCGTAGCCTCTGCTCACCAAATCAAAATTAGGCCGTAGCCTCTGCTCACCAATAATGCATATGTCCATGAGATGCTATGGGAATGCATTACAACACACCAAGTCCAAGCAATTCATCATTTAAAATTCATGATCTCCCCATTGTATATTAATCAGCTCACCTCATTAAAATTAGGCCGTAGCCTCTGCTCACCAATCTCACCTTATCACACTCACCTATTCAGCTCACCACTCACACCAACACCAATTCAAATAGACCAGCTTAGGACATTGACACAACATAGGGAAAGTGGGTAAAAATAGCCATTTGGACACTTGAACACCCTCAGCCAGAAACACCAGTGAAAATAAATTATTTTTGCATAAAATTGAGACTATTGGATAGGCACTGAAATTAGCTTCAAAACGCATTTTGAACCGTTGGATTTGGATAACCGAGTCAAAAGTTATATTAAAAACAGTTTAGGAAAAATGTTAGACATTCTGGAAACAGGCGCATGGGCGCTGGGCGCCCAGGGGCAACACAGCGCTTGGCGCATGGGCGCTTGGCGCCCAGGAGAGGCAACACGCAACAGCGCACAGGCGCATAGGCGCTTGGCGCCCAGGAGCAACACGCGCAACAGCGCACAGGCGCTAGGCGCCCAGGGGAACAAGCGCGCAACAGCGCACAGGCGCTAGGCGCCCAAGAGGCAACACGCGCACATAGGCGCTGGCGCCCAGAAGCAACACCCAGGGAACAGCAGCAACATGGCGCCCAAGCACTAGGCGCCTAAGGCCAACATGCTACACAACTCATTTTGCTTCGAAATTCATTTTACACGAGCCAAATGCTCAGGACATGATAACTCAATAAAAATTTTATCAAAAACTGAACTTTAATTTTGGCGCCCATGCACTAGGCACCTAGTGAAATTACGCAACTCAACTCCTTTCTTGACCAAAATCAGTTTTCATGAGCCATTTTACCCAAGTATAAAAACCTGAAAACAATTTTCACAAAACTATCACCAGAACTTTGGGGCCCTTGGCGCCCATGACACAAGCAACAAGTGCCAAAACTGGCAGCACAGGGAACACAGTAGGCAACACAGGCAACAGGGACAGCAACACAGGCAACAGGGACAGCAACACGGGCAACACAGTGACACAGAATTTTGGAAAACTGGCGCAGCACACTGCTGGGCACTTGGCGCCCATGACCATGGCGCAAAACAGAATTTTCAGCAACAATCCATATGGCGCCTAAGGCGCCTAGGGGCATCCAAACGGAAATTTTCCCACTCTAAATTACCAATTAAAATTCACCAAAACGCCCAATTACATATATGATACTAAGGGTCACCATGATTTTCACTTTTCAACAAACAAGTGTCAACAAGTCATATATTCAAACATATGACATACAATTCACATTTTGCAATAATCAAACATCAATTCATGCGATTTTCAACATAGGCAATCCATGATCATATATTACAACACTACGATTAATTCAATCAACACGCAATTCATTCATATGATTTATCCTAGAACCTAACCCTAGGCACTACAATTCGCATAAGCCATTAAAGATAAAAAGAGGACCCCCTAACCTTGTGAATTTCGAATTTGATAGCCAAGCTCCAAGGAAAAATGCGAATCACAATTGAGCCTCCTCCTCTTCTCTTTGAGCTTCGCCCCTTTCTTCTACTTCTCCTCTTCTATTCGCAACTTTTCTCTTCTCACTTCTCCTCTCTTTTACGTTACTTTCTTTCTTTTCACAATTGAGACAAAAATGCCACTAAGTCACAAGACCCATAGTGAGTCGAATCCTATGACTATCCAATGGGTCATGGGCTCACTTGTGGGTCATGGGCTCCGTGCACCATCTAATTCGAGACAACACCTCCTAATAATTTAAAATTAAATAAATACATTAAACCTTGAATTATTTAATTAAATTAAATAAATATTGTAAGCCTTAAATAATTTAATTAAATAAATAATTAAATTATTTTGGGGCGTTACAGGCACCGTCCCAAAGCACCTTGACAATAGGAATTGCTCTCGTCCGGAGCGTTTTCTCGCCACGTTCGATGATCCTGACTGGAGTAGGCTGATAAGATAAATCCAGTCTGATGTCAATCGCTTCATAACTTAATGGTTGATTCGGATCATGAATATACTTCCTTAACCGCGATATATGAAACACATCGTGTAATCTGGACAATTCTAGAGGTAATGCAATGCGATACGCTACCGGCCCAGCTCGCTCGATAATCTGGAAGGGTTCGACATACCGAGGACTGAGCTTCTTTGCTCGCAAAGCAATACCGGTTCCGATGGTTGGAGAAAGTCTCAAAAAGACATGGTCTCCTTCTTTGAATTCTAACGGCCTTCTTCTCTTATCCGCATAACTCTTCTGCCGACTCTGCGCGGCTTTCATCCTTTCTCTTATCTGACGGATCTTCTCCGTAGTCTCAGGGACCAAATCGGTCCCAACAATCTCTGCTCGCCTATATCCCACCAACACAATGGTGTTCTGCACTTCCTTCCATACAATGCTTCATATGGAGCCAGTCCGATACTAGAATGGTAACTGTTGTATGAAAACTCCACCAATGGAAGGTGATCCTCCCATCTGCCTCCACTATCGAGTACACAAGCTCTCAACATATCCTCCAATGTCTGGATTGTCCTCTCAGTCTGCCCGTCTGTCTGTGGATGGTAAGCAGTGCTAACACACACAGTTGTTCCCAACGCCATGTGCAATGCTCTCCAAAATCGAGATGTGAACTTGGGATCTCGATCACAGATGATACTTGTAGGGATTCCATGCAACTTCACAATATTCTTGAGATACTCATCTGCTAACTTAGCAACCTTGTGATTCGAACGCACTGGAATAAAATGAGCGAACTTGGTCAGGCGATCCACCACTACCCAAATAGAATCATTTTCGGCTTGGGACCGTGGCAATCCCATGACAAAATCCATAGATATGCTTTCCCATTTCCATTCAGGTACATTCAACGGTTGTAACTGGCCACCTGGCTTCTGGTGCTCTATCTTAACCTTTTGACAAGTCAAGCATTGAGACACAAACTCTGCAATATCCACTTTCATACCCGGCCACCAGTACAATTGCTTCAAATCTTGATACATCTTGGTAGACCCAGGATGTATTGAGAACTGACTCTTATGAGCCTCTCCTAGAACTTGCCTCTTTACATTCTCATCATTCGGCACACAGATTCTACCATCAAAACGAATTACGCCATCACCGTCTTCGGTGTAATTCAGCAATCTTTTCTGTGCTTGCAGTTCTACATCACCTTCTTGGGCTGAGCGAATCAGATTTCTCAATGAACTTGAAATCTGAATATGGCTCAACACCAACTTGTTCCTTCTTGACTTAACTCTCAAGTTAAGGTCTCTAAACGATTCCAACAAGGACATCTCGTGCATCATCAACTCTGCAGCATGGATAGATTTTCTGCTTAAAGCATCGGCCACAACATTAGCCTTACCAGGATGGTACTTCAATTCGAAATCGTAATCCTTCAGGAATTCTACCCATCTCCTCTGTCTGTTGTTCAGCTCCTTTTGGTCAAACAAATATTTAAGGCTCTTGTGGTCACTAAAGACTTCGAAACGAGACCCATACAGGTAATGTCTCCAAATCTTTAGGGCAAACACAATCGCCGCCAACTCTAAATCATGAGTAGGGTAATTCTCTTCGTGCGGCTTCAACTGCCTGGAGGCATAGGCAACTACTTGTTGACTCTGCATCAGGACACATCCCAAACCCTTACCAGAGGCGTCGCAATAGATTTGGAAACCTACGGACGGATCTGGAAGAATCAGGATAGGTGCAGAAGTCAAACGGTCCTTCAATTCCGTGAAACAATTATCACAGTCTGAGTCCCAAACAAACGGCTGACCCTTGCAAGTTAACCGAGTGAGTGGAAGAACCAGCTGGGAAAATCCTTGAATGAATCTTCGATAATACCCAGCTAATCCCAAGAAACTTCTTACCTCAGTAACCGTAGATGGTTGTTCCCAGTCTACCACAACTTCAGTCTTACTGGGATCCACTGCAACACCTGCCTGAGATATCACATGGCCCAGAAATTTAACTTCGAGCATCCAAAAATCACATTTGGACGGCTTAGCGTACAACTTCTTCTCTCGGAGTACGTTCGGAACAATTCGAAGATGTTGCACATGCTCCTCAATTGTCTTAGAGTACACCAAGATATCATCAATGAACACCACCACAAACCGATCCAGATAGGGATTTAAAAAATCCGATTCATATAATCCATGAATACGGCTGGAGCATTGGTCAAACCGAAGGGCATCACTACAAATTCATAGTGTCCATACTTCGTGCGGAAAGCGGTCTTCGGGACGTCCAAAGCTCGAACCCTGATTTGGTGATAACCAGACCTCAAATCAATCTTTGAAAATACAGAAGCTCCCCTCAATTGGTCTAACAAATCATCAATCCTCGGTAGAGGGTACTTGTTCTTGATAGTCACCTTATTCAACTGACGATCATCAATACACAATCTCATACTTCCGTCCTCCTTCTTGACAAGCAACACTGGAGCACCCATGGTGAGGCACTCGGCCGGATAAACCGTTTGGAAATTAGCTCTTCCAATTGGACTTTCAATTCCCTCAACTCTAAAGGCGACATTCTATACGGGGCTATAGAAATTGGTCCAGTGCCTGGAGCCAACCCTATAGAAAACTCCACCTCACGATCCGGAGGAAACGAAGGAACTTCATCAGGAAACACATCAAGAAATTCATTAGCAACTTGCACAGAAGATAAATCTAGACCTGTCTCAGTGGATGCAGACAACGTCATGACATAAGCTTCTGCGCCTTGAAACAAACAGTCACTGGCTGAAGTGAATGAGATAACAACTTCAGAATTGGTCGGCTGCAGCTCCACTGACTCGGAGGCGAAACCGATAGTCCGATGAAACAATCAACATTCACATGGTTTGCAGTCGTTCATCTCATACCTAGGACAATATCCACATTCTCGGTGGAGTGTCTGTAGCCTTGACTTTCTGAGCATCTGCAGTGTAAACCCTCTCTCGAGTTGAAGCAGGCTGATCTGACTCTTTCTTTTCCTCTTTTTGGGGACTCTGGATTGAGTGACCCTTTTTCTTAAAATATTACCACTGAGTCGCACTAGGACGACATCCACCTCTTGGGCTTCCTACCAGCAAAACACTTGGAGAATCTTGAGGAATCATACAACTGCACTTTCTTTCCCTTGATAGGTTACCTTTTAACTTTGCACTCGGAGTTGATGGCTTAACTACCTTCTCCTTTCCAGTATTCCCTAAGATGAAATGGGTTTTAAGGAACTTCGGTCTTGGTCGAGGACTACGTCTTGGTCATCCTTCCATAATTCCGCTCATGATACACCAAGTATTGAGTTGATCAGGCTCAATGTCTCTTAGCATCACAAGTGTAATCACAACAAGGACTAACAAGGAATCGACTCAACCCTAAACTAAACTAAGCCCGACAAGGTCGAACTGCTCTGATACCATAATGTAACACCCCGATAAATTCTAACATATAGAATTACCGAAATGCACTAAATGGCATACATCAGAGTACTTCCTGTTATTGAAATATTGAACACATCTAAAACTCTCGATAATATATATATATATATATATATATATATATATATATATATATATATATATATATATATATATATATCAAATGGTTCTCTGAACCTCATAAACTTCCTGAAAATGCTTAAGTTTCAAAACTTAAGGCTTGTACATAATCCTGGTGTTCAATACTCAAAACATAAAGTAGCGGAAACGATTTTACAACTTAAACAACGAAAGTTATACAATCGGAACATAGAAACAATAAATGGGACAAAGGTCTAAAACATGAAACTAGGTCTTCAATGACTCCAAGAGTCACACCAGCTAACCGTGCTTTGTCGCGTTTGCTTTTCCCTGTTTCTCTGTAAAAACCACAAATATGAAGGGTGAGATAAACATTATCTCAGTGAGTCCTATCGAGACCCCTTACTAACTCTAGCGGTTCATTATGCCTTGTTTTGAACTCGTGGTCCTAAAAAGCGACCACGTGGAATTACATTTAGTTCCTGTAACCTTCATGCTCATGGCCCTCCTAAGCGACTCATGAAGCATGCAATCTTTGTTCCATGTTTTTAGCATAACACCTAAGTCTACCTATTTTATAGGCACTTCTTGACTTTGGTGAACCCATCCCGCTATTTCTAGTGGGGGAAACATTCTTGAGTCTAGGTTTTGGGGCTCATGACTTCCCCTCCCCTAGTATGCTAACCTCTAAGGGTCGTCACCCTTTTTCCTCTTGTATTTATTATACATTATATATCCATGTACCCGCAATGGGCTGTTAGTCATTTCAGTCAAGTACCGTGTAACATATCAGTCAAATACCGTGTATTATGTCAGTCAAGTACCGTGTATCATTATTGACATATGTCCTCTCGCGTTCTCTAAGTACGGTTTTCCATTTTTGTTCATAACACACAAGTTTTCTAGTAAACATGTTCAATCTCATGACATCGATATCTTTACATTGTTGGGGGGCCTTGGTGAATGGATTAGAAGAGAATTGGAATCATTTGGAACGGATAAAAAGGTACTTTGAATTTGAAGATCAGAAGGTCTCACACGACCCGTGCGTGTAGGCGCACGACCCGTGCGCTGTTGAACAAAGATGTAAAAGATTTCCAGAAAGATACGCACGACCCGTGCGACTAGGCGCACGATCCGAGCGTTGTTGAATAAAAGTTCCAGAAGGATACACACGAGCCGTGCGACTAGGCGCACGATCCGTGTGTGTTTAAAAACTCAGTTCGTGTAACATCAGATGGGGGCGCACGACCCGTGCACATAGGCACACGATCCGTGCGTCTCCATCCGTTTTCCAGAAAACCGACTTTTCATGAGTAAATTCCATTCCGTTCCGATTCCAATTTCGTTCCGATCGATATCCCAACATAACAGTTATTATTCCAGACCAGCGAAAGCGATTAAACAGTCAAACAATATATATCATAAATCGACAATCCAATCAATCCGAGCAATTATGCGATTTACGGTTTTTCGATAAAAACGTTTTCGTTAAGTTTTCACAAAGCGGATTTTCCATAGTATCATTTCAGAAAATAACATGACTCGACAACAAAACGTCCCTAACCGAGTATAGAACTCACCGATTTGACGACCTCGCGAGAAATCACGTCCTCACGAACCGTAACCACTCGAACAATCCCCGTAATCACGTACTCGCACCGAACTCGTCCGATACTCGAAACTGAACTTCGGAACAGCAACCAATCACAAATCCAGCTACTGAACTTCCTCCTTGACTACGGAATTGGCGTCTCTCGAACTTTGGCGATTCGATCCGAAATTTGAGGAACCAACATTTCCAATTTCGCATCCGTTTTCCAGAATCAGTGAGCAGTTTTGTAACACGTGTATCTTGGTCAAATCGTGGCCAAAACCCTTCAAACCAGTGCCCATTCTGTAGATAATTTTGTCTACTTTCTGATGGTCAAAGGATCATACGCATGCATCCAGTAACTTGGGAGATACACCCGAAACAAGGTGACTGGGTCAAAATTGTCTCTAATCCAAAACTGAAACTTGTAATTCCTTTTTCTTCCACCATACTCAATGAAATCGGTTCATTCTTGTGCCTAATCCGAAGAATTTCTTGTCTAGTTTCTGAATCATCAAGAATCATGTTCATCCGAGCTGTTCACAGAGAGATATCGGTTAAACACTGAAGAGGGTTCCTACGGGTTTCTCCAACAAAATATGGTTCTTCAAGGAGAACTTGTTGCATCTCCAACTCCATTTTTTTCTCACCTTGGGCCTTGAAGTTTCAGAAATGGTAGAATGGAATTCAGAAGGGTGATGATGGTGTTTTTGGTATCAAATTGAAGAGGAAGAAAAATGAAAGAGATTGGTGTAAAGACATTGCACATGCATGAAGGATTTGAGTGTAGCTCTTCACTTCTTTCTCACTCTCTCTCTTGAATTTCTCCTCCCTCTCTCTCACCATGTTTTCTGAGTTTTGATGAAAATGAAGCTGAGTGTGTTGTAATGCTTCAGCTGAGCTTCACTTAAAAGGGCGAAATGACCATAATGCCCCTATGTCCAAATTTTGCTTAAACTTCCTTAATTTCTTCTTAAGTCAATTTTTTATCCAACAATACTTATACAATGGTCACATATTGCATATAGTGATGTTCTGTGGAGGATGGTTTAGCCGAAACTCATTAATGTGTGGAAAAGACGAAAATACCCCTGTGCTCCTATTTGCTTAAAATCCCAATTAACTCACCATATGATAATTAATCAAAAATGCTTAATTAATCATCTTGACCTCTTGCTAATTTAAATAATTTAAATTAGCGAAATTGGGGATGTTACAATCACCCCAACTTTTAAAAATTTTGTCCTCAAAATTGACAAAACGTACCTCATCCGAAAAGATGGGGATACTTCACCCGCATGTTCTCCTCTACTTCCTGTGTTGCTTGGTCGGGTGAGGCACCGTCCCAAAGCACCTTGACAATAGGAATTGCTCTCGTCCGGAGCGTTTTCTCGCCACGTTCGATGATCCTGATTGGAGTAGGCTGATAAGATAAATCCAGTCTGATGTCAATCGCTTCATAACTTAATGGTTGATTCGGATCATGAATATACTTCCTTAACCGCGATATATGAAACACATCGTGTAATCTGGACAATTCTAGAGGTAATGCAATGCGATACGCTACCGGCCCAGCTCGCTCGATAATCTGGAAGGGTTCGACATACCGAGGACTGAGCTTCTTTGCTCGCAAAGCAATACCGGTTCCGATGGTTGGAGAAAGTCTCAAAAAGACATGGTCTCCTTCTTTGAATTCTAACGGCCTTCTTCTCTTATCCGCATAACTCTTCTGCCGACTCTGCGCGGCTTTCATCCTTTCTCTTATCTGACGGATCTTCTCCGTAGTCTCAGGGACCAAATCGGTCCCAACAATCTCTGCTCGCCTATATCCCACCAACACAATGGTGTTCTGCACTTCCTTCCATACAATGCTTCATATGGAGCCAGTCCGATACTAGAATGGTAACTGTTGTATGAAAACTCCACCAATGGAAGGTGATCCTCCCATCTGCCTCCACTATCGAGTACACAAGCTCTCAACATATCCTCCAATGTCTGGATTGTCCTCTCAGTCTGCCCGTCTGTCTGTGGATGGTAAGCAGTGCTAACACACACAGTTGTTCCCAACGCCATGTGCAATGCTCTCCAAAATCGAGATGTGAACTTGGGATCATCCAGAGAAATCATCCATGAAGACTTCCATGGATCTTTCAATGTAATCAGAGAAAATTGCCATCATACACCTTTGAAAGGTGGCAGGTGCATTACACAGGCCAAATGGCATCCTTCTAAAAGCAAAGGTGCCATGTGGACAAGTGAATGTAGTCTTTTGCTGATCTTCAGGCAGTATTGCAATCTGGTTATAACCTGAATAACCATCAAGAAAGCAATAAAATTCTTTACCTGCTAGCCTGTCTAGCATATGGTCAATGAAAGGCAATGGGAGCAGCTCATTCTTTACCTGCTAGCCTGTAATTGGTGTGGTTTATTATATGCAAGTATATATAGTCACACAAGTAATAAAGTGATAAGAAAGGTCGAACCCACAGGGATTATGTATTGTAAATTTTTGTAGTTCAAAGTGTACACTTAGTGTGTCTACACTATTCAGTATTTTTGGTTTGGAGTTTTCAAAGTAAGTAAAATAATAATAAGCAATAAAATGTGTGAGAAATCAGTTGGAAAAAGTAGTTGAGATGTTTTCACCAAGTACTTTACTTCTAAGTGTTTTAATGGAGTATGTAGTGTGGGAACACTGGATGTAGGTGCATCAGTTTGTGCCTTTCAGCACTTCTCTTCAGAGTTTCATTACAAGCTCTTATGATCTTTGTTTTTTACAGTAAAGAAAGGTTTGCCAATTCCTCCCTTGCCTCCTAACAATGATCCAAGTTGCTAAATAGGTTCACTCTTCTAATTTTATTATCCTAAGGACTATGCTATCCTATGTCTAGGTTTTAGCATGTGTTTAACAAAGTTTCCTTTATTAAATACTTGTCCCTATTAACTCTTGAGTTCATAAATGTAGCCCATGTCTGCTGCTACAAGTTTTACCTATTCTAAAGTGATCAATTCCAGAATAAGTTGAAAGAAGTGTTATGCAAGAGTTTAAAGTGTTTACACTACATAAACCATAATAACATATTTAGAAGTTCATTACAAGGTTAGAACATCTCAACTTAAGGGAATTTAGCTCATGTTACTCATGTTATAAAGCAAAGAATGTGCAAAGAACATAAGTAAATGAATAATAAAGCAAAAGAACTTAAAAGAGTAGAGATTACTTGAATAGAAGATCTTTTGCATTAAGTTCCCAAGTTGAAGTACAATAAAGATTTCTTACACGAATTTCTTCAAAGTAGAAGTGAAGGGAATGGTTGTCAAGCACTTCATCACCTTCCTCTCCTTAGAAACTTGAAATGAAACTAAACTAAACCTAAACTAAGCGAAAAGATAAAGGATTTAAAGATGTGAAAGATGATAGAAGATAGGATTCTTTTCTTGTGAAGATATGATATCTATTTATAGGCTTGAAAGCTTTCCTCTTGCAAGGGGTTTCCTTTGGCGTGAAAGATCAGCCGAGGAGACCGAACATGGTTAATTTGTTGACAACCAATCAAGCAAGCTGCACAGGTTTGGTCGCTTGCATGCATAACAAAAGATGAGGTCCATTGGAGAAGTGCCACATGTCTTTTAGATAAGTTTGAGTCTTGCAACTTGATTTTTATGTGTATCGCCGACTTCAGCAAGTGGCTCAGCTCCAGGTGACTAGGCATGACGTCACTAATCAAGTGTGGAAGCATTGAAATGGTCTTTGGATGTTTTGGTATAAACTGCAGAATTTTAGCAGGTGTTGGCAGTGTTTCCACTCCTAGTGTTTCCACTCCTGGTGTTGGCAGTGTTCCCACTCCTGCAGTAGCTGCACTGAACAAAAACATCAAACCTAACAAGATGTGTGCATTTTGCCTAGATCATTGCCCTTTATCCATTTGAATATTTAGAATGCTGTTCCTTGATAAATAAGCTATAAATATATATAAATGTTCTTGAAAATAAGCAATAACTCAAGCTTGATTGTATGAATAACTCTATATAAAATAGAGTTATCACACCCCTAAACTTAAATTGTTGCTTGTCCTCAAGCAACGACAAGAAACAAAACATAATAATTTATGAAGACATCTCAACTCATGTTTTTCAGGAAGTGTTTGAAGTGTATTGATAAGCCTTTCTCTTTTGGTGCTTTTTCTTTCATGCCTTTGCTTTCTTAAAACATTCAGAGTTATAAAAACTCTTTTGTGTGAGTGTGTGGCCCATTGAGTTTCTAATTGGTTCCATAACTGAACAAAGAGTTTTTCCTTAGCTTTTTGAAAAAGATGGAACTCTTTTGGTCACTCTTAGAGATTTTTCAAAATATGGCCGAGACTAACAATTTCTTCAAGTATTTAGGGGACTCTTAAGCACAACAAAGGGCTTTTGGTGTTCCAACTTGTTGAGCCAATACCTTATTTCTATTCTTGGTGTTTGATTTTTGTTGATGTAATGCAGTGAGTGCAAAAACATCATTTTTGGATTGTAGGTTCACCTTATTTTGAGTGTAGGTGCCTTTTGATGTAGATGGTGTTGGCACACTAAGTGTTGCCACACTTGAAAACTCTTTGAGTATTTTTGGTAGCGTACACTGCCCTCCTCACTGACCTCCACATGCATTTTCTTTTTTTTTCTTGGTTTGTTTTTCTTTTTCTCTTTGAACTTTGTTCATATTTTTCAAACCAAATTGCACTTAAGGGACAGGTTCAGTTTATATGACTCAAGCAAGTGTAGCTCATTTTTGGGATATTTTTGGTATTTTTGAGTGGTTTTGACACTTGTGGCTTGCACTCTTCAAGCTGTCACACTTTGGCCTTTGTATTCATGGAATTTCCCCCAAACTTAAGTCTTTATGCTTTTCTAAATTTTTAATAAAAATCTAATTTTGACCTCAAATTTCCAAAATTTCCTTGGCTTTAGATAGCTCTTGATCTAGCATGGTTCTTTTCAAAACTCAATTTTGTTGTGTCAAAGTATTTATAAAACTGATCATTTTTAGAAAACAAGGCTTTTAAAATTTGACTCATTGATACACTTCTTCAATTTTTGAGAAAAAAATGAATTGATCATGTTTCATAATCATTTTAATTCTAAAAACAAATTGATGCACTTAATTCACCATGTTAATACAAATTATCATGCCTTGTTAAGTACATCTAAAACTTAAAACATACTAACACTACATACTCACATGCTATAAATACTTACTCAAACATATTTTTATATTCATACATATATATTAGTACTAGGTTCAAAACATGCTGCAAATATAGTGCATACACAAAAATATATACTATTCTCCACTCTCCCCCCCCCCAACTTAAATATGAGCAGTGTCCCCTGATCAGTGTATTTTAATGCACTCTTTATAGCTTTTCACTTGGTGATTTTAATTGTGCTTTGTGCCTAATATTTAAGTCTTAGCACGTTTCTAGACTTTGGGTCTTATTTAAGCAATATAATAATTTATTGATTAATTCTTGTGTTTTATTGCATATTGACCCCTGTCTACTCTGTCGACCATAACTTTGGCTGTGGTTATCCGATTAAGGCGTGCGAGTATGCGTTGGAAAGCTAAGGAGCAGAGATACAATTCTTCTGTTGAGCTCAAAACCAAATTCAGACGTCTTAAAGGCGAAAACTGCGAATTACCGAAGCAGTACTGTGTAAAACGGGTTTTGGGCCAAATATTAGTTTGTTAACGGGCTTTTATCCAATAACCCAGTTAGGGATTAGGTATTTTCGTTTTGTTCTGGTTAAATACACTTTTCAGAGCCGTCTTGACTCTCTTACGCATTCCTACTTTCAACTTTACGTTTTGTGCCCTAACCTCCATGGAAGCTTAATGCCCTAGATCAATCTATTGGTGAAGGGTGTTGCTGTAAGGATTTTGAGGTTCAGTGCTTAATATTTATTTCGTTTTTATGGTTTTAATTCTTTCTCTATCAAATTCATCTCTGTAATTCTTGCTGCAAATTCGGTTTGTGTTTTGCTTAAATACTCAAACTCTATGATTTGCTTATGTGATTCGTTTTATGATTCGGTTTTGCTTAATCACTTAATCATGATTCTGTTTTGCAACTTTCATTATACAAACTATTTTATCGCTTGTTTAATTTAGTTTGGATAGAAATTGATAGAGTCTATGGCGCTTGTTTATAGGATTGATAGAATTCAGTTATGATGTTAATTGTGATACTGGCACTTGTTCGCTATCACGATTGATTGAACACATTGTTTTGACGCTTGCTTTAAAACGGTGCGAATTCGTATGAACTGATTAACGCTTGTTTAGTTAGTTTATGATCAATCAAGAATTATCAAACTATGCACGAATCTTTATTTTAGAACCGATGATAAATCCAAAAAACGCATCCGAAACCAATGGATTGATTGTCTCTCTAAATTGTTGAACTCCCTTAAACACAAATTGTTTTCTTCAAAACCCCTTTTTATTGTTTATTTTGGTTCCTGATTTTGGTAATTTCTGTATTTAGAGATCCTCGAGAGACGACCAAGGTCTCTTACCTTGATACTATATTTACCTTTTATTAATTATTTTGACCCGCGTACGACCGCTGATCAAATTGGCGCCGTTGCCGGGGATCTCTAATTAGGGATTGCCAAGTTCAGGATCCCACTAACAGTACTAACATTTTAGTTTGTGTCTTTGTTGAGTTTTCAGGTTTTGTTACAGGTCGTAGGCATTCTGCTGAATTCTGGTTTTTTAGGTAAAAAAAAACGATTTTCAGGTGATCTGGTCAGATTGCTCCGAAAATTGGTCAGAAAATCCGAAAAAAATCAAGGAGTAGGACTCCCTTAATGGAGCCTAGGCCGAAAAATCCTAAATTCATTCGTTTTCTATTTTTAATTAATTATTCGAATATTTTATAATCTCAAAAAAATCCAAAAAAATTTTCATAATCTTCTTTTGATTTTATTAGATTTTTAGTGCAGTTTTTATATTTTTTAGATTATCTTTGATTCGTTTTTTATTTTCTTCCTTAATTTTAGCATAACTTATTTGATTTTAACTCTAATTCTGATTCAGTTGATTTAAACATGGTTGTTGTTTATGAACCTTCACTGGAGGATCTCATTAAAGAGATGGCTATTCAAAATCTCCAATTCCAACAAACAACAGATTCCACACTTAAGGAATTGGAGATAATAGTTGGACAATTAACCACTACAGTTAATCAGATACAGGCCCAGAGATCAAACGAACTGTCTGCCCAGGAAGTAGTGAATCATAATGTCCCAAATCCTCTCATTGTCAGTGCAGTTACTCTTGTTGAAACTCTAGAGGTTGATACACTTTACATAGTTGATGTTGTGGATGTGGTTGTTGCTGCTATTGAGCAGCCACATGTTGTAGAGCTCAAACCACTCCCTGAAAATTTGAAATGCGCATATTTAGGGGGAAGTGCAAATTTGTCTGTGATTATTCCAGTTAACCTTGAATCTGAACAGGAAAAGTTATCGCCAATTCTAAGCGAACATAGGAAAGGTATTGGATGGACCTTGGCGGACATTCCAACCGAGGAAGTATGGCAAACACGGCAACAAATTAATCCCCTTATTCTGGATGTGTGGAAGAAGAAGGAGACCAAACACGTGTGCAGTAACCATAAAAGAGGTTTCTATGACAAATACCATCCACCTGCAAGCTTCAAATTCTCCACCTTCAAGAGGGAGTTTTCTTTTCTTATCCTTAAGTTATACTTGTTTCTTACATCGAGGACAATATGTGATTTAAGTGTGGGGGTGTGTGTTTTAGTATTTATGTTTTTAATTTTTAACTATAAAAAAAGGAAAAAATTGTTATTTTTGCATGTTTTTTCCATGAATTCTTAGTTTGTATAAGTTGTGGGTGATTTTACTATTCTTTGACCATAGGTGTTGTGACATGATTTGATTGATTTCTTGTTGCTCTGGGTTTAATAAGTTGGATATGAGCACTAAATTTTGCATCATTTGTGATAGTCATTGTCCCTGGTGAGAATTAAGCCTTTTATTGGATGACCTACATTTTGTTATTCTCTCCTTTCTTGTGTGTGACTCACTCATGTTTGTTAGTTACTCTAGAACTTGACTTGATTCTTGTTGAAACACTTGTTCACATGCATGTTTGAAATGATCTAGGCAATTCTGTTTTTTTAGCCACTAGCCAAATAAGCCTACCCTAAATTTATCCCTTTGTGTAAGCCCCTTTGAGCCTTTTTATTTCATTCTTTGTTTTATAGCTCATCACAAGCCCAAAAGTGAAAAACAATGTTATTACCCAATCTTAGAGGGTGAAGGAGCTTTGAATTGAGAATTGTTAAATCCATAAGTGTGGGGGTGTCCAAATTGTGCAATTGTGGTTCTCACTTGGGTTAGTTCTTGGGTTCTCAATGGAAAGTTTGGCAAGTTTATTTGTATAGAAAAATATTCCCCAAGAAAAAAAAAAGAAGAAAAAAATGAAAAAAAAAAGAATGAAAAAAAAAAGCAAAAAAAAAAAAATGCAAAGTGTATATATCTTTTTATCTCTGTATCAAGAAGAGTGAAAGTTGTGTGGAGAGAGTTATGTGGAGAAGTATATCAAAATAGAGAAATTCATCATACCAAATTGAAGTTGGACCCCTTCATGCTCATTCTACAATTGATTTCCATTGCTTCTTTATCCTCTTTGATTGTTTTTAGTCTAGTTCCCCCTTAGGATTATCCTACCTTGACCTTGGCCCCATTACAACCCTTATAAAGACCTTTTGATCTTATGTGCATGTGTTATTAAGTGTGGATGTTAGAAGCTTGTCAAGCATATGGTAGTGCTAACTTTCATTGATGTGCTTATTATGTATATGAGAGTAAACACAAGCCTAGACACTTGAGTGATTGAGAGCATTACTAATACATATCCTGTGAGGACTCATCACTTGTGATTCACTCTCTAGTGCTCTATCCTCTTGTTTGCCTTGATTGTAATTAAGTGCTATCTTTAATTGTCATTCTCCTTGAAGCCTAGGAAAAGAATTTCTCTTATGACTTTGCATTCTTTGGGTTCATTGGAAACTCATGCATTGTTTTCGTGTATTGTTTTGTGTGTTTTGCACGGAGTGCAAAAGCTTAAGTGTGGGGGAATTTGATCAGTGTATTTTAATGCACTCTTTATAGCTTTTCACTTGGTGATTTTAATTGTGCTTTGTGCCTAATATTTAAGTCTTAGCACGTTTCTAGACTTTGGGTCTTATTTAAGCAATATAATAATTTATTGATTAATTCTTGTGTTTTATTGCATATTGACCCCTGTCTACTCTGTCGACCATAACTTTGGCTGTGGTTATCCGATTAAGGCGTGCGAGTATGCGTTGGAAAGCTAAGGAGCAGAGATACAATTCTTCTGTTGAGCTCAAAACCAAATTCAGACGTCTTAAAGGCGAAAACTGCGAATTACCGAAGCAGTACTGTGTAAAACGGGTTTTGGGCCAAATATTAGTTTGTTAACGGGCTTTTATCCAATAACCCAGTTAGGGATTAGGTATTTTCGTTT
This sequence comes from Astragalus membranaceus, assembly GCA_039519185.1. Classification (NCBI taxonomy): domain Eukaryota; kingdom Viridiplantae; phylum Streptophyta; class Magnoliopsida; order Fabales; family Fabaceae; genus Astragalus; species Astragalus membranaceus. The sequence goes on along the minus strand of CM076849.1, from coordinate 36,414,757 downwards.
TGTTCTGGTTAAATACACTTTTCAGAGCCGTCTTGACTCTCTTACGCATTCCTACTTTCAACTTTACGTTTTGTGCCCTAACCTCCATGGAAGCTTAATGCCCTAGATCAATCTATTTTTATATTCATATTTTTATATTCATACATATATATTAGTACTAGGTTCAAAACATGCTGCAAATATAGTGCATACACAAAAATATATACTATTCTCCACTCTCCCCCCCAACTTAAATATGAGCAGTGTCCCCACTGCTCTAAGTTGAGTAAACAAGGGATCCAAAAGTTTGGGAGATATAATCAAAAGTAATTAACACATAGCAGCAAGTTAACACATAGTATTTAGCACATAGAGTATACTACTAAAGCATATTATAAATACTGGAAACAACATTAAAATGTATCTTTTTACTCTTTCTTCTGGAATCTGGGGCTGACTCTCACAGCAGGGCTATGCTTGACTTTTGTCTTCTTTGGCTTCTTAGCAGTGGCCACATCAGAGGTAGGCACACCAGGATTATCTACAGTAGCCTCAGGCATTTCTGCCTCTTCAGGTGTAGCTTCTGCAGGAACATCTGGTGTAGCCAGTGTTTGGACTTCAGGTGCAGGTACACCACTCTGCACTGGAGTTTGCTCAGATTGCTGCTCATTTCCCTCTGGTTGTTGCTCTGCTACCTTCTCAGCTTCTTTCTCTCCTTCTTTGGGTGTAGCTTCCTCAGATACCTCCTTCTCATCAGCTTGTACCTCTGTACCCTGCATCTTCAACTCTGAACCTGCTTTGTCTTTCTCTTTCTCAGGCTCTTCAATGAGTACCTGCATTTGAACTTTCTCAGAAACAATGTTAGTTTGCTCAATAGGTTCTGTTGGTAGGGTGGGTGATTTCTGGGATGGGATGGTTGTATCTTCTTGTGCATCTTGCTTTGGATTTTCAGATTGGGGAGCATTTTCTGTTGGAGTTGTGGGTGTTTTTGGTGTTGAAGTTTGACTGGGGGAATGGTGGGCGGTGGGGGATGGAATGTTGGTTTGTGATGGTGGTGAGGGGGTGTTTGATTGCTGTTGTGATGGTGGTGATGGTGGTTGGGCTTCATTTGTAGATTTCTTTCTTAATTCATACTTTCTTCTGGCACTAGCTTCCATATCATCACTGCCATCATCATCACTGTCACTAACTTCCAGTGACTCAGATTCATCCTCCTCTTCATCCTTTTCAATATCCTTCACAGCTTGCCTTGCCTCTTCATCTTCTTCAGTATCTTCATCACTTACTTCTTCAATTTCTTCCTCCACTCTTGGTTTCTTTCCCTTCTTTTCTTTCTCAGTATCTCTCTTTCTCTTTACTCTCCTCTCTTTCTTATCAGTTTCGTTTTCCACTTCTTCTTTTTCATCAATCACCCAATTAGGAAAAATTGGGGATTCTATTTCTGCTTCAGGGTCATCCCACTTTAATTTCAACCACTCATGCTGTTCTCTTTGAAATTTCCAGACAGCTTGGAGTTTCTGCACCAAGTGTTCAGACACTTCCTGCTCTACAGTATTTTTAATTTTCACTGACCTCACTCTTTCTTTAACTTCAGCAGACAGACCACTAGGAGGGGTTTTTCTGTAGACTTTTTCTAGATCAGAAGTAACAACTCCTTGCTTTTGACACAGTTCAGTGATTAAGCATGGGAAATATAAGAATCCAGATTCCTTGGCTTGACATTCTACAATTTCTTTAGCTATCAATTTCCCTATGTCTACATTATCCTCACATAGGATTGAATCAATAAGAATCAACCTATCTTTAGATAATGTAGAAGTGTGTGAAGTAGGGAGAATTGATGTATCAATGAATAAATGCCAACTGCCAAGCTCAGGGATCAATTCACCAGTTTTAAGTTTGAATTCAGTATTTGTGAATTTCTCTCACTGAGATCCTTCTATTGCTACTCTTTCTTTGATTTTAGTCATTTGCTTCTTTCCATAAGTCTCTAGTTTTACTTCAAATGCATTACCAGTGTATGTGAGATCATAGTGCTTATTGATTCTAGCAGGGTCAAAGAAAACTTTCTTACCTCTAACTTTGGAGAAAAATATAGTACCTCCTCTGTTATTCTGAATTCCTGAGTAGAATTCTCGCACCAATTGCTCCAAGTAGTAGGCTCGGGTTTGAACAAATCTTTCCCAATGCATGTTGTTGACAGTGGAGAGGAATGAATGATGAGCTTTTGCGAAGTTGAAACCACGCTCAGGCAGGAACTTCATGTTCCAAAAGTGCTCACATCCAGGGATTGCTTCCATTGATGCTAGTACTCCTGATTTTCCTTTTTTCGCATGAGTTTCGACACCGGATCCTTTCCCCGTGTTCTTAGAGGCAGCTTGTTTCTTAGCCATTTATGATTTGGAGTGTTTGAGATTGAAAAACTGTTTGTGAGTGGATAGGATTTTTAATCGGTTTTGTGAGAGGGACGAAGAAAATTGAAACTTAGGGTATGTGAAAGGGTTAGTGGGATTTGGTAGTTGAGGTTTATAGCCGTTAAGTTGTGTGGCCTAACATGCAAGCCAACACGTGGAAGTTTAGACTTAACACGCCACTTTCTAACCCTTGATCAGAGATGATTCCACTAAGTTGATGATTTATCAAGTGACAGTTTTCTTCTAAATTATTCTAACACCAGAGTAGGCAGTGTGGCTGCATCAAGTGTGGGAACACCAAGTGTAGAAACACTGGCTACTCTGTTGTCCTGTTTTTCCTGCAAAATAACAAAACATGAAATTGCACAAAATAATAATATTAACTATATATTGTGATGGGTTGCCTCCCTCAAGCGCTTGTTTTAAGAGTCTTACAGCCTGACTTGTACCTTGGTCTAAGGTTTTGCAAAGTGAGTGGTGATCTTGTCTCTCTCTACATGCTCTCCATAGTACATTTTCACTCTTTGTCCATTTACTTTGAAAGTGGTATCAGTGGTTGCATCATATAGATCAACTGCACCATGGGGGTAGATTTTAACTAATTTGAATGGTCCTGACCATCTTGATCTCAGTTTTCCAGGGAAGAGTTTCAACCTAGAATTGTACAACAGAACCATTCCTCCTTCTTTAAGTTCTCTCCTTTGGATTTTCTTGTCATGCCATACTTTGGTTTTAGCTTTATAAATTTCTGCATTCTCATAGGAGAAATGCCTGAATTCTTCTAATTCATTTAGCTCAAGAAACCTTTTCTCTCCTGCCTTTTTGAGATCAAAATTCAACTTTTTGATAGCCCAATATGACTTGTTCTTTAATTCAACAGGGAGATGACATGGCTTGCCATAAACTAACTTATAGGGGGACATTCCTAATGGAGTTTTAAATGCAGTCCTATATGCCCATAATGCTTCATCTAAGTGTAAGGACCAATCTTTTCTATTTGGTCCAACCATTTTCTCAAGCATTCTTTTTATTTCCCTATTTGAAAGTTCAGCTTGTCCACTTGTTTGTGGGTGATAGGCAGTAGCAATCTTATGTTTCACTCCATATTTTGCAAGAAGATTTTCAATAAGTTTGTTGCAAAAATGTGAGCCTTCATCATTGATGATTGCTCTTGGAGTACCAAATCTTGAAAAAATATTTCTTTGGAGAAATTTGCTAACAGATTTAGCATCATTATTTGGCAGTGCTACAGCCTCAATCCATTTAGACACATAGTCTACAGCCACTAAGATGTATTCATTGCCAAAAGAAGGTGGAAAAGGACCCATGAAATCCATGCCCCAAACATCAAAAAGTTCTATTTCTAGAATATTAGTCCTAGGCATTTCATGTCTATTAGATATATTACCACTTCTTTGACATTTATCACAGGTTTTGACCATATAATAAGCATCTTTAAATAGAGTAGGCCAGAAATAACCTGATTGAAGTACCTTAGCTGCTGTTCTTTGGCTTCCAAAGTGACCTCCATATGGTGCAGCATGACAATGCAGGAGCACTGCTTGCTGTTCTTCTTCAGGAATGCATTTTCTCATGATTTGATCAGGACATATCTTGAATAGGTAAGGGTCATCCCAATAGTATTGTTTTACTATGTGGAAGAACCTTCTTTTCTGTTGATAGTTCATGTCACATGGTACAATTTTGCTTACAAGGAAGTTTACTATGTCTGCATACCATGGTGTTGAAACATGAGGTGTGGCCACACTGAGTGCAGAAACACTGGCTGTATTCAAGGTAATTGCTAGTAATTTTTCATCAGGGAAACTTTCCTTGATTTCTTCAATTGTATCTGCATTATTACTTTCAAGTCTAGAGAGGTGATCAGCCACTTGGTTCTCTACTCCTTTCTTATCTTTTATTTCAAGATCAAATTCTTGAAGTAGTAGAACCCATCTTATTAGCCTAGGTTTTGCATCTTTTTTAGAAATCAGATACTTGATGGCAGAATGGTCAGTGTACACAATTACTTTGGTGCCAACCAAGTATGATCTAAATTTTTCAAAAGCAAAAAACCACTGCTAATAGTTCCTTTTCTGTTACAGTGTAGTTCATTTGAGCTTCAATGAGTGTTTTGCTAGCATAGTATATGGTATGAAACACTTTGTTATATCTTTGCCCTAGGACTGCTCCTACTGCAAAGTCACTAGCATCACACATGAGTTCAAAAGGCTTACTCCAATCTGGAGTGACTACAACTGGTGCTGTAACTAAAGCTTTTTTTAGTTTTTGAAAAGCTTCTACACAAGATTCATCAAAATTAAAAGGCACATCATGTTGCAAAAGCATACACAATGGTTTTGAAATTTTTGAAAAGTCTTTGATAAATCTCCTATAGAATCCTGCATGACCTAAAAAACTTCTAATCCCTTTGATTGTTGATGGAGGTGGTAGTTTCTCAATTACCTCTATCTTTGCCCTATCCACTTCAAGACCTTTTTTAGATATTTTATGACCAAGCACAATGCCTTCTTTTACCATGAAATGACATTTTTCCCAATTAAGCACTAAGTTAGTGTCTTCACACCTTTGAAGAATTTCTTCTAAGTTTGAAAGACACAATGAGAATGTTTCTCCAAAAACAGAAAAGTCATCCATGAAGACTTCCATTGATTGCTCAATGAAGTCAGAAAAGATTGACATCATGCATCTTTGAAAGGTAGCAGGAGCATTACAAAGTCCAAAAGGCATCCTTCTAAAGGCAAAAGTGCCATAAGGACAAGTAAAGGTGGTTTTCTGTTGATCCTTAGGTTCAATTGCTATTTGATTGTATCCTGAATAACCATCTAAGAAACAATAGAATTCCTTTCCTGCTAACCTATCTAACATTTGATCTATAAAGGGTAAAGGGAAATGATCTTTCTTAGTGGCCTTATTGAGTTTTCTGTAATCCATACAGATTCTCCACCCTGTTACAGTTCTGGTTGGGATTAATTCATTATTTTTATTGGCTACAACTGTGACTCCACCCTTTTTAGGAACACATTGCACAGGACTAACCCATGCACTATCTGAAATAGGGTAGATAATACCAGCATCTAGCCATTTAATTATTTCCTTCTTAACAACCTCTTTCATTATTGGATTTAATCTTCTTTGCCCTTCTATGCTATTTTTAGAATTTTCTTCTAAAATTATCCTATGCATGCATGTTGAGGGGCTAATCCCTTTAATGTCAGACATTTGCCAACCTATAGCTTTTCTATGTTTTCTCAAGGTGTTAATTAAATCAAGCTCTTGTTCTAAAGATAGATCAGAAGCTATGATTACAGGAAGAGTTTTATCCTCACCTAGAAAAACATATTTTAAATGCTTAGGTAGTTCTTTTAATTCTAGCTTAGGAGGTTGTTCAATAGAAGGTACATTTTCTTTAAGGTTGGGATTTTCTAAATTAAGAGATTCATAAGTTCTAGCCCATACCTTAGGTGTAGCTTGTTCCTTAGGCAATATGCTTTCTTCAATAAATTCCTCAGCAGGCAATGCAGAAACATCAGGTGCTAGTGCATTGGCAAGGTGATCATACTGCTTGTGGAACTGCTTCTCTACCAAATGATCAAGTGAGATTGATGAACACTCTTCACTCTCCTCTGCAGGATACTTCAAAGCATTCAAGACATTAAATTTTACTTCTTGATCATTCACTCTCATGGTTAGCTCTCCTCTTTGCACATCTATCAGTGTTTTCCCTGTTGCCAAGAATGGTCTTCCAAGTATGACTGGCACTTCTTCATCTGCAATGAAATCAAGTATAACAAAATCTGCAGGAAACACAAATTTGTCAACTTGCACCAATATATCCTCAATAATTCCTTCTGGATATGCAATTGATCTATCTGCCAAAGATAATGTCAATGTGGTAGGTTTTGCATTTCCAATCCCTAGCCTTGTGAAGATAGATTTGGGCATCAAATTGATGCTTGCACCTAAATCACATAATGCTCTTCCTGTATAGTACTTACCTATTGAAAAAGGGATTGTAAAGCTACCTGGATCCTTTAGCTTCCTTGGAATTTTGTTTTGTAAAATCAGACTACATTCTTTTGACATAACAACAGTTTCAAATTCCCCTAATCTTTTTCTTTTAGAAAGCACATCTTTCATGAATTTGGCATAGTTTGGCATTTGTTGAAGTGCCTCTATCAAGGGAACATTGATATGCAATTGTTTTAAAACATCTAAAAATTGACTGAATTGCTTCTCCTCATGTATTTTTTTCAATCTTTGAGGAAAAGGAGGAGGAGGGTATTCTGGTACTAACCTTGGAGTAGGAGATGTAGGAACACCAGGTGTTTCTGCATCTTGAGAATTTTTTTCATTTTTATTTTTTTCTCCCTTTTCTGTACCTTCAAGCTCATATGGTTCTGTTAGATCCTTGCCACTTCTCAAAGATATGGCTTTGACCTGCTCCTTACCTTGCCTTTGTGAGGGTGAAGCTTCTGTGTTTGATGGCAAAGTACCTACTGGTCTTTGCTGCAAAGCAGTTGCTAATTGCCCTACTTGGTTCTCTAGGTTCTTAATTGATATATCATGAGCTTGCCTAGCAGTTCTAGTTTCACTAATGAATGATCTAAGCAATTCTTCTAGAGAATTAGCACTGGCGGGTGGGTTTGATCTTTGTTGGCTTTGAGGTAGGAATCCAGGAGGAGTACTTGGTGCAGGTGCACTTTGTGCAGGTGCATTAGAATTGTTCCACCTAAAATTTGGGTGGTTCTTCCATCCTGGATTGTAGGTATGAGAGTAAGGGTTGTTATTTTTATTGTAACCTACATAATTGACAGAGACAGGGTTGCTAGGACATTCTTCATATAGATGGCTTCCTCCACAATACACACAACTTGTAGTTCCTGGAGGGGCTTGTTCTATAGCTGCTGCAGTGTTTTCTTTAGGTGTTGCTACACTAGATGTAGGTGCGCTAGTGCACTGTTTGATCAGATTGGTTAAAGTGGCTACTTGAGCAGATAGGGCTGATATATCATTAATCTCATGTACTCCAGAGGTTCTCTTTTGAACACTTACCCTCTCAGTAGGCCAACTTGAACCATTTGTAGCAATTTTGTCAATAAGATCACATGCTTCATTATAAGACATATTCAAAAGAACACCACCAGCTGATGCATCTAGCATCACTCTGGTTTGTGGTTCTAGACCATTGTAAAAAGTTTCCATTTGTATAATGACAGGTAAACCATGATGTGGACATTTTCTTAAAAGTTCTTTCCATCTTTCCCATGCTTCAAACAATGATTCAAATTATTTTTGCTTAAAAGATGTAATATCATGTCTCATCCTAGCATTTTTAATAGGAGGAAAATATTTGCTTAAGAATTTTTCAGCTAATTCATTCCATGTATGAATAGAATTTGGCTCCATAGAATTTAGCCATGATTTTGCCCTATCTTTCAAAGAGTATGGAAATAACTTAAGCCTAAATGCATCCTCACTAATGCCAGGAATGATAAAGTTACTACAAACTTCTATGAATTGCTTTAAATGTTCATGGGGATCTTCATGTGGAGATCCACCAAATTGACCAATTGTTTGCAACATTTGAAACATCATAGGTTTAAATTCAAAATGAACAGCATCAATTTGAGGTCTAGCAATACTATTTGTATGTGTTGCTGGTCATATTGAGCATAGTCTCTCATAGGTCTATCTCTATCATTAATCATACCTATTGGTCCCATTTGAATGAATTGTTGTCTGTGATCTGGTCCACCTTCAGTTTGTTGATGTGAATTAAGTCCTCCTCTTACTGAGGCATCTTCACTGTGGTGAGACATTGTTCTGCAGTCTTGTTGTCATTGTCTTTGTTGTCTTAGCAATCTCCTAAATCTTCTCTCAATTTCTGGATCACAATCAAATTCTGGTGGTCTATCTCTGGGCATAAACTAGTGTTTCCACACTGAGTGTTTCTGCACTAAGTGTTTCTGCACAGAAAACAGAATACCAGTAGTACTAATAAAACACTAAATTAACAATCTAAACAACAAAATTTTACTATAATCCCCGGCAACGACGCCAAAAACTTGGTGTGGTTTATTATATGCAAGTATACATAGTCACACAAGTAATAAAGTGATAAGAAAGGTCGAACCCACAGGGATTATGTATTGTAAATTTTTGTAGTTCAAAGTGTACACTTAGTGTGTCTACACTATTCAGTATTTTTGGTTTGGAGTTTTCAAAGTAAGTAAAATAATAATAAGCAATAAAATGTGTGAGAAATCAGTTGGAAAAAGTAGTTGAGATGTTTTCACCAAGTACTTTACTTCTAAGTGTTTTAATGGAGTATATAGTGTGGGAACACTGGATGTAGGTGCATCAGTTTGTGCCTTTCAGCACTTCTCTTCAGAGTTTCATTACAAGCTCTTATGATCTTTGTTTTTTACAGTAAAGAAAGGTTTGTCAATTCCTCCCTTGCCTCCTAACAATGATCCAAGTTGCTAAATAGGTTCACTCTTCTAATTTTATTATCCTAAGGACTATGCTATCCTATGTCTAGGTTTTAGCATGTGTTTAACAAAGTTTCCTTTATTAAATACTTGTCCCTATTAACTCTTGAGTTCATAAATGTAGCCCATGTCTGCTGCTACAAGTTTTACCTATTCTAAAGTGATCAATTCCAGAATAAGTTGAAAGAAGTGTTATGCAAGAGTTTAAAGTGTTTACACTACATAAACCATAATAACATATTTAGAAGTTCATTACAAGGTTAGAACATCTCAACTTAAGGGAATTTAGCTCATGTTACTCATGTTATAAAGCAAAGAATGTGCAAAGAACATAAGTAAATGAATAATAAAGCAAAAGAACTTAAAAGAGTAGAGATTACTTGAATAGAAGATCTTTTGCATTAAGTTCCCAAGTTGAAGTACAATAAAGATTTCTTACACGAATTTCTTCAAAGTAGAAGTGAAGGGAATGGTTGTCAAGCACTTCCTCACCTTCCTCTCCTTAGAAACTTGAAATGAAACTAAACTAAACCTAAACTAAGCGAAAAGATAAAGGATTTAAAGATGTGAAAGATGATAGAAGATAGGATTCTTTTCTTGTGAAGATATGATATCTATTTATAGGCTTGAAAGCTTTCCTCTTGCAAGGGGTTTCCTTTGGCGTGAAAGATCAGCTGAGGAGACCGAACATGGTTAATTTGTTGACAACCAATCAAGCAAGCTGCACAGGTTTGGTCGCTTGCATGCATAACAAAAGATGAGGTCCATTGGAGAAGTGCCACATGTCTTTTAGATAAGTTTGAGTCTTGCAACTTGATTTTTATGTGTATCGCCGACTTCAGCAAGTGGCTCAGCTCCAGGTGACTAGACATGACGTCACTAATCAAGTGTGGAAGCATTGAAATGGTCTTTGGATGTTTTGGTATAAACTGCAGAATTTTAGCAGGTGTTGGCAGTGTTTCCACTCCTAGTGTTTCCACTCCTGGTGTTGGCAGTGTTCCCACTCCTGCAGTAGCTTCACTGAACAAAAACATCAAACCTAACAAGATGTGTGCATTTTTCCTAGATCATTGCCCTTTATCCATTTGAATATTTAGAATGCTGTTCCTTGATAAATAAGCTATAAATATATATATAAATGTTCTTGAAAATAAGCAATAACTCAAGCTTGATTGTATGAATAACTCTATATAAAATAGAGTTATCAGTAATCCTTGCATATTCTCCAGCCTGTTATTTTTCTGGTTGGAAGCAGCTCATTCATCTCATTAGCAATTACTGTTACCCCTCCCTTCTTTGGCACACACTGCACAGGACTAACCCATGCACTGTCAGATATGGGGTATACAATACCTGCATCCAACCACTTAATGATTTCCTTCTTCACCACCTCTTTCATAATTGGGTTCAACCTCCTCTGCCCTTCAATGCAATTTTTAGAATCTTCTTCTAACACTATTCTGTGCATACAGATGGTTGGGCTGATACCTTTGATATCTGACATCTGCCATCCAATTGCTTTTTTATGCCGCTGCAGCGTTTGAATCAGATCCTGTTCCTGCTTTTCAGAAAGGTCGGAAGCAATTATAACAGGCAAAGTACTATTGTCACCTAGATAAGCATATTTGAGGTGTGAAGGCAACTCCTTAAGTTCCAGAGTTGGTGGGTGTTCAGTGGATGGGAGATCCTTTCTCATGTCTGAATTCTCCTGCTCCAAAGATTCATATTTCTTAGCCCAAATTTCTTTGACTGTCTGCTCCTCCTCTTCTGCAGCTTCTGCATCAGACCCTGTATCTTCACTGCTGTCCAGTAATTGCCTCAGATGATCTGTGCTTTTCTGGAAGTGATCCTGAACTACTTTGTCAATAGCAGATACAAAGGAGCACTCTTCAATGTTGGGACCTGGAAATTTCATAGCATTGAGAATGTTGAACTTGACTTCTTGGTCATTGACCCTCATGATCAATTCTCCTCTCTGCACATCTATCAAAGTTCTTCCAGTGGCCAAGAATGGCCTTCCCAATATGATGGGTACCTCTTTATCTGCATCAAAATCCAAGATTACAAAATCAACAGGAAATACAAATTTGTCTACCTTTATTAGAACATCTTCTAAGATTCCTTCTGGATATGCAAGAATTCTATCAGCTAGCTGCAGTGTAAGTGAGGTAGGTCTGGCAGTTCCCACTCCTAGCTGTGTATATATGGACTTGGGCATAAGATTTATGCTGGCTCCCAAATCACATAGAGCACGACCAGAGTAAAAATTTCCAATTGAGCATGGTATGGTAAAACTGCCAGGATCCTTTGATTTGGGTGGGAGCTTGTTCTGCATCAACATGCTGCACTCCCCAGTCATTGCTACTGTTTCAAATTCCCCAAGTCTCCTCCTCTTAGTAAGCACATCCTTCATGAACTTTGCATAGTTGGGCATTTGTTGGAGAGCCTCCACACAAAGGGACATTAATGTGCAACTGTTTAAGGACTTCTAGGAATTTGTTAAATTGCTTGTCTTCATGAACCTTTCGAAGTCTTTGAGGATATGGAGGATCTGGATATGTTGGGATAATTTTGGGTGGTGGTGGTATTTTTTCAACAACAGGCGCTGCAGCGTTAGGTTCAGGCGCTGTAGCGGCTGTTGTAGGTTTTTTTGTTTTTCAGAATTTTTGTTTTTTTCATCATCTGAAACAGTTGATGATCCTATCAAATCTCTCCCACTCCTTAAAGATATAGCTTTTACATGCTCCTTCCCTGTAGTACTTGAAGTTGAGGCTTCTGTAGTGGATGGTAATGATCCACTAATTCTTTGGGAAAGGACATTAGCCATCTGCCCCATCTGAACTTCTAGATTTTTAATGGAAGCTTCATGAGTTTTAAGAGTTGTCTTACAATCACTCATAAAGCTTTTCATCAATCCTTCCAATGAATTATCTATGACTGGGGCATTCTGTCTTTGGTAGTTTTGAGCAGGGAATCCTGGTGGATTTGCTGGAGCACTATAATTAGGTGTTGTTGCATTGTTGGCTCCCCATCTGAAATTGGGGTGGTTCTTCCAACCAGGATTATATGTATTTGAATAGGGATTATTGTTTTTGTTGAAACTCACAAAGTTCACAGAGACAGGATTACCAGGACATTCTTCATACAAATGCTCTCCTCCACAATATACACAGCTTACTGACCCTGGAGAGGCTTGCTCAATAACAGCTACTGTTGGTTCACGTGCCGCTACAGCGGTAACCGCTACAGCGTTTGATGTGTTCATAGATTTTATCATGTTAGTGAGAGAGGCAACCTGTGCAGATAGAGCAGAAACTTCACTTATTTCATGCACACCAGCTACCTTCTTTTGCTGAGCTAACCTTTCTGTAGGCCATTGATAACTATTTGTGGCAATATCATCAATCAGCTCACATGCCTCATTATAGGAGGTTTTCAACAACACACCCCCCTGAAGAAGCATCTAACATTTGTCTGGTTGTTGGATCTAGTCCATTGTAGAAGGTCTCCATTTGGATAATCACAGGTATACCATGATGAGGGCACTTTCTTAACAGCTCCTTCCATCTCTCCCATGCTTCAAACAGTGTTTCAGCATCTTTTTGTCTGAATGCAGTAACCTCATTCCTCATTCTTGCATTCTTACTTGGAGGAAAATATTTTGCTAAGAATTTCTCAGCCATTTCATTCCAAGTATGGATAGAGTTAAACTCTAGAGAAGTTAACCAGGCCTTTGCTCTATCCTTCAAGGAATAAGGAAAAAGTTTTAATCTGAATGCATCATCACTTACCCCTGGAATGATGAAGTTACTGCAGACTTCCAAAAATTGCTTTAAGTGTAAATATGGGTCCTCTTGAGGAGCACCACCAAACTGTCCCACTGTTTGCAACATTTGGAACATCATAGGTTTGAATTCAAACTGAGCTGTATGGAGAGTAGGTCTTGCTATGCTTGTCTCCATGGTTTGTGGATCAAACACAGCATAGTCCCTCATTGGTCTATCTCTGTCATTTACCATTTGAGCAGGTCCTTCATTTATGAATTGATGTCTGTACCAGTCCTCTTGGTCATGTAAGGTGGGAGTGGGTGGCTGCTCATGTCTACCTCTACCCCTTCCACCTGGTTCAGTCCCTCCTCTACCAGAATTAGATCTGCCATGTAGAGTGGTAGCTCTACCAGAATTGGTCCTATGACTATGTTCTGACATGGTGGGTCTGAGCCTTTGAAGATATCTTAGTTTCCTGAACCTTCTCTCTGGTTCTGAGTATGGTTCAAATTCTGGTGGTTGAGACCTGGGCATACGCTGTAGCGCTTACTGCTGCAGCAACAAGAAACAACACACCAGTGTAAAATAGGCATTAAGTTTACTAAAAACTTAAACAATGAAAATTAAATGCAATCCCCGGCAACGGCGCCAAAAACTTGTTGTGGGAAAAGGTGATGTGCAAGTATACACAATCGCAACAAGTAATATAATGATATGTAAAGTTCGTTCCCACAGGGATTGGAATTAATCTAAGGAGTTTAAGTGATTAGAATCTTAGTGAAAATAATTGAAGAACAAGTAAAAGTAAAGAGTTGTAAACATGATAAGTGGTGATAAAACAGTATTAAGTTGAAGTAATTTAAAGGTGAGTTGGATAGCTCAGTAGTTATGTAAATTCCCAAGAGTAATGTTCAAATAATATTTAGACGCTGTAGCGTTAAGCGTCAGGGTTATGTTACAAGACTCCTATGTCTAGGCTCTAAATAAGTTTTACCCCTGTATATTAAGCTCTTACAACATTTGCCTTATGAACTACTACTCCCCTATGTCTAGAGTTAAGTAGTGCTTCCTTTAAATATCTTTAAAGGGTTTTCATTCATATCATTCCTTGAGTTCTCTTTGTGAACCATGTCTGTACCCACAAAGTTACCTTGTTTTAGTTGATCATTCCCAAACCAAGATTGAAAGCATTATGACACAAGGAATAAAACACAATCATCATAATATTATACAAAAGTTACTCAAGGTTCATTACACACCAAGAACAATCCAACTACAACAATGTTAGCTCATCACAAGTTCCATCAACATAATACAACTAGAGAGTATGTATTACCGTATGAAGACAAGAGAAGAGTGGTTGCAAAAGATACACTCCAATGATCCCAAGTAGCATACAAAGGATGAAGTTGAGGCGTGAGCAAAACCTTGGATGAAGACTAGAAAACTATACTAAAAATAAAAGCTTGAAGGTTGTATAACAATGGAGAAAAGCTACTATGTCATAAGAAGTTCTTCTTCCAAGTTACAACTACTTGTATCTACGTATATTACTTACTAATGAAGCAATATCTATATTAATCTAAAACTAACTAAGTCTTAATAGAATAATAATATCACATGATGATCATAAGACTTAGATATTATCCTTAAAGTACTTTACAAAAAGTGCTAATGATGGAGTACACCAACTATCACATGGGTTCCATTTAGGGGGCGCCAAGTGTAATTTAGCATCCACTTGGAAGTCAAAATATCCAGCTGAGAGGAAGAGATAAGGGTGGTGACTCATCATGTCCTCAAGTGGTCACACAAATATCTCAATGGTCAGCCGTCATATAACGCTGTACCGTCTCCTTGATAGCATACCGCTGCAGCGCTAATAGCAAAACATCAAACATATTCACAAAGGCATTGATTATGCCCAAGGTTTAAGGAATTGACTTATAACCTATATTTACTCTAATATTCATATATTCACATATTTAAGCACTAGAATTACTTGAGAAGTAAGCTTTGACTTAAGTATTAGGAGCATAAATAACCTATATAAAATAGAGTTATCAATCCCCTAATTCAACCTTTCTCCGAGGAAGAGATAAGGATGGGAGTGTGGGATTGTGATGGAGTTAAGAGCCCGGGCCCCGACGGATTTAATCTCAATTTCATTAAGCGTTGTTGGAGTTTGTTGAAGGATGAAGTTGTGGGATTTTTTAATGAATTCTTTGAGTACGCCTATCTTCCAAAAGCAATCACAGCTTCTTTTCTTGCACTGATCCCTAAGAATGACAATCCTCAAGGTTTGAGTGAATTCAGGCCTATTTGTTTGATAGGGAGTTTATACAAAATTTTGGCCAAAGTGTTGGCAAACCGATTGAAGAAGGTGATGCCCAAAATTATTTCCAATCACCAATCTGCTTTCATCAGGGGAAGACAAATTTTAGATGGGGTGAAGTAGTGGATTATGCTAAGCGGGGTAAGGAAGAATGTTTGATGTTCAAAGTAGATTTTGAGAAAGCTTACGACTCTATTTCTTGGGGTTTTTTAATCTATATGTTGCAAAGAATGGGTTTTCCTAGTAGATGGATTTCTTGGATAAGATCTTGTGTGTGCACTAGTTCCATGTCAGTTCTTGTAAATGGTAGCCCAACGCAAGACTTCAATGCTTGTAGGGGTTTGCGACAAGGGGATCCTTTGTCACCGTTTTTATTTCTCATTGCCGCTGAAGGTTTGGCATGTTTAATGCGAAGGGAGATTGAGACTGGTTTATATCATGACTTCTTCATTAGCCAAGACATCCGTTTTTCTATGTTGCAATTTGCGGATGACACAATGTTGTTGGGCAAGGCCACTTGGGAAAATGTTTGGTGTATAAAGTCGTTGTTGAGAGTCTTCGAGCTTGTGTCCGGCTTGAAAGTAAATTTCCACAAGAGCAAGTTGATTGGTATTAACGTCCCGGATGGGTTTATGGATAGGGCTAGCGCCTTCCTCTTTTGTAGAACGGAAGCAATACCGTTCAAGTTCTTGGGAATCCCAATAGGCGCTAATCCAAGGCGTGAAGCTACATGGAGTCCGATTTTAGGGGGTATGCGTAAGAGATTAGCTTCTTGGAAGGGTCGTCTTCTATCCATCGGTGGCCGGATAACCCTCATCAACTCCGTCTTGAATAGTATTCCTCTTTACATGTTTTCCTTTTACAAAGCTCCGAAAGTGGTTATAAAGAAGATGGTTAAAATTCAGCGGGACTTCCTTTGGGGCATTAAAGAGGGTGATAATGGAATGTGTTGGGTGGCTTGGGATAGGGTGTGCAAGCCAAAAAATGAGGGTGGCCTCGGTATTAAAAATATTGATCTATTTAACATAGCTCTGTTAACCAAGTGGAAATGGAGGGCATTGGCGGATTGTGATGCGAGCTGGAGTGGGTTGTTGCGGTATAGATTTGGGGACTTTGCTTCATGTTTCAATCACGACTCGCTGGAAGGAATTTCTCGCCGGAATGTTGGTTCGATTTGGTGGAGAGATTTGATTGGCTTAGATGTTAATTTAGAGGAGCAGAGGAGGTTTGCTTGGTGTGCAAAAAGAGGTTTGGGCGATGGAGCATTGATCCTTTTTTGGAAGGACCAATGGATAGGCATTGAGCCTTTGTTCAAGGTGTTTCCGTTGTTATTTGCTGGAGTTGTTCAGTAACAACTTACTGTTGCTGAATTCGGTAATTGGACTGAAGAGGCGTGGAAATGGCTCAATCCATGGAATCAATATCAAGATAGAGTTCGCAAATCTGAAGGGATGATTTTGGACAGTATATTGCAAGCAATCCAGCCAACTAGAGGGGAGCAAGATAGTTGGGTGTGGCCACACGATAATTCAAAGTGTTTTACAGTGAAGTCTTTTTATCAAAAGCTGATCTACACAGATGCTTCCTCCAACGATTCGGCCCCGCAGCATTTTTTGGAAGAATTGGGGAAATCAATTGTGCCATCGAAGGTTGTGGTTTTTGGCTGGCGCTTGTTGCTCAACTCTCTACCTGTGCGTGACGCTCTTTTGCGCAAGAATGTTCTTCACTCTGAGCAGGAGGCGTCTTGCTCTCTTTGCATCAACAACTCAGAATCGGTCAACCATTTGTTTTTTTCTTGCAGGTTCGCGCAAGCTGTTTGGCAGCAGATGGGGAATTGGCTCGGATTTTATTTTGATTTGTCTTCGGATATTGTTGATCTCTTTCTAGCTTGTGGTCATTTATGCAATGGTAAAAAGGCAAAGCGAACGAAGCATATGTTTTGGCTAACAACTTTCTGGAGTATTTGGCTTGCAAGGAATAGCGCTATCTTTAAGAATGAGGAACCAAGTGTCGAAGCAGTAATAACCCGCATCAAAAGCTTAACTTGGAGTTGGTGTGTTTATCGTTTGAATTGTTGCTCCTCTTTTTCAATTTCAATGTGGTGGTCTAATCCACTACAATGTCTGAACAATATGTAATCTAGTAGGGGGAGAAATAGTGGGTTAGGTTGGTTGTTCTCACTGTAGTGCAGATTGTACGAGGTACTCTTTTTCCTCCCTGAGTTTTTTTCCCAATGGGTTTTGGCTCAGGGAGGTTTTGAGGAGGCCCTCCCCCTTTTCTTTTTCGCCATTGTAAGGGTTGGGCACCCCTTGTGCTCCCTTTCAATGAAATTATTGCTTATAAAAAAAACCAAAAAAAATTGGCAATGAAAAAAATTATGAATGCTACTTGAATACAAAATTAAATATAATAAAATATGAAAAATACTTATTATAAAATTTGCGAATGTCGTTCAACTAAATTCAAAGCATAAATCAAGCATGTCTCATATTCTGATGGGAGTATTACTACGTTAAGGTACTTACTATTTAACATTTTTGTTGACAATCTCCTACTCTTTAACTTATTACGTATTTTTATCAAATTTCGTATTAACATAATTTTAACATAGAATTTATGTTTTTTTGAGTCAAAAAAC
The DNA here is from genome assembly GCA_039519185.1 of Astragalus membranaceus. Lineage (NCBI taxonomy): Eukaryota > Viridiplantae > Streptophyta > Magnoliopsida > Fabales > Fabaceae > Astragalus > Astragalus membranaceus. The sequence continues at coordinate 36,397,109 of CM076849.1, read as the reverse complement.
ATAAAATTTATAGCTTTTTAATATATAACAGGCGCCGCACGGGCCTACTTATTACATGATTTTACTTTTTGTTCTCATTATTTTTTTTCCGAATAGATTTTTCTTATGTAGGTAAATTTATTTAAAAAATTTGTGATACAATCTTAAAAAAAGTTAAAAGATTTTTATGTGTACAAGAGTATTTAAGTACTATTATATATATGTTACAAGTGTCATTTATGTTTTAATATCTTACAACATCATATAATTCGAATTAATTATCTATCAACTATAATTAATTTTATTTTATATTACTAAAATTCACTTAACACTTTTTAATTACTTACAATATTTTTGAATGATTTTTTTTTTGAGATTATTTTTGAATGATTTATTACTCATGAATATAAATCTTTAACAAATTTTTTCCCGTGCCATAGTAAACTCACTATTAGCATTTAAGATTCTTAAATAGCCATTATAAAACACACATTTCTTTCATTTATTTTTTTATTTAAAGAAGCTGCATTTAGGGGAAATGGGATTGAGAATGCAACATATTGGGTTGGAATTCAAGTGTGGGTGAAAGCAATCCCCAACTCCAACCAATCGAGAAAAAAATACGCATTTTTCATATGAGCCTTTTCTCTAATAAACTAAATTTATAGTTGAATTAAATTTGGGTCAAATCAGGCCTTGTTTACCCCAGGCCCAACAATGAGAATTGCAGTATAAATGTTTATCAAAAGTTAGAAAAGAATAGTACTTAAGGGTTTTACACATAAATAAATGTTATTTATTCAGTTCATAATTTGTCCTCCCATCTTACGTAAATGTAGTCTTGCCTTTTTAGCCTGCAAATGTTAATTAACCAAAAAAATTAGGGGGATTTATTGAAATACAAATTAAGACATGCATGAATAAGTATAATTAGTGGAATTTTGATTACCTCTTTGTCCCAGTCACAACGAATGGTAATCCAAGCTAATATCAATGTCTGAATTACTGGTCCACCAAATATTAACCCAGCCCAAACTCCCTGGTGGTTCATTCACATAACCATTTTACCAGTTAATTAGTGTCTTAATAACGTAGTAGACTTAATTAGGTTGGTAGAGAAGAAGAAATGTACATAACACAACGTACCCGGACTCCAAAATCAAAGACAAAGCCCAGTAAATACCCAAGAGGTAGCCCAATAAGATAATAGCAACCCAAGTCTATGTACGCCACATATTTCTGCCACCCAGATCCAATAGCCACACCTATTTCATATATCATTCAAGTATATATATAGGGCTAGCGTCTTCCTCTTTTGTCGAACGGAAGCAATACCGTTCAAGCTCTTGGGAATCCCAATAGGCGCTAATCCAAGGTGTGAAGCTACGTGGAGTCCGATTTTAGGGCGTATGCGTAAGAGATTGGCTTCTTGGAAGGGTCGTCTTCTATCCATCGGTGGCCGGGTAACCCTCATCAACTCCGTCATGAATGGTATTCCTCTTTACATGTTTTCCTTTTACAAAGCTCTGAAGTGGTTATAAAGAAGATGGTTAAAATTCAGCGGGACTTCCTTTGGGGCATTAAAGAGGGTGATAATGGAATGTGTTGGGTGGCTTGGGATAGGGTGTGCAAGCCAAAAAATGAGGGTGGCCTTGGTATTAAAAATCTTGATCTATTTAACATAGCTCTGTTAACCAAGTGGAAATGGAGGGCATTGACAGATTGTGATGTGAGCTGGAGTGGGTTGTTGCGGTATAGATATCGGGACTTTGCTTCATGTTTCATTCAAGACTCGCTGGAAGGAATTTCTCGCCGGAATGTTGGTTCGATTTGGTGGAGAGATTTGATTGGCTTGGATGTTAATTTAGAGGAGCAGAGGAGGTTTGCTTGGTGTGCAAAAAGAGGTTTGGGTGATAGAGCATCGATCCTTTTTTGGAAGGACCAATGGCTAGGCATTGGGCCTTTGTTCAAGGTGTTTCCGTTGTTATTTGCTGGAGTTGTTCAGCAACAACTTACTGTTGTTGAATTCGGTAATTGGACTGAAGAGGCGTGGCAATGGCTCAATCTATGGAATCAATATCAAGATCGAGTTCGCAAATCTGAAGGGATGATTTTGGATAGTATATTGCAAGCAATCCAGCCAACTAGAGGGGAGCAAGATAGTTGGGTGTGGCCACACGATAATTCAAAGTGTTTTATAGTGAAGTCTTTTTATCAAAAGATGATCTACACAGATGCTTCCTCCAATGATTCGGCCCCGCAGCATTTTTTGGGAGAATTGTGGAAATCAATTGTGCCGTTGAAGGTTGTGGTTTTTGGCTGGCGCTTGTTGCTCAACTCTCTGCCTGTGCGTGACGCTCTTTTGCGCAGGAATGTTCTTCACTCTGAGCAGGAGGCGTCTTGCTCTCTTTGCAGCAACAACTCAAAATCGGCCAACCATTTGTTTTTTTCTTGCAGGTTTGCGCAAGCTGTGTGGCAGCAGATGGGGAATTGACTCGGATTTTATTTTGATTTGTCTTCGGATATTGTTGATCTCTTTCTAGCTTGTGGTCGTTTATGCAATGGTAAAAAGGCAAAGCGAACGAAGCATATATTTTGGCTAACAACTTGCTGGAGTATTTGGCTTGCAAGGACTAGCGCTATCTTTAAGAATGAGGAACCAAGTGTCGAAGCAGTAATAACCCGCATCAAAAGCTTAACTTGGAGTTGGTGTGTTTATCATTTGAATTGTTGCTCCTCTTTTTCAGTTTCAATGTGGTGGTCTAATCCACTAGAATGTCTGAACAATATGTAATCTAGTAGGGAGAGAAACAGTGAGTTAGGTTGGTTGTCCTCACTGTAGTGCAGATTGTACGAGGTACTCTTTTTCCTCCCTGAGTTTTTTTCCCAATGGGTTTTGGCTCGGGGAGGTTTTAAGGAGGCCCTCCCCCTTTTCTTTTTCCCAATTGTAAGGGTTGGACACCCCTTGTGCTCCCTTTCAATGAAATTATTGCTTATAAAAAAAACCAAAAAAAAAATTGGCAATGAAAAAAATTATGAATGCTACTTGAATACAAAATTAAATATAATAAAATATGAAAAATGCTTATTATAAAATTTGCGAATGTCGTTCAACTAAATTCAAAGCATAAGTCAAGCATGTCTCATATTCTGATGAGAGTCTTACTACGTTAAGGTACTTACTATTTAACATTTTGGTTGACAATTTCCTACTCTTTAACTTGTTACATATTTTTATCAAATTTCGTATTAACATAATTTTAACATAGAATTTATGTTTTTTTGAGTCAAAAAACATAAAATTTATAGCTTTTTAATATATAACGTGCGTCGCATGGGCCTACTTATTACATGATTTTACTTTTTTGTTCTCATTATTTGTTTTCTGAATAGAATTTTCTTATGTAGGTAAATTTATTTAAAAAATTTGCGATACAATCTTAAAAAAAATTAAAAGATTTTTATGTGTACAATAGTATTTAAGTACTAATATATATATGTTACAAGTGTCATTTATGTTCTAATATCTTACAATATCATATAATTCGATTTAATTATCTATCAACCATAATTAATTTTATTTTATAATACTAAAATTCACTTAACGTTTTTTAATTATTTACAATATTTTTGAACGATTTATTACTCGATATAAATTTTTAACAAATTTTTTCGGATACTAGTAAACTCACTATTAGCATTTAAGATTCTTAAGAGAGCCATTATAAAACACACATTTCTTTCATTTATTTTTTTATTTAAAGAAGCTGCATTTAGGGGAAATGGGATTGAGAATGCAACATATTGGGTTCGAATTCAAGTGTAGGTTTTCTTTTTTTGATTTAGGACCATTGCTGGCTACCCACGGAGTGTCCCAACGCTTTCAATGAATGACTAATCTCCGCTCGCTACTTGCGGCAATGATTTCGCTGGCCAACACGCCTTTTTAACGTGGGCGGGAATCGAACCTGAGAGCAAACCGGATCGACCCCCACTACGTAGCTCAGGGTAGCCCGACCACTGGGCTAGACGTGTTGGTTGAATTCAAGTGTAGGTGAAAGCAATCCCCAACTCCAACCAATCGAGAAAAAAATACGCATTTTTCATATGAGCCTTTTCTCTAATAAACTAAATTTATAGTTGAATCAAGTTTGGGTCAAATCAGGCCTTGTTTACCCCAGGCCCAACAATGAGAATTGTAGTACTAATGTTTATCAAAAGTTAGAAAAGAATAGTACTTAAGGGTTTTACTCATAAATAAATGTTATTTATTCAGTTCATAATTTGTCCTCCCATCTTACGTAAATGTAGTCTTGCTTTTTTAGCCTGCAAATGTTAATTAACCAAAAAAATTAGGGGGATTTATTGAAATACAAAGACATGCATGAATAAGTATAATTAGTGGAATTATGATTACCTCTTTGTCCCAGTCACAACGAATGGTAATCCAAGCTAATATCAATGTCTGAATTACTGGTCCACCAAATATTAACCCAGCCCAAACTCCCTGGTGGTTCATTCACATAACCATTTTACCAGTTAATTAGTGTCTTAATAACGTAGTAGACTTAATTAGGTTGGTAGAGAAGAAGAAATGTACATAACACAACGTACCCGGACTCCAAAATCAAAGACAAAGCCCAGTAAATACCCAAGAGGTAGCCCAATAAGATAATAGCAACCCAAGTCTATGTACGCCACATATTTCTGCCACCCAGATCCAATAGCCACACCTATTTCATATATCATTCAAGTATATATATATATATATATATATATATATATATATATATAAAAACAACAAACCATTATATATATTACCTGTAACAAAATCACTTTACTGAAAATTGGATAATAATAGAATAAGATAGTAGCACCTGAGAGGACAGGCTGAACACTGTTGAAAAGTACTGTGAAGCCTAAGATTGGTGACAACTTATTTACCTCTTCAATCACAACTTTACTAGAAGAAAATAGATACCCAATTTTTCTACGATTAATCATAATCAACAACCAGAAGAAAACACCCATTATAATTGATGTAACCACGGATACTCCAGAAGCAAACTTAGCTGCTTTTCCATAGCCAGCTCCAAGCTCGTTTGCTACCCTCACTCTGCACCATCAACCATATAGTAGTATAAAACGTCACAAAATTTAGTGAGAAAATTAGAGACAGATAGATTTCACATCTTCCGTCACTAAATTTTTCTCATTTTTTTCTGCTCTCACTCAAACACGTTTAACTACAGAGTTCTGATGGGATCCAGTACATTAGTGCTGGTATGAACCTCTCGTTAATTTTACTTCTTTTATTAATTATGAATATGTGAGAAATGTCATGTTCTTAAATTTAGCAACGATGATAATTCTCTAGACTACTTTTCTACCGTTGCCTAAACTACTTTTTATTGTAGTGTCTATAGTATTAAGAATAGTGATGCTTCTGCAACCCTACTAATTAAAATGAAGAATATAAAATATATTAAGACGGAAAGTTAAGATGCATTACCCCGTTGCAGCAAGGAATGCAAGAGGAAACATCATCTCCCATACATTTATGTTCAAGCTGTTACATAAAACAAGGCAACAAATAACGACAATATATAGACAAACAAACAGAACAAGAATAAGTGCTTTATCGATCAATGTTACATAAACTCATTTTGCTTACCATATGGTTAAAGCCTCCATAGAAATCTTTGCGTTATGTAGATTTCCGGTCATCAACATGAGTATTTTATCATACCAAATCTCTAAGCTGTAAAGAAAAATTCCCACGACCCATATTATGAAAATGCATAAGAAGAACAGCATAGAAAAATAGAGTAATGATGGATAAATTATACTTTTATTTCCCTAATAATAATATAATAGAAAAGTGAGAAAGAAGTACCAGAGCATAACCCCAGAAGCAGCAGAGAGTTTAGTAAAATCCCAAAGACCAGAGAAAGCTTGCAATGAAAAACCAGTCCATGTTAAGGGACAACCACCGCAAAGAATATACCCAAAATACCCAAACACCAAAACCCACCAAGCTACATTGCCAACAGCAACTAGGGCAACTACTCCAAGTTGAAACTTGATGACGACCAACCAAGAAAGAAACAGATGAACCAAAAGAGCCACAATAGCCATCCAACCAATGACACTATTCTTGAGTTGGCTTTGCAAGAAGAAATGAAGAGGCAAATAAAATGCATAGGTGAAGTGACCCGGTAACAATGCCATGGAAATCGCCCCAGCTAGTTCAGCTACTTCTGGAGGTTGTCCCAAGAACTTTAAGATTGGCGTTGTGAAGAGAAAAATAGGTAAAATAAAAAGTCCAGTGATGAAAAGAATGATAATTGAACGTTGCATGTACACGCTTAACATCTTGTATTGCTTAGCTCCAAAAGCTTGCCCGCATAGTGTTTCCAATGCGCTTGACATACCCAACTAATATTGAAATTCAAACAAAATGTTATTTAGTACGAAACCAAATGATCGTTATCAAGATTGGTAATGGTAGGTACCTAAAGAATAAATGCATATATTTTTTTTGAATATTTATATATATATATATATATATATATATATATATATATATATATATATATATATATATATATATATATATATATATATATAGAGGGCCTAAGCCCGAAACAACAGGAATTACACAGCAACAACACGAGGAGTAGAGACTCTTCTCATATCATCAACAACATAATTAATTAAGTAATTTAGCTGGAACACTAGCATAGATCATCAAATGATATCAAAAAGTAAAACGTGATTTTAGTACTCTGTTTGGTTTTACGACAAATAATATCAAAAAGCAAAAGGTGATTTTAGTATAAATATTTTTGTTATTTTGGAATAAGGTAACTTTTTTTAAGTTGGGAAATTTACCTTTAGTTGATTCGAACGTAAATAGTTTAATTTTAAATTTAATTTTATCCAAATCGATTTTACAAAATACACTTGTATTCATGATTATATTTTCTCAACACAACCCTTTCAGAAAACTTCCATCTCCCCTATATGTAAGAGACAAAAAAACCAGTGGCGGACCAGGACCCCGGGGTCAGAGGTGTCAAATTTTCTTAGGTCAGTGTCAAATGGGTGCAAAACTTGGTCTACTAGTGTAATTTAAAATTTTCAGGGGGTTCAAAAAAAATTTATATTTTTAATCTATAAAAAATTGGTGTTTTTTGGTTTTAGTTCCTAAAAATATTTTACTTACTCTTGGTCTCCAAATTTTTTTCTATTAGTTTTAGTCCCCGTGTGTTTTAATAGTGTTTCAGAAATTTTAATAGCGCTTAAAAGCGCTATAAATAGTTCATAAAAGCGTTGTTAAAAGTCATAAAGACTAAAACTATTGAAAAAATCTAATGGGACCAAAAGTAGGTTAAAGTTTTTTGATGGACTTAAACAGAAAAACTCAAATTTTATAGTCGAAAAATATTTTAACCCGAAAAATGGGATCGTGATTCCCTGCAGTTAAAAACAACTGCACGGTCTTGCATTCAAGATAAATGTGTGTAACCAAAAAATAAAGTGAAAAATTTTTGGTATTGAAAAGACTAAAAAGTCCTTAGATGCAGTTACAATGCAGGAAACTGGCGGGAATTCAACTGCAGTGAATTTAAATCCCTAAAAATGATGAGAAACAAAAGAAAAATTAGAACTTTACCATGATGCCGAAGTCAAGCCCCAAAATTACATTAATTGCAATGGAGGTAGAAGCTAACTCAAGATCTCCTAGGTGACCAGCAAAAGCTTGAGTGATGACAAACATGGAATAATTGGAAACACGTGTGAGGATTGCAGGGCCTGCTATCTGCCACAGCTTCTTTGACTCAATCCAAACCCTCTTCACAAAAAGCTCATTTTCAGGCCCATCAATGTTATCCTTCAACAATGGAATATTTGCTTCCCCCAGTGTTGATGCCTCCATGTTTGGCATTTTGGATTTGTCTAAATTATGCTAATTAAAAAAGCACATTGTCAATTATGTATTCATATCATTATATAAGGGGATAATGTTTAACGCTTAACTAGCACGTGATTTAGTGTGACCTTATTAATGGTTGGCCAACTGTGTACAAGTAATGCTGGAGGCCTGAAGCTAATTAATTTTCTTTTTTTGACTAATTAAGGAGCTATTGAAATTACTACTTATAAAAAAGTGGAAAATATTTAAGAATCTTAAATTTAATGCATTTACAATTTTTTGACTTTTACTTTTTTTGTTACTTAGCTATTGGTGCGTAATATCGACTAGCTTTGGTGGCGACTAATCTACACCGAGAAATCTGACTGACTAGGTGTACCAAGCTTTACCCGTCAGTGTGGTTTTCTCTTCCTAATAGAGTGTTTTCGCCACAACCCACTACAAAAAAAAACCTTATTAACGACGGAATAGGTGTTTGTCGCTAAACACATTTGGAAGCGACGGATTTAGCGATGGAATAGGGATTGGCATTCCAGCTTTTTTAGCAACGGATCTGAGTGAAAAAAACACGCATTTCAAACTATTGTTAGCGAGAGAAAAATTTGTCGCTAATAGCCTATTTTTTTAGTGACCTAAGATTCGAACCCGAGACCGTATAGGGTGGGATGTGAGTCCAATTATCGCTCGGATCGACCCTTTGTCGTTTGTTTTTTAATGGATACTTAATGCATGTATATTTATATTTTTTATCTTAATAATATATTTTGTAATGTTCAGTTGACTCTTTTAGTTTGTCTACGTGCAATGGATTTAACAAAAAGATTAAAAAAAATACGTTATAAGCAGCATATAGAAATGAGGTAGTAGGGAATTTCTTCAACAAAGGAAATTGATTAGAATTAATATATCAATTAATAATTCTTTCTTTTATTTCATTTTTATTTTATAAAGAGTGTAAGTAGGATAAGTTTTACAGTTGTTGTCAGCAAATTCTGATATATATATATATATATATATATATATATATATATATATATATAGACACATTATTTAGATACTAAAAATAATCAATATCATTTCTATTTTAGACATTGAATATTGTATAGTATACTCTGAACTACAATTTCTATTTAGATACCAAACAATTAATTTATATTTTTTATAGAAATTTTTTTATAAAGTTATTAAAGGTAAAACCTTATCATTTCCCCAGCAATATATAACCAAATAATTTATTTTAGCATTTTTAAAATGTACATAAATAATATACTATTAAATAATCTTCATAAGACATTGTTCTTATATTCATGATTAAAATTATATATATATATATATATATATATATATATATATATATATATATATATATTAATAAGTATGTAAATAACAAATTACGGTTTTTTAATGAAAAAAATATATAAACTTACTAATAAAATTGAAGAATATACAACTAATAAATTTAAAATTGGGGGTGATAAAATTAATAATATACAAGAAACTTTAAGTTATATAAGTAAAGAAAAACGTATTAATGAGGATGAAAATATTTTTAAAATTAGAGAAATTCTTCAAAAATTAGAAAATCTTTAAATCAAGAGGAAAATAATAAAAGCATAACAGTAATAGATTTAGAAGAATTATTAGGTAGCCAACCAAACGAAATAAAAGAAATTAATTGATTAATAAAACTAGAACATTTAGAATCTAAACCATCAATATTTGTTAAACCAGTATCTTCATGGAGAGGATAAAAGAAAAATACAGGGAATCACTAAAAAGGTCATATGATATTGAAGAAATTAGCCAATTACTTGAACAATTAAAAATAATTGAAGAAGAAAATAAACAAATATATAAAGGAGAACAAATATTGGAAACTAACGTTGAAAATGAAGAAGTAATATTAAATTATAGCTCCTCAGAAATCAGAATCAGATTCTCATGAAATATTTATGGAGAAAGGTGAAACAAGTAATACAAAACAAACAAAAAAAAGTGGGATGAGTATTGGAATAAACAAGGGCAATGGGATAGACATGAAACATAACAATCAATCATAGAGGTTATGTTAGAACGAATGGAAAATGGACTAAATTTTAAGATGAATTTAAACCTCATTATGAAGAAATTAGAACAAAATAATTAGTATATCTTGATTGTGTGAGAAATAAAGATGTGCTTTTAAAATGGACTAATGAAATAATTATGTTAATAGCTACCAATGATAGATTTAGTTAGGTAAATCTAATGGACGTTAAAGAATTAATAACGTATAAAATCTCACACAATCTACAAAAAAATTTAACGAGTATTAATGACGAAACATGGCATCAGTATGCTAGAACCGAAGAAAATAATTAGCAATTTGCTAGATTAATAATGGATCTTATCTTTCAAGAATTTATAGGACATAATATCCTTGAACATAAATTAAAAGTAAATAGATATTTACATGAAAAGGCCAAACCACATCTAAATGGAGTCCAAATATGCAATATGTGTGAAGTAGTAAGTTATATTTGTGAATAGCAAAAATATAATTATCAATTAAATGAAGAAACAAAAGAAGCTATCTGCCACAGCATCTTTGACTCAATTAAAACCCTCTTCACAAAAAGCTCATTTTCATGCCCATCAATGTTATCCTTCAACAATGGAATATTTGCTTCCCCCAATGTTGATGCCTCCATGTTTGGCATTTTGGATTTGTCTAAATTATGCAAATTAAAAAAGCACATTGTCAATATATATATATATATTCATATCATTATATATAAGTGGATAATGTATAACGCTTAACTAGCACGTTTTTTTATAAGCAATAATTTCATTGAAATGGAGCACAAGAGGTGTCCAACCCTTACAATGGGGAAAAAGAAAAAGGGGGAGGGCCTCCTCAAAACCTTTCTGAGCCAAAACCCATTGGGAAAAAGAGTACCTCGTACAATCTGCACTACAGTGAGGACAACCAACCTAACCCTCTTTAAAACCACTTTCGGAGCTTTGTAAAAGGAAAACATGTAAAGAGGAATATTATTCAAGACGGAGTTGATGAGGGTTACCCGGCCACCGATGGATAAAATACGACCCTTCCAAGAAGCCAATCTCTTACGCATACCCCCTAAAATTGAACTCCAAGTAGCTTCACGCCTTGGATTAGCGCCTATTGGGATTCCCAAGAACTTGAACGGTATTGCTTCCGTTCTACAAAAGAGGAAGACGCTAGCCCTATCCATAAACCCATTCGGGACGTTAACACCAATCAACTTGCTCTTGTGGAAATTTACTTTCAAGCCAGACACAAGCTCGAAGGCTCTCAACAACGACTTTATACACCAAACATTTTCCCAAGTGACCTTGCCCAACAACATTGTGTCATCCGCAAATTGCAACATAGAAAAACGGATTTCTTGGCTAATGAAGAAATCATGATATAAAGTCTCAATCGCCATTCGCATTAAACATGCCAAACCTTCAGCGACAATGAGAAATAAAAACGGTGACAAAGGATCCCCTTGTCGCAAACCCCTACAAGCATTGAAGTCTTGCGTTGGGTTACCATTTACAAGAACTGACTTGGAACTAGTGCACACACAAGATCTTATCCAAGAAATCCATCTACTAGGAAAACCCATTCTTTGCAACATATAGATTAAAAAACCCCAAGAAATAGAGTCGTAAGCTTTCTCAAAATCTACTTTGAACATCAAACATTCTTCCTTACCTGGCTTAGCATAATCCACCACTTCATTGACAATTGAGACCCCATCTAAAATTTGTCTTCCCCCGATAAAAGCAGATTGGTGTATAAACTCCCTATCAAACAAATAGGCCTGAATTCACTTAAACCTTGAGGATTGTCGTTCTTAGGGATCAATGCAATAAAAGAAGTTGTGATTGCTTTTGGAAGATAGGCGTACTCAAAGAATTCATTAAGAAAACCCACATCATCCTCCTTCAACAAACTCCAACAATGCTTAATGAAATTGAGATTGAATCCGTCGGGGCCCGGGCTCTTTTCTCCATCACAATCCAACACTCCCATCCTTATCTCTTCTTTGGAGAAAGGTTGAATAAGGGGATCCGACTCAGATGGCAATAATTGATTGAAATGTAGGCCATCTAGAGTTGGGCGATTGAGATTTGGCTCCACAAAACAGTTCTCAAAATGATGTCTGACGAACAACTTCACTTCATCTACATCCTCCACTGGGTTCCCGTTCTCCCTAATAATCACCACATTACATCTTCATCTTCTATAACGTAAGAGAGAGTGGAAGTACTTCGAATTCATGTCCCCTTCCTTAATCCATCTTGCTCTTGATTTTTGGGCCAAAAAAGACTCTTTCACCCGGATTCCTTTCCAAAGCGAGGCGGAGACTTCCTTCTTATTTACCACGGCATCGCTATCCCAACCTTCACTAAGAATGGCATCTAAAGAATTCAGATCTCGGACCAAATTAACAATATTCATGTCTAACTTACCGAACACCTCTTTGTTCCACCCTCTGATGCTCCCCTTAAGCAATTTCATCTTTTCTTTTAGGACGAATGCCTTACAACCCGATATGTTAACCTCATTCTAGCATCGGTGAACAAAAGGTAAGAAATCTTCGTGCTCCAGCCAAGCATTAAAGAAGCAGAATGGCTTTGGACCCCATTCTTTCGATGCTCGCAAAAGCCAGATAGGAGAATGATCAGAAATGTCCCGGTTACCAATCCACTGACCCGTGATTCCCCAATCTGATATCAGCCCTTCTGAAACCAAGAACCTGTCTAGCCTGCTCATAGAACCGTCTGAACAAAACCATGAGAACTTCTTACCCGTCACCGGAACATCGACTAAGTCCATGTCAACCATAAAGCTAATGAAATCATCCATCTCCACCTCTGAGGTACTCCCGCTTCTGCCCTTTCTCTCATTTGCGCAAGCACTGCATTAAAGTCACCAACAATGCACCATTCACCATCCCCTAACCTTTGTTTAACTTGTACCAATTCATTCCAAACCCTTCTCTTTGATACTGTCGAACAAGAAGCATACACATTAACCACATGAATAACTTTACCACGAGACACCGTACTGAGCCCAAGAAAACCAACACCGGAAAAATGCGACGTCACCGTACATGCACCCTCAAGCCAAGAACACGGAATACCCCCCGAGGAACCCCGGGAAGGTTGATGAATCCATAGAAACAAACGATTGCCCCAAAGCATACCAACCTCCTGCTCAACCATCACCTCCCTCTTCGTCTCTTGAACACAAATAAAATCAAATGAGCTTGAGTTAATAAGAGCCACCAACTGGCGTCGCTTCCCACGATCGTCCCACCCTCTCATATTTAAAGATAAAATATTCATGAAGGCCGAGAGGAATTCGCCCTCTTACTGCTTTCAGCTTCATCTCTTCTCTCACCATCCTCTATAAAATCAACATATCTGTCATCAGGAAAATTACCCTGTACCCCGAGAAGCTTAGTATTCTCCCAGACCTTCATTGCTACCGCCTTGCTTTGGAGAGCCCAAAATTTATTGTTGCACGCGGCAATATCACCACTCGAAATCGAACCCCCGCATAGAACCGTACCGGCAGAAAATAAAGAAGATTGATTTCTACTAACCACGTGAGAGTTCTCCGGTGCTTGAGAGCCCTGAATTGAACCAACCGAGACTTCCTTTAACTCACGTGGAGCCAGAGGTAATTTACCTGTGCGTTTCTTCCTTTTCTCTCCAACCATTAAAAGTTTTCGCTGCTTGTGAGAGCTTGGGCAACCAGCTTTCGATTTGGGCCTATTTTGGATTGAAGGCAGATCTATAGAATGAACATCACCAGATGGAGTTTCTGTACTAGAATGGTGAGCTTTGAGAAGAAGAAAGGGATTTGTTTCCTTGACGTAACTACCCTCCAAAGTGATAGGAGATTCTTTAGCAAATTGAATACCTCCTTCATTGGATATTGAAGCCGCCTCATGATTGTTAGGTAAAGATTTGTTGGATCCACTGGTCATAATTGATGGGTCAAACTGTATACAAGTAAAGCCGGAGGCCTGGAGCTAATTAATTTTATTTTTTTACTAATTAAGGAGCTATTAAAATTAGTACATATAAAAAACTGGAAAATATTTAAGAGTCTTAAATTTAATGCATTTACACTTTTTTTGACTTTTATTTTTTTGGTTATTATTGGTGCGCCGGTAATTAATCTACGCAGAGAAAAATTTGGCTGGCTAGGTGTACCCAGCTTTGTCGGTTAGTGTAGTATTCTCCTTCCAACTGAGTTTTTTCGCCACACCTAAGATTCGAACCCGAGACCCTTGGGGGTGGGATGTGTAACACCCTAAATATTTAATTAAATTATTTAATTAAGTATTTAGGAATGTAAATTAATTAAGTGGATATAATTTAATTATTAGAAATTATATTAAAATGTGTAAGGGGTATTAGAAGATGGAGGTGCCAAATTAGATGGACTTGGGCTTAAGTGAGAAGCCCAAGCCCATGAATCAATCACATGCGAAGTGGTGCCTAGGGGTTAGGGTTCTTTGGTGGTCATTTGCGAAAGTGGAGAAAGAGAGAAAGGAAGAGAGGAGCGTGAGAAAGAGAGAGAGAACAAGGGGTGGGCGGCCAAGAGGAGAAGGAGGAGAGGATTCGAAGATCAAGAGGAAGGGATCTCCGTTGTTGCTGTGGCTCTGTAGGTGACTTCTCCTAGGGCATCAAATTCTCCTTCTTGAAAAGGTTAGGGGAGCTCTATCATTCTATTTAATAAATTATATGATGGGTCCTAGATCTAAGGTCTCTCCTAGATTTCATGATGTTCTTGATGTTCTTTGCGTTCTTGATGTTCTTGATGTTTACCTTCATATATGTTTGCTATGAGAATAATGCGATTTTAATTCCTTGCTTGGTTGTGATCTATGATTTCGCCTTATTGATGGTGTTATGCGTATGTGATGAGAGTTATAATGTTGATCTATGCGTTTGATTTGTTGGAAGTGAAGTCGCATAAGGGTTGTAGGTGTTTAGGCGCCTAGGGCGCTATGATGGTGTTAGTGGTGTTGTTGTGTTTAATTGAATTTGATAAACTGAGTTTGGGGTGATTTTGAATGAGATAAATGCGTTTTTAGTTGCTGGAAAAATTGGAGTTTTTACGCTTTAAAATTGTTGAGAAAACAAATTTTAGTGTTAAAAAGAGTTGGACAAAATTCTGGTTTGGTTGCTGGTTTCTGGGCGCTAAGCGCCTGTGCTGGGCGCTGGGCGCCTGTGCTGTGTGTTGTTGCGCGTGGGGGCGCGCCTGGGCGCTAGGCGCCCGTGTCTGTGCGTGTTGCGCGTTGTGCGCGCCTGGGCGCTAGGCGCCCGTGTCTGTGTTGTGTTGTGCGTTGTGCGCGCCTGGGCGCTGGGCGCCTGTGGCGCCGTGTTGCGTTGCGTTGTTGTTGCCTGGGCGCTGGGCGCCTGTGCACTTGTTGCCTGGTTGCCTGGGCGCCTAAGGCGCCTGTTCCCAGGATGTTGCCTAATTTTTCCCAAACTTATTTTTATCATAACTTTTGACTCAGACGTCCGTTTTGAACGATTCGAAAAGTGTCGTGAAGCTTTTTACGTTGTCCATCTATGGGTCCAATTTTTAAAATGAAAAATTGTTATTTTCTGGCTGTTCGTGGACGCCCAAGTGGCTGTCCCCGGTGATCGTCCCCGCGACATTGAAAAATGATATGAAGCTCTTTAAAAATCCCTTTTGGTGTATAAACAACAGTTTTAGCGAGGTAATGTCAAAAATGATGATTTTGACGATGATGCTCTCGGGGCTAGTTAAATGACTGTTTCGCCCTTAGTGGCTATTTATTATTAGTTATGGCGTGTAAAACACTGTTTTGCCCCTAGTGGCCAAAGTTGTAGATAATGAAGTGTAAATGACGAGGATGCCCTTAGTGGTTAGTCAAATGACATTTTTGCCCTCAGTGGTTACTGTTTGAGTTGATTGATGTTATGTGTGAGTGACGATGAAAAACCAGTGATGTTTGGGGCCCGAAGGGCTAAGTGATGTTAAGGTCTAAATGGCCTAGTGATGTTCTGTGATGATTATGAATTTGACAGGTGCTGTGCTCCGTGCGAGCAAACAGGTAAGTGATGGGTCACATTGTTGACTATGATCTGAGTGATTGTGTGATTGTGTGAAGTGAGTGGTGCATGTCATAGTGTCTCATGCCCATATGCATAAAACCAATGACGTTTTGAGGCCTGAGTGGCTAAGTGATGATGAGGCCTGAGTGGCTAAGCGACGTTTTGTGAAAAGGTACCTCATGCATATGCCCGCGAGTGGGTTGCATTTTCATAAGTCTACAAGACATGAAATGAGTGATTGTGAATGATGTGAATGATGACTGTGATGTGGATTGTTTAGTGTATCGGATGCTGATTGTTCTAGTGCGTAGCCTATGATTAGTCCTTATCATATTTTCTATTATATGGATTGAAATGATGCTCACCCTTTCCTGTTTGAATGTTGCCCCCATGTTGGTAACGTGCAGGTGATTCTTAGTGAAGGCCTTTAGCTTCACTTCTCGAGTCGAGTCGTCATGCTCTGATATGTAACACTAGGGAGGGGGAATGAATGTTGTTTAAGTCATTACGACTGTTGTGGTTATTGGATTTTAGTATTGTAAGCCTGGCATATTTGTAATGTCTTTTATGATTAAACTGTTGGGTTTCGGATGCGAAGTTGTAATTTAATTGATAATGATGTTTTGAAGTTATTATAAGACTGTTTTCGAAAAGCGAGTTATTTGAAGTGTGACATCCCTTGAGGTGTGATTAAAATTTGAAAACTCTGATATTTTTATTAAACAAATTACCGGGTAGAAAAGGGGTGTTACATTAGTGGTATCAGAGCAGTTCGGTCTGTCCGGCCAAGTTGTCCAGTGTGGAGTCTAGCTATCTCTCGAGTCTTGGTACTCGTTCTAACCATAATTTGTGTTGCAGTGATTAGCTAAATTGGTCAGACGGTATGACTGCTATTGTTGATACTGGCGCTGCTTAGTGTCTTATTGCTGCTATGTGTGTGTTTACTCTGAGTACTTTGTGTATGACTGTAATGTGTTGCTGGGTGTGTTTTCTGTGTCTCTCGTCGATTTTCGACGAAGACTTTGTGGTGAATTTTGTTTGTTGCCGTTGGGTGTTTTTAGTATCGTTGTGATTTGACGAGTAGGTGTAAAATCGATGAGGAATTGAGTACATTGTGACGTTGATGTTGTCACGTGTAATTTCGTGCCTTGATGTTTGATGATGATTGAGGTTGAACTAAGATGAGGAGTATGATGTGTTATAATTTTTTTTTTTATGATTAATTTGTATGTTTTGACGTGTGAACACAATGAGTTGAGACGTTTTAAAAAGAAAATTAAATGTTTTGAAAGTATGTATTCTGTACATCCCCACGGGTGTATAGGCGCCAAATTCTAATTGTGTGTATGTGTTGCTGTTTTGTTTTAAAAATAAATAGTGTACTGTTTTTACACTGTTTCGAGTTGCCGTTTTGCTTGGAAACAGTGGTGTGTTGTTTTTACATTGTTTAAAGTGCTGTTTGTTTTTGAAAATAATAGTAAGCTGTTTTTATGTTGAAAAGTTGTTGCCGCTTCATTGTTTAAATTAGATATATGAGCTGTTTTTGTAGGTGCTGTTTTTCCCTCAGCTTAAAATGTGATGTTTTCTCCATTTGAAATGTGGTATTTCCTAAAAGAAAAGAGTGTATTTTTTTTCTAAACTATAAAGTGATGATTAAATTGAATCGAATTGAATTGAATTGATACTGGTTCGTAGAGTTGATAATTGGATATGATGTTTTCAAAGAAATCAAAGTTACGATTGTATTTAAAATAAATGGTGTGCTGTTTGACAGTGTTTCAGGTCGCTGTTCTATTTTTTTTTTATGAATAGTGTGCTGTCTTATATGGTTCAAAGTTGTTATCTTGCTTTTGAAAATAAGAGGGGGCTGTTTTTATGCTGTGAAGAGTTGCTGTCTTGCTGTTTTTCAAAATAAAATGCTGCGGTTGCTTAAAAAATGAGTTGCTGTGTTGCGGTTTATTTCTGTAAAATGAGTTGCTGTTTTTATGGAATAATCGTATTGCTGTTTTACGAAAATGAAGCGCTATTTTTATGTTGTAAACGTGCTGTTTCCACTGCCGTTGCGCGCTGAAAAGAAGTATCATTTTCACTCCGTGTTTTGCTGTTGTTGCGCGCTAAAAGACCACTGTTTACACCTTATTGTTGTTGTTGTTCTTCTTGGTCTTGCTGTTGCCGTTTTACTCAAATAATGTGGTTGTTTTCACACTGTTTTGTTGTTGTTTTGATGATGTTTTGCGCTAAAGGGCGCTTTGCCACTGCTCTTATAAATTTAATGTACTGTGTACTCATTTTCAAGCACACTGTTTACCCAAAATTTTACGAGGATGTTTACAAAGAATTGACGTGCTTTTCCCAAAGTTAAAGAGTTGGTTATATTGTTTACAGTTGCTGTTTCGTTTTGAAAATAATAGTGCGCTGTTTTTATATTGTTTAAAGATGCTGTTTTATTTTGAGATTAATAGTGTGCCATTTTTTTTATGTCGTTAATGTTGCCGTATTTGCTGCTGTTTTCGCACATTAAAGTGTACTGTTCTCTACGATCTAGAGTGTTGTTTTCTTCGACTTAAATGTGATGTTCACTCAAATATAACGTGTTGTTCTCTTAATAATTTAAAGTGCCGAGTTCTTAAAATTAAGATGATGTTTTCTTGAATCAAGTGGGCCGTTTCATAAATTTTGAAAAGGGCTGTCTTCCTATTCTCTTTAGTACTGTTACTGTATTGTGAGAGGTTGCTGTCTCGATTTTTTTTTTATTTTTTTATTATTATGTGTTATTTTATTTTATGTGCTGTTTGGTCCCTATGTACGTTGACTTAGTCCTTTATTGACAAGGGAGTCGCGTAATTAATTGTGATTGATGTGATTGATGTGGTGTGTGCTTCACTTTGGTGAAGTTATGATGTGTTGTTGATGAGTCGGTTCTATGAAGGGCCTAAGGGGGGAAATGGGAGTTGAGGAACTCTCAGCGAAAAGATGTCGTGGTTGGTGTTGTCACTTTCGTTGAAGTACTTTAATAGGTGTCGCGCCAATTTCAAGTGAATGGGTGTTGTAGTCATAGCTAAGTTCGATCATGGTGTGAGAGGACCAAAGAAACAAGAAGAGATGAAGGTTAGGTGTGTAGGGTGACATAAGAGCCGAGATGTGGTTACCTGACTATAAGTGGGTCGAAATGAATGAGAGTCGACGTGTGGTGTTGTCGAAGTATATGGAAATCGAAGTATAAGTGGGACGAAGTGCAGTGTTGCAGCGTTATCAATGTATGTAGAAGCTAGTGTGGTTGAAGCATAAAGTGCCTAAGTGCAGCGTATGGGTGGCAAGGAGAATGATGGAGAACCGAAGTAGATGTAACCGAGGTAGTTGTAGAGGTGAGTGATGATGAGGTGTGGTTGCCTAAGTGAAGTGTCACGGTGTTTGAGTAGTTGAGTGGGACTTTGATGACCTTCAGATTAGAACATCTAATTAAGAGTAACAATGTGGAGAAGGGTGATGGACAGGGATGGTTGGAAGTGACAAGAAGATTGGGTTTCCTTTCGTGAGTTGGGGTAAATTTTCGAGGACGAAAATATTCTAAGTGGGGGAGAGTTGTAACACCCTAAATATTTAATTAAATTATTTAATTAAGTATTTAGGAATGTAAATTAATTAAGTGGATATAATTTAATTATTAGAAATTATATTAAAATGTGTAAGGGGTATTAGAAGATGGAGGTGCCAAATTAGATGGACTTGGGCTTAAGTGAGAAGCCCAAGCCCATGAATCAATCATATGCGAAGTGGTGCCTAGGGGTTAGGGTTCTTTGGTGGTCATTTGCGAAAGTGGAGAAAGAGAGAAAGGAAGAGAGGAGCGTGAGAAAGAGAGAGAGAACAAGGGGGGGCGGCCAAGAGGAGAAGGAGGAGAGGATTCGAAGATCAAGAGGAAGGGATCTCCGTTGTTGCTGTGGCTCTGTAGGTGACTTCTCCTAGGGCATCAAATTCTCCTTCTTGAAAAGGTTAGGGGAGCTCTATCATTCTATTTAATAAATTATATGATGGGTCCTAGATCTAAGGTTTCTCCTAGATTTCATGATGTTCTTGATGTTCTTTGCGTTCTTGATGTTCTTGATGTTTACCTTCATATATGTTTGCTATGAGAATAATGCGATTTTAATTCCTTGCTTGGTTGTGATCTATGATTTCGCCTTATTGATGGTGTTATGCGTATGTGATGAGAGTTATAATGTTGATCTATGCGTTTGATTTGTTGGAAGTGAAGTCGCATAAGGGTTGTAGGTGTTTAGGCGCCTAGGGCGCTATGATGGTGTTAGTGGTGTTGTTGTGTTTAATTGAATTTGATAAACTGAGTTTGGGGTGATTTTGAATGAGATAAATGCGTTTTTAGTTGCTGGAAAAATTGGAGTTTTTACGCTTTAAAATTGTTGAGAAAACAAATTTTAGTGTTAAAAAGAGTTGGACAAAATTCTGGTTTGGTTGCTGGTTTCTGGGCGCTAAGCGCCTGTGCTGGGCGCTGGGCGCCTGTGCTGTGTGTTGTTGCGCGTGGGGGCGCGCCTGGGCGCTAGGCGCCCGTGTCTGTGCGTGTTGCGCGTTGTGCGCGCCTGGGCGCTAGGCGCCCGTGTCTGTGTTGTGTTGTGCGTTGTGCGCGCCTGGGCGCTGGGCGCCTGTGGCGCCGTGTTGCGTTGCGTTGTTGTTGCCTGGGCGCTGGGCGCCTGTGCACTTGTTGCCTGGTTGCCTGGGCGCCTAAGGCGCCTGTTCCCAGGATGTTGCCTAATTTTTCCCAAACTTATTTTTATCATAACTTTTGACTCAGACGTCCGTTTTGAACGATTCGAAAAGTGTCGTGAAGCTTTTTACGTTGTCCATCTATGGGTCCAATTTTTAAAATGAAAAATTGTTATTTTCTGGCTGTTCGTGGACGCCCAAGTGGCTGTCCCCGGTGATCGTCCCCGCGACATTGAAAAATGATATGAAGCTCTTTAAAAATCCCTTTTGGTGTATAAACAACAGTTTTAGCGAGGTAATGTCAAAAATGATGATTTTGACGATGATGCTCTCGGGGCTAGTTAAATGACTGTTTCGCCCTTAGTGGCTATTTATTATTAGTTATGGCGTGTAAAACACTGTTTTGCCCCTAGTGGCCAAAGTTGTAGATAATGAAGTGTAAATGACGAGGATGCCCTTAGTGGTTAGTCAAATGACATTTTTGCCCTCAGTGGTTACTGTTTGAGTTGATTGATGTTATGTGTGAGTGACGATGAAAAACCAGTGATGTTTGGGGCCCGAAGGGCTAAGTGATGTTAAGGTCTAAATGGCCTAGTGATGTTCTGTGATGATTATGAATTTGACAGGTGCTGTGCTCCGTGCGAGCAAACAGGTAAGTGATGGGTCACATTGTTGACTATGATCTGAGTGATTGTGTGATTGTGTGAAGTGAGTGGTGCATGTCATAGTGTCTCATGCCCATATGCATAAAACCAATGACGTTTTGAGGCCTGAGTGGCTAAGTGATGATGAGGCCTGAGTGGCTAAGCGACGTTTTGTGAAAAGGTACCTCATGCATATGCCCGCGAGTGGGTTGCATTTTCATAAGTCTACAAGACATGAAATGAGTGATTGTGAATGATGTGAATGATGACTGTGATGTGGATTGTTTAGTGTATCGGATGCTGATTGTTCTAGTGCGTAGCCTATGATTAGTCCTTATCATATTTTCTATTATATGGATTGAAATGATGCTCACCCTTTCCTGTTTGAATGTTGCCCCCATGTTGGTAACGTGCAGGTGATTCTTAGTGAAGGCCTTTAGCTTCACTTCTCGAGTCGAGTCGTCATGCTCTGATATGTAACACTAGGGAGGGGGAATGAATGTTGTTTAAGTCATTACGACTGTTGTGGTTATTGGATTTTAGTATTGTAAGCCTGGCATATTTGTAATGTCTTTTATGATTAAACTGTTGGGTTTCGGATGCGAAGTTGTAATTTAATTGATAATGATGTTTTGAAGTTATTATAAGACTGTTTTCGAAAAGCGAGTTATTTGAAGTGTGACATCCCTTGAGGTGTGATTAAAATTTGAAAACTCTGATATTTTTATTAAACAAATTACCGGGTAGAAAAGGGGTGTTACATTAGTGGTATCAGAGCAGTTCGGTCTGTCCGGCCAAGTTGTCCAGTGTGGAGTCTAGCTATCTCTCGAGTCTTGGTACTCGTTCTAACCATAATTTGTGTTGCAGTGATTAGCTAAATTGGTCAGACGGTATGACTGCTATTGTTGATATTGGCGCTGCTTAGTGTCTTATTGCTGCTATGTGTGTGTTTACTCTGAGTACTTTGTGTATGACTGTAATGTGTTGCTGGGTGTGTTTTCTGTGTCTCTCGTCGATTTTCGACGAAGACTTTGTGGTGAATTTTGTTTGTTGCCGTTGGGTGTTTTTAGTATCGTTGTGATTTGACGAGTAGGTGTAAAATCGATGAGGAATTGAGTACATTGTGACGTTGATGTTGTCACGTGTAATTTCGTGCCTTGATGTTTGATGATGATTGAGGTTGAACTAAGATGAGGAGTATGATGTGTTATAATTTTTTTTTTATGATTAATTTGTATGTTTTGACGTGTGAACACAATGAGTTGAGACGTTTTAAAAAGAAAATTAAATGTTTTGAAAGTATGTATTCTGTACATCCCCACGGGTGTATAGGCGCCAAATTCTAATTGTGTGTATGTGTTGCTGTTTTGTTTTAAAAATAAATAGTGTACTGTTTTTACACTGTTTCGAGTTGCCGTTTTGCTTGGAAACAGTGGTGTGTTGTTTTTACATTGTTTAAAGTGCTGTTTGTTTTTGAAAATAATAGTAAGCTGTTTTTATGTTGAAAAGTTGTTGCCGCTTCATTGTTTAAATTAGATATATGAGCTGTTTTTGTAGGTGCTGTTTTTCCCTCAGCTTAAAATGTGATGTTTTCTCCATTTGAAATGTGGTATTTCCTAAAAGAAAAGAGTGTATTTTTTTTCTAAACTATAAAGTGATGATTAAATTGAATCGAATTGAATTGAATTGATACTGGTTCGTAGAGTTGATAATTGGATATGATGTTTTCAAAGAAATCAAAGTTACGATTGTATTTAAAATAAATGGTGTGCTGTTTGACAGTGTTTCAGGTCGCTGTTCTATTTTTTTTTTATGAATAGTGTGCTGTCTTATATGGTTCAAAGTTGTTATCTTGCTTTTGAAAATAAGAGGGGGCTGTTTTTATGCTGTGAAGAGTTGCTGTCTTGCTGTTTTTCAAAATAAAATGCTGCGGTTGCTTAAAAAATGAGTTGCTGTGTTGCGGTTTATTTCTGTAAAATGAGTTGCTGTTTTTATGGAATAATCGTATTGCTGTTTTACGAAAATGAAGCGCTATTTTTATGTTGTAAACGTGCTGTTTCCACTGCCGTTGCGCGCTGAAAAGAAGTATCATTTTCACTCCGTGTTTTGCTGTTGTTGCGCGCTAAAAGACCACTGTTTACACCTTATTGTTGTTGTTGTTCTTCTTGGTCTTGCTGTTGCCGTTTTACTCAAATAATGTGGTTGTTTTCACACTGTTTTGTTGTTGTTTTGATGATGTTTTGCGCTAAAGGGCGCTTTGCCACTGCTCTTATAAATTTAATGTACTGTGTACTCATTTTCAAGCACACTGTTTACCCAAAATTTTACGAGGATGTTTACAAAGAATTGACGTGCTTTTCCCAAAGTTAAAGAGTTGGTTATATTGTTTACAGTTGCTGTTTCGTTTTGAAAATAATAGTGCGCTGTTTTTATATTGTTTAAAGATGCTGTTTTATTTTGAGATTAATAGTGTGCCATTTTTTTTTATGTCGTTAATGTTGCCGTATTTGCTGCTGTTTTCGCACATTAAAGTGTACTGTTCTCTACGATCTAGAGTGTTGTTTTCTTCGACTTAAATGTGATGTTCACTCAAATATAACGTGTTGTTCTCTTAATAATTTAAAGTGCCGAGTTCTTAAAATTAAGATGATGTTTTCTTGAATCAAGTGGGCCGTTTCATAAATTTTGAAAAGGGCTGTCTTCCTATTCTCTTTAGTACTGTTACTGTATTGTGAGAGGTTGCTGTCTCGATTTTTTTTTATTTTTTTATTATTATGTGTTATTTTATTTTATGTGCTGTTTGGTCCCTATGTACGTTGACTTAGTCCTTTATTGACAAGGGAGTCGCGTAATTAATTGTGATTGATGTGATTGATGTGGTGTGTGCTTCACTTTGGTGAAGTTATGATGTGTTGTTGATGAGTCGGTTCTATGAAGGGCCTAAGGGGGGAAATGGGAGTTGAGGAACTCTCAGCGAAAAGATGTCGTGGTTGGTGTTGTCACTTTCGTTGAAGTACTTTAATAGGTGTCGCGCCAATTTCAAGTGAATGGGTGTTGTAGTCATAGCTAAGTTCGATCATGGTGTGAGAGGACCAAAGAAACAAGAAGAGATGAAGGTTAGGTGTGTAGGGTGACATAAGAGCCGAGATGTGGTTACCTGACTATAAGTGGGTCGAAATGAATGAGAGTCGACGTGTGGTGTTGTCGAAGTATATGGAAATCGAAGTATAAGTGGGACGAAGTGCAGTGTTGCAGCGTTATCAATGTATGTAGAAGCTAGTGTGGTTGAAGCATAAAGTGCCTAAGTGCAGCGTATGGGTGGCAAGGAGAATGATGGAGAACCGAAGTAGATGTAACCGAGGTAGTTGTAGAGGTGAGTGATGATGAGGTGTGGTTGCCTAAGTGAAGTGTCACGGTGTTTGAGTAGTTGAGTGGGACTTTGATGACCTTCAGATTAGAACATCTAATTAAGAGTAACAATGTGGAGAAGGGTGATGGACAGGGATGGTTGGAAGTGACAAGAAGATTGGGTTTCCTTTCGTGAGTTGGGGTAAATTTTCGAGGACGAAAATATTCTAAGTGGGGGAGAGTTGTAACACCCTAAATATTTAATTAAATTATTTAATTAAGTATTTAGGAATGTAAATTAATTAAGTGGATATAATTTAATTATTAGAAATTATATTAAAATGTGTAAGGGGTATTAGAAGATGGAGGTGCCAAATTAGATGGACTTGGGCTTAAGTGAGAAGCCCAAGCCCATGAATCAATCATATGCGAAGTGGTGCCTAGGGGTTAGGGTTCTTTGGTGGTCATTTGCGAAAGTGGAGAAAGAGAGAAAGGAAGAGAGGAGCGTGAGAAAGAGAGAGAGAACAAGGGGGGCGGCCAAGAGGAGAAGGAGGAGAGGATTCGAAGATCAAGAGGAAGGGATCTCCGTTGTTGCTGTGGCTCTGTAGGTGACTTCTCCTAGGGCATCAAATTCTCCTTCTTGAAAAGGTTAGGGGAGCTCTATCATTCTATTTAATAAATTATATGATGGGTCCTAGATCTAAGGTTTCTCCTAGATTTCATGATGTTCTTGATGTTCTTTGCGTTCTTGATGTTCTTGATGTTTACCTTCATATATGTTTGCTATGAGAATAATGCGATTTTAATTCCTTGCTTGGTTGTGATCTATGATTTCGCCTTATTGATGGTGTTATGCGTATGTGATGAGAGTTATAATGTTGATCTATGCGTTTGATTTGTTGGAAGTGAAGTCGCATAAGGGTTGTAGGTGTTTAGGCGCCTAGGGCGCTATGATGGTGTTAGTGGTGTTGTTGTGTTTAATTGAATTTGATAAACTGAGTTTGGGGTGATTTTGAATGAGATAAATGCGTTTTTAGTTGCTGGAAAAATTGGAGTTTTTACGCTTTAAAATTGTTGAGAAAACAAATTTTAGTGTTAAAAAGAGTTGGACAAAATTCTGGTTTGGTTGCTGGTTTCTGGGCGCTAAGCGCCTGTGCTGGGCGCTGGGCGCCTGTGCTGTGTGTTGTTGCGCGTGGGGGCGCGCCTGGGCGCTAGGCGCCCGTGTCTGTGCGTGTTGCGCGTTGTGCGCGCCTGGGCGCTAGGCGCCCGTGTCTGTGTTGTGTTGTGCGTTGTGCGCGCCTGGGCGCTGGGCGCCTGTGGCGCCGTGTTGCGTTGCGTTGTTGTTGCCTGGGCGCTGGGCGCCTGTGCACTTGTTGCCTGGTTGCCTGGGCGCCTAAGGCGCCTGTTCCCAGGATGTTGCCTAATTTTTCCCAAACTTATTTTTATCATAACTTTTGACTCAGACGTCCGTTTTGAACGATTCGAAAAGTGTCGTGAAGCTTTTTACGTTGTCCATCTATGGGTCCAATTTTTAAAATGAAAAATTGTTATTTTCTGGCTGTTCGTGGACGCCCAAGTGGCTGTCCCCGGTGATCGTCCCCGCGACATTGAAAAATGATATGAAGCTCTTTAAAAATCCCTTTTGGTGTATAAACAACAGTTTTAGCGAGGTAATGTCAAAAATGATGATTTTGACGATGATGCTCTCGGGGCTAGTTAAATGACTGTTTCGCCCTTAGTGGCTATTTATTATTAGTTATGGCATGTAAAACACTGTTTTGCCCCTAGTGGCCAAAGTTGTAGATAATGAAGTGTAAATGACGAGGATGCCCTTAGTGGTTAGTCAAATGACGTTTTTGCCCTCAGTGGTTACTGTTTGAGTTGATTGATGTTATGTGTGAGTGACGATGAAAAACCAGTGATGTTTGGGGCCCGAAGGGCTAAGTGATGTTAAGGTCTAAATGGCCTAGTGATGTTCTGTGATGATTATGAATTTGACAGGTGCTGTGCTCCGTGCGAGCAAACAGGTAAGTGATGGGTCACATTGTTGACTATGATCTGAGTGATTGTGTGATTGTGTGAAGTGAGTGGTGCATGTCATAGTGTCTCATGCCCATATGCATAAAACCAATGACGTTTTGAGGCCTGAGTGGCTAAGTGATGATGAGGCCTGAGTGGCTAAGCGACGTTTTGTGAAAAGGTACCTAGTGAGGGATTTGATTTGCTCTGTCACCCTAAAAGCACCCATAGTAGGGAATTTCTTCAACAAAGGAAATTGAATTGAATTAATATATGAATTAATAATTTTTCCTTTTATTTAATTTTTGTTTTATAAAGAGTGTAAGTAGGATAAGTTTTACGGTTGTTGTCAACAAATTCTGATTTATATATATATATATACATTATTTAAATACTAAAAATAATTAATATCATCTTTTTATTTTCTTTTAATTATTTTTCTTTTTCATACTTTAAGTGTGTGAATTTCACCAATTTTGTTTTTTTTTTCATATTTGAAGTGTGTGTTTTGAGGTATTTTAGGATTCAGCAAAAATCTAATTGTTCAAATATGTGTTGTCCATTCTTCAATAATCGGTTTGGTGAAGAAAAAAATAATTTTGTGATAAAGTACGTAAAGTGCAATGCTAAACAGTCTGTTTTGGGGTAGTTTTTAAAGTCTAGATAAAATTTTAGATGTTCAAATATGGGAAGTTCGTTCCACAATAATCAGTTATGTGAAAACAAATTAATTTCATGACAAAATATGTAAAGTGATATGCTAAGCAGTATGTTTTTGTATACTTTAGGGTTCAAAAAAAATTTAACTATTCAAATACGCGTAGTTCGTTTCTCAATAACCGGCTTGGTGAAAAAAAATAATCTTTTATTTATATATAAAAGTAGGAACGGAGTCGGCCAAAAAGTTGTCATTTAGGCAGGAAAAAGTCCGCAAAAACCGAGGGGTATTTTGGTCATTTCGATTTTCTTCGTAATAACTGTTTGTTACAATAGTATTTATTGCGGCAAGACCATATACTATTCCCAACAGATACATTAATTGTTTGCATTTCTCTTCTTATTGGAACTAGGACATGGACATACACCTGTGCTATGCACGGGGTGGTAACAATGACGCGGCTAAGTGAATTCACAATTGTGTACTATTGGTGTTACAACATAGAATAAGAAAGGAGGAAGAAGAATTGGCACAAAATGATATTTTGAGTATTTGACCGGTTAATTTTTTTTCGAACACCGAAGTGTTTCAAAACACGCAAGGAAAGTTCAAAAAATTTGCTTTCAGAATTATCTTCTTTTGAGGTAATTTCGGAAATTTTTAAAAAAAATCAGTTTACTTTGATTTCGATAGGATTAGATTTCGGTTTTTTGTTCTCTAAAATTACTTGCCATGCAAAATAAAAAATAAAGCTCTTTCATAATATCAAATATCATACATCCTCAAAGAAATTGTACTTTACTCATTTCGTTATGATTTTTTTTCACTAAACAGGTTACTGAGGAACAAACTTTACATAATTTATCACGAAATTTATTTTCATTCTCCACCTATTCGATTATCGAGGAACAAACCTAATATATTTATAGATCAAATTTTAACGTTTGGCCAGAATCAGGCTTGTCATTTAAAGTTTATGCATTTCATCTTCGTACTTCTAAGTATTATCCTTAAGAAAACAACGCTACTCTTTGGTACGATACAAATCTTATGAAAGTTACTTTATTAACGTTGGGCCTGAATCACACAACACTGTCATACCCCAATTTTGTCCGGCTTAGGTCAAAACCCTAATTTTCCAAAAAATAAATAAATTGAAGAGCGAAGAGCCTTATGCACTACATTTCGGATCCTAGAAGGCATTCCAAGGTTCTTGAAATCGTTTTAGGGTTGGAACGCACTTTTCGGGCAAATTAGGGTTTTAGAGCCAAAAAGGGTATTTTGGTCAATTATAACGGTTTTTTTTCTCTCACTTTCAAAAAGGCTAAAAAATATGTATAATTAAAAATAGAAATCTGAAATCAAAATAAAAAAATGAATAACAAAATAATATTGGATGCTTATGGTATTTTTAGAATTAGGGCTAATTCCTTTTAGGTGCTTTTTGCTTTTATCCATTTTTGGCCAAAGTAAGCACCAATTTCACAAGCAAACAACCTCCCTCGCTCCACCCTCATGCCCTTCACTTCAGCCCCATCAAGTGCACATCACAAAAAAAAAAGCCTTTCATCATGACAAGCACACCTTTGAGTCCAATAACATTCAATACACAACATATTTTTACCTTCATTCTCTCTACACCACTAAATACACACTAATTTCTTCACCTCCTTCACTCCACCCTCATGCCCTTCACTTCAGCCCCATCAAGTGCTCATCACAAAAAAAAGCCTTTCATCATGACAAGCACACCTTTGAATCCAATAACATTCAATACACAACATATTTTTACCTTCTTTCTCTCTACACCACTAAATACACACTAATTTCTTTATTTCCCTCTCACAACCTTAAACCCATTAGATCTTTGGCCTCCCAAGGATTTGAATAAGAACAACTCACTTATCTCCTCTCCGAAAAGGACCAAGAAATTCGTAGCCCCCCTCCTCTTCCTCACTTCCTCTTGTTTTTTCTTTCATCTCAAAGGAACCTTCTCATTTTCTCCTACACCAAAAACTCTAACAAACAACTCACCTCATTTGCATCCCTCTTTCACATACTCCCTCCATTTCTCATTCAAAGTTCAAGCATCATCATCAAGTAGGCACTTCTTTGAAGGATATTGGAGTTTTGTTGATTTGTGCCTAGCTTCATCTTCTCATCTCACTTTCTAGCTCAAAGCTAAGGTAATCCTTAAAACCTTGCATCATCTTTGAGTATTTCCTCAAAAAATATAAAAAGCATTCATCCTATCATCTTCATATTCTCATATTGTTGATTGTTGTTGGTGAGAAGTGTCATAAGCACTTTGACAAGCACTTAGGGAGGCTTGGGTGCTTATGATGCTTCTCACCCTTTGATAAATGTTGATTTGTGTTGATCTTAATCCTTGCCTTTCATGAAATAAAATGTTGTTTTATGGCATGTTGTATTTCGCATACTCTCATAAAAATGTCATTTGCTAGTTGTTGTTGTGTTTTCTCACATTTCCTTGCATATTCACTCTTGTTTACATAACTTTCACAAAATAAGAAACTCATTTCAAGCATGATGACATTCGGCCATGGGCCTAGGTTTAGGGTTCTTGAATGCTTTTGTCTATTTCATGATTTGGGGATGAATAATAGTTGATTTAGGGTATGTATGCTCCTAGGTTTTAACATAAAAAATTAGGGTTTGGGTTTGCTTTAATAAACTTGTTTTTGTTGATGATTGGCAAGGTGATTCACACTTGTGCACTTGTGCACTTAATCTTAAGTGTGAGGATTGACTAAAGTGATTCAACATTCTTTGATACTTTGGTTGCTAAATAATTTGCTTGCTTATGCTTGCCCATGATCATGATTGAGGCAACTCTTTTCCTTAAGCTAACAATTTCATTGTCCACTCTCATATAAGAATATCATCAACACTTAGATAGGTCAATTCCATACATTGCATCTTCCAATAGATGTGTATTTAGATTCCCTTGCATCTTGTAGAAATATTTGAGTATGGTTCTCACCTAGCATCTTCCATTAGATGTGCATTTAGGTTCAATCTTGTCTACTCTTGTATTCTTACTTAAATGCCCACTTCAAGTTCCTTCCTTGCCTACCTTTGTGTTGTGATCTAATATATATAGTTTAGGCTTGATCCTTGTTTGCAAATTCAAATGTTGTTGCTTAATGATTTGATTCCAATGATCGTGAATTCACTAATTCTTTCTTGCACTCATTGTTTTCATTTCTAAACGACTTGCCATAAAAATGGTTACTAGTGGCAATCCATCACAACCTTTGTTGGTTCGATTGTCATGAAAGCCTCAATTTCAAAAGAACTTTCGCAAGCATAAAGCAAGCTACTAGTGATAATCCATCACAACCTTTGTTGGTTTGGTTATCATGAACGCATCCAATTTCAAAAAGCATTTTTCTAAGTATCAAAGAATCAAAAACAAGTTATTGGCGGTGATCCATCATAATTTTTGT
This sequence comes from Astragalus membranaceus, assembly GCA_039519185.1. Lineage (NCBI taxonomy): Eukaryota > Viridiplantae > Streptophyta > Magnoliopsida > Fabales > Fabaceae > Astragalus > Astragalus membranaceus. Next base: position 36,366,218 of record CM076849.1, on the reverse strand, counting down.
TAGTTCGATCACCATGAAAGTTTGCATTTACAAAAGGCATTTTCAAAGAGAGTTACTAGTAATGATCCATCATAACCTTTGTTAGTTTGATCATCATGAAAGCTCTCATTTTCAAAAGAAGTTTCAAAAATATTTTTCAAAGCTCGTTAGAACTACGTCGCTTTGATTCCCATTTGGGATACGTAGGAGCGAGTCACATTCTCGTCAAGCGCAATCATAAAAGATTTTAGCATTTGCATACCAAAAAGAAAAGAGTTATTTTCATAACAAAAAAGAAAAGAATCACTTTTGCAAGCCAAGATCGTTTTCAGAAAAAAGAAAAACCCCGTCCTTTCTAAAATCATTTTCAACCCATCGTCGCTAGTGGCTAATCAGAACCTTTGTTCGTCTAGCCGTTGGTGGCGATGTCTTTTTCCCAAAAGAACAACAAGCGATGATCACCCACAACCTTTGTTAGTTTGATCATTCGTGCCAAATCAATTCCTTTCGAAAACCACTTTCAAAAGAGCGGATAAAAAACGGGTTGCTACTAATAGTCAATCAGAACCTTTGTTCGTCTGACTGGCGGTAGTGACTCTCATTTTCAAGAGTACTTAGCGGTGATTACCCATAACCTTGGTTAGTTTAATCATTCGCTAATGCTCGCCCTATTTCAAAAAATCACTAAAAAAGATAAAAGACAAAAACCTTTTTCAGGACAAAGAAGAACTACGTAGCTTTGAGTTCTCCATCGCACCGGGAGATACGTAGGAGCGGGCCATGTCCCGTCAAGCGTTTTTTTTTCTAAAAAACCATTTTTCCCCTTTTTCATAATAAATAAAGATTTTCATTAAGAATTTTTCAATAAGAAGTAGAGAGGCAAAATTAAGTATTTTCAAGTCAACACACTAAAACCACACATTTAATTAAAGGTTCCCTCTCAGTAGAGAGGACTGTTGCGCCCGAAAAATCCGGCTTGGGACTTTTCGTTTGACAACGTGGAAAAATTTGGAAGCCGCCACCAATATTTTAATTTTAAGACCAAAACATTGAAAAAAGGTCTTTTAGACAAGGCGGATGGTCTTTCGAAAACTAGAGATATGGGTTCGGGGGTCGGTTAGGCATAGGGAAGGTATTAGCACCCCGTACCTCCTTTCTACCGAAAGGGAACCTTTAATTGAATGTGTGGTTTGAAGTGTTGATTTGAAAATGCTTTTATTTTGCCTCTTTATTGAAAAGAGAGTGAGGAGACTTAATGAAAATTTTTACTTTTGGCGCTTGACGAGAGTTGGCCTCTCGCTCCTACGTATCTCCTGGTGCGATGGAGAATTCAAAGCTACGTAGTTCTTGGGTGTAGAAAATGTTTGTGGGTTGGTGTTTTTTAATGTAGGGGTTTTAGGACTGTGTGATCTGTGTTGGAGGACCACTGGGGGTCTGAAGGAGCACTGGGGCTCTGAAGGGCCACTGAGGGATGAAGGAGCGCTGGGGCTCTGAGGGACCACAGTTCACTTATCTTAAAACGATGATTAACCCGGCCGTACGACCGACTTAATCCCCTACTTTGAAAATAAGATTTTTGCTTTTGAAATGAAGGAGATCTGTTTGTATATTCTTTAATTTTAGAAATTGTTTATTTTTGCGCTTGACAGGGGCGTGGCCCTGCTCCTACGTATCTCCGGGTGCGATGGAGAATTCAAAGCTACGTAGTTCTTCTTTGTTTGGAAAACGGTTTTTGTTTTTTAATCTTTTTGGAGTTTTTCGCAAAGGGGTTGAGCGTTCGTAGTGACCAAACAACAACGGTTTAGAGTGGTCACACTACTACTCTTATGAAAATGAATTATCATTAACGACCAAACGGCAACGGCGCGAGTGATGATTAATGATAATCGGTTTTTATTTTGAGCATTGAAAAGGTTTTCGCGATTGAAGGAGAGCGTTTGTGAGGACCAAACAACAACGGTTTAGAGTGGCCACACTACTAGCTCTCACAGGAATGAAATCATCACCCACAATCAAACGGCAACGGCGCGAGTGATCATTAATGATGATTAGTTTTGATTTCGACGTTTGAAAAGATTTGTTTTTGAAAAGTGTCTTCGTTGGTTTTAATTGAAGAGAACGTCGTGATGAAAGGAATTTGCAATTGGATTGATTTTCGTTCGGGGAAATATTTATCCATCATTTGAAAAAAGGTTTGAGAAAAAATAAGTTCGTTTAGGGAAAAGAAAGATTTATTATTTGGGAAAACAGGTTTTGTAAAAAAAACGTTTATCTAGGGGAAAGAAATAAAATTTGAAAAGAAAAACAGGGGGCGTAGTAGTAAAATAAGGGTGTAAATAAAAGGGGGGCTGTATTATTAAAACTGGGGTGCAGATAGTGAGCCCAGCTTGTTTTTGTAAGCTGGGCTGCGTTTTCATTTTCTGATGGGCTTAGGGGGGAGGCGTGCGAAATTAACCGTGGGGGTGCAAATAACAATCTGAAAGAATAAAAAATGTGAAAGTACGAAACTACCCTTGCGCTGATACTATAAAAGGAAAATCTAATTCCAGAAACCCTAATCTCATCTTCTTTCTCTCCGCGGCGCCCCTAACCCAAAATTGCAAAAAAAACTAAAATTTTCTATCCTCCTCTCTTCACTACGGCCGTGTCCCTCCTCTCACAAATCATCCAACCCATTTTTTTTTCTCCCCCTCCTCACGCCGCGCTCGCCCCTCTCTCCTCAAAGCCTCGTTTTCGTTCTCCTTACCCACTGGAACCAATCTCGTTCTCCCTTCGCCTTACCGCCGCCAACGGCGAGAAATGGAGGGTGACGGTTTGGCTCGCGATGTTGGCTTCGTGGTGGCGCTGTGGTGATTTCGTGGGTGGTGGCTGATCGTACTGTGGGTGGAGGAGTTGGTGACGGCGAAGGGGTATTCGGTGGTTGTTGGTTCGGTGGAGCGGTGGTGAGAGAAACGAAGGGTGGATCGGTTGCTGGGTGGTGATTGATGGGGCTTTGGTTGTTGGGCTGCGGTTGTGGGGGTGAGGTGGTGTACGGCGGCGGCGTGGTGTGGCTACGGTGGTGGATCTGTTTTAAGGGGTGACAGTGGTGAGGGTTCGTGAGGGTGTGAGTGAGGCGGTGGTATTTGGTGGGCGGTTCGGTGGTTGCTGGGCGGTTAGGCGCGAGGACAGCCACGACGGGGTAACGGTGACGCGTAAGTTTCGATTGATTTCGTGGAATGACCACCGTGGACGGCGGCCGGAGTTCACCTCCGGCGGCTCAGGTCAGTACATCATCCCTTCTCTATTTTTTGTTCTATCTGCATGTTTACTTCTGTGTTGCTGTGGCTGTCTGGTTTGATTTCTTGTTGTTTAACTAACTCGTTTTTTTTTTACACACTGATTTCTCATTTTTAGAGCCAATAAACTATGAACCCTAAATTTTTATGTTCTGTTTCAAAACTATTTTCCAACTAACAGGGACATTAGACCACCTTATTTTAAAAAAAACTCATCCAATCTAAATACTGATATATGCTTAAAACGAAATAATAATAAAAACTCAGGACCTTTTTTTGAGACTGCTGCTATGTTGTTTTGACTGCTTCTGTTGCCTACTGCATACCCTTGTTGCTGCTGCTCTTTTACTCTCCTGCTACTGCTCTTACTTCTGGAAAAAAAAGAAATTGTGTGTATTGCCGTTTGTGTGTGTATATGGCTGTGTTTTCTACTCAGTGTGTGTATTTTTGCTGCCTACGTGTATGTGGTTGTCTCCTCCCTTTACTGTTGGTGTTCACTGGTATATATAGGCTGATTGTGGTGTAGGTGTGGTATGCTAATGCAGGGGATCAAAACTCATGGGGAGACCAGTTTGTTGCTGCTGCAGTGGAGCAGAGAGGGAGCAGCAAGGAGGTGGAGCAAAGGCTGTCTTGCTGGTGCCAAAGTGGTAAAAGAACAGAGAGCAAGAACAAAGGCTCATTGGCTTGGTGCTCAAAATGTCCACCCAGCAACCAGGCGCATACTGCCTCTGTTGCTTTTTCTTTCCCTTTTTTTTGTTGAAAAAAATTTGTACTCTTTTTATTTATTTATTTTATACTATTGCATAAGAAATTTGTCTATATGTGTAACAATACAAAAGGACAGCAGCTATTCAGATTGACTTTATTTATTTATTATTATTTATTTATTTATTTATTTTTATGATAATAAAAGCGGTAAAAACGAGACGCAACGACTCACACAACTCTAAACGGAACGCGCGCTCGCCTTAAGACTAGGAACGCGTACGCGATTTGAATACGCACGCGCGCACGTTTTTAAAACCGATTTCATTCTATTCTCACTTTTCTAAAGACAGTAAAAATAAACGCGCACCGACGCAATTACTCACGACTCGAGACGAAATGCGCGCTCGCGTTATTCATTATTCTATTATTTATTTTTGGATTCTTTTTTTCCTTTTTTTTTGAAAACAACGAGCGCCAAACAAAATCGTTGCACGAGAGTGCCAAATACACCCGCATTTAGAACAATACGCGAAGCGATAAAATTTTTGGGATTTTTTCAATTAGGCGGACAAAATTGGGGTATTACAGCTGCCCCTCTTTATTTCGATTTTACCAAGAAATATGAATTGCGCGAGACATATTTCGAAGGTAAAATAGAAATAAAGAATTCAGAAATTATACCAATTTTGTCCATTTGGAGAAATCCGAATTTTCTTTCTTCTTTTTTGGAAAGATAGACACTTTCGCGTTGATGCGAAAACAGTAAATGAACACTGACGTGCAGACAGAAAGGTAAAATGGGCACTTGGCGTGCAAAAAGAAAAGAAAAAATGGGCACTTGGCGTGCAAACAGAAAAGTAAAATGGGCACTTGGCGTGCAGACAGAAAAGTAAAATGGGCACTTGGCGTGCAGACAGAAAGGTAAAATGGGCACTTGGCGTGCAGACAGAAAAGTAAAATGGGCACTTGGCGTGCAGACAGAAAAGTAAAATGGGCACTTGGCGTGCAGAAAGCGGTAAATTGGGAATTCGGAGGCTGCCTAAAACCTTCTAACGGACTCTTGTCGAGTCCGAGCTCTGGGGTGGCCTTTTCGAGCGGCCGATCAACATCAGGTCCGGAACTGATTTGATCAATGGATTTACGCTATGCCTTAGGCCGACACAACTAATCCGAAGGACTTAACGAAGTCTGATGGATCCATCGCGCGCTCGTACACGATGTTGTGATCTGTGGAAGGAGTTCACTAACTCTGTGTTGATGGAGTTTACTAACTCTGTTGATGGAGTTTACTAACTCTGTGTTGTGGTGATTTTCTAAAAATGAGATTTTTGGGATTCTCTGGTCCGAAGTAACTTTTCTCTTGGATGGTGCATGAAATGCGTGCACTTGGATGTTTGGGGTGCACATGAATGCAATGATTGACTTTGGTGGGATGCCTTTTCTGTTTGATTTTTCTCTTCTTTTCCTTTTGTTATTCTTTCGCTCTTCTGAGATGCGAGTTTGAAGGCGTAATGTACTGTTTGATGCCATGGAGTGATGATTGGTATGGATGATATGAGAATGATGAATGATATGAAGATGTTGTGTTCTTTTATGTTCCATCTTCTGTGATTTTCTTCTCTCGTTCCTTATTTGCTCCTTTTTTTTTTCTATGGGATGCAGATATCTATGTAAATGGAGTGTGAATGTATGTTATGCAAAGTGTATGTGATGTGATGATTTCAATGGAATGATGGATGCTATGAGATGCTATTTTTGATTTTCTTCCTTTTTATTTTGGTTAAGGATCAACACTTCAAGTGCCTACAAGGTAACATCCTAGTCCCCAAGGATTAAGGTGAGCACCAAAGCCCTACAAGATAACCACCTAATCCCTGAGGATTAAGGCGAGCACTAAAGCCCTACAAGCGGCCAACTTTAGGCGACCCCCTCATGTGCTGAGATAGCTGGTTAAAGAATTTTTCCTATTTGTCTTTTTGCAAATGCAGTATTTTGATGCATGATATGACAAAATTTTTTGGGGTATTCAAATACCTTTTTTGTGAATACTTTCATAATGATGAGACGCGAGACTTTGGATGCAAAAGTGGGATGATTATTGACCATTTTTGTTGAAAAATTGAATTTGATTCAAACTCCGGTGTTCTCAAGGTTTTTATTTACAAACAAGCTCACTTGTTTTCTCTCCCTTCCAATGACGACTGAATCTTAGATATCGCATGACTAACGTGTGTTCTCTCTCTTTGAAGCATTGCTTTGTAAGCATGCATAGGAGCGCAAATGTGAATGAGTGAGTCTGTTAACTTGGGATTGGTTTAGGATATGTATGACAATTGAAGGGATGACAAACATGATTATTACCGACGCTCATGAGGGACCAAGGGATGCAAGACTGCCCCCGTTCGGGCTTTTGATGAGTGAATAAGCTTGCCTTTGCCTGGTGGTGATAATGACTAGGGGTGTAGGAGATGATGAATTGGGAACACTTCGGCTCTTGGGATGAAAGGTGGAATGAAAAGGGTTTTGTTTCAACCCACAGAGTTTGGTGTTGCCCCAGTCAGGACGAAACAAAGTTGCCCCAATTAGAATGACGAGGCCTTATTTAGGATAGTGAGTTGAGAGATTGCCCCGGTGAGGTTCTTATGGGAATGAATGAGGTGAAGGAATGGGAATGCACTTGCCCCATTTTGGAATGAAATTTCAAACGGTTTCTTTGAGTGAGGTTGTGAAAAGGTGATAGAGTTATGGTGACGGTTATATACGGAGGGTGGTATGTGAACGGGATAGACGACGAACAAAATCTCCCCATGGTTGAGTGGAGTGAGAGGTGAAGGAAATGTCCCCTAGTACACATCTTTGATTCTTTTTAAGAAAAACTCAAATGCAATGAAAGTTTTGACTTTTAGTATGAAAGAAGCCTCACTTGGTGATCAGTAAACCTTGCTTTAATGCAACTTGAATGCGTTTGAAGTGCAAGTCTTCCTTTTTCCGTCAGCTTTCTTTTTTTTCGACTGTTTATTTTTGTTCCCTCATCTCTTTTTCCTAAGGGCTTGTTTTTCCTTGATCAGCTTTCTCTTTTCTGATCGTTTGTTTTTTCTTTTGAGCAAACACATTGTAGACAGATAAACTTAGTGGTCCTAAGATTTAAAATTTGAGAAAACAACAGCATTCGGTCATTGATCGGAATGGACTTTTCGGGATTGTGGTGTTTTGTGGAGGAGGGATGATGGGGCTTAATGAAGAGCTTGGGGGCTAATGGTAGGATGATTTTCATTCGGCGTTGGCAGACGATTGATGATTTATGATGGTTAATTGGCTTGATGAGGTGTTTGGAAATTTTATTCTTGGCTAAGGGTTCGTGGAGGGCGGGTTACCGAGGTCAAAGGGAAGTGTTTGCGGTTTATGGAAGGAGGGGTGTATGATGAAGTGTTTGAAGGTTATTGAGACAAGGATCTCTTGTGTTTTGTAGTAACATGTACCAGCTCACCACTTACATTTCTTTTGTATTTTCTTTTGTTTTGGGATTTTCATTTTTGAATCCCTTTTTTTGATTTTCTCTCTCTTTTTTTTGTTTTATGATTCTTTTCCTTCTTTGACTCGGGTGAGCTGATAGAAAGTGATGCACTTTTTTTGGATATTTGAGGTGATCCTTGTCTAGGGTGATTTTTGGATTTTGGTTTTTCTTGGGTTAAGGTGGGTAGGAAAGGGAACTTCTGGATGGCCAAACTTCATTTCAAATTCCGATTACTTATTTTTTCATAAAACTTGACAACAATTTATCTAGCTATATGTGTTTGCTCTTTTCTTTGCATTTTTTTTATGCCCTAATTTTTGCCTGGACCGCTCTTTGCGAGTTTTCAATCCACCGGGCGCTCCTTTTTGCCTAGGCTGCCCTTTGCGGGTTTTCAACCTAGCGAGCTTGTTCTTCTCATTTGTCTCTTCTTTTCTCTCTTTTTTTTTGGAAAGACCTGCACTAAAGGAATATAATGCCGATAAAGAAAGTTAGTGATCACAGAATTGCCCCAGCATGGAGGACTTAGAGTGTTAGTGAGAATGAACCAAAAAGTCAAGTATGCACTGATGGGAGAGAATATGCGCCTTATGGATGGACGGGGCGGGGTTAGACTGACTGACTCAAACAAGAGAAACTGCACGTGTCATGCACGTTCACTATAGGGATGCTTCACAGAGAGTCAACATTAGTTAGAACGATGAATTGATGAGCTGCTTCAGTTTTCTTTTTTTTTTGTCATGGAATGGATGGGATGCAGTGCTTTTGAAAGACATGCAAATGAGCTATTGATTTGCAAAACTGAGTGCCTTGGAACACCTTGAGTTCGCAACCAAGTAAGGATAAACTTTTTCAAAAAAAAGGATGATTGTTTTGCAAGGACGTCTCGCTTCTCATCACAACTTTTATTTCATGCAATGAATGAATGAACAAATTATGATATGCAAGTATGATGCAAATGCGTGGAGAACGACTACTCGAAAAGTGTGGCTTATTCTAAATTATTTTGTTGCAAGACAAAATATGGAATACCAATGCGAATGATGCAAGAATGATGCCCCCCATTTTTTCCAAATGATTTTTGATTTTTTTTATTTTTTAGAGGCGAGACAGGATGTGAAATGCCAATGCCCCTTTTTTGAATGATGAGAGATGCAAGACTGGGGATATGAGGCAACTGATTGTCGTTACCCTGAGTAACTTGCCTGAAACATTGAGTGGATCCTGACTCAATACTTCACACAATGTACTGAAACGTTTTGACAATTAGTTGACTCAATTTAATTTCCTACTCGAAATTAAAATACGTGCGACTGGGTCAAAGTGCTCTGACATCGTAAAGTAACATCTCAAATTTGTAGTCGACAAACAAATTTGAGACATTACCCTTCGTCGTTCAAAGGTGCACTTCTATCCATTAAGCCATCACATGAGAAATTTTTCTTTGTTTCGAAAGGATGCATGCAGGGAGAAATGATGTATTCGGACAAAGTGATGAGGTTAATGAAATGATGCATGAGCGCCACATTGACGCGATGTCCGCATTATTTGATGATAGTTTTTGCATAATCAAGGATGAATGAAATGCGATATGGATGATAGATGCTTCTGGTTTTCATTTTTCTTATGCAATGAAATGAAATGCGTGATGCTTGCAATTACTTTCCTAATGCATGGGAGATATTGAATGAAGATGCATGCGAGATGAGACGTTAATGCTTATTTTTGATTTGCGACACAGGAAAGTATTAATGCGATGATGTGATATGGACGGACGACGGAATGAGTGGGTGAATGAATGAACGAATGTGCATTTTGAATGAGGATAACGTAAATTGCATCACTTGATGATTTTTTATGATTATGAGCGAATGAAATACCATAGGGATGATAATTGTTTTTTTTTCAGAATTTTGTTTTATGTAATGCATGACGCCATGATGCAAAGTGCGGATGATGATTGCTTTTCGTTTTATTTTTGAACTATGAAATGGAGTGCCTGATACTAACAATTATTTTTAGTTGCGTGGAAAGATATGATTCTTATGAAAATGCATGCGAAATAAGATGTTTATTTGATTATTTTTTGTAGTGCAAAGAAAAAATGCATGTAGTATGTTTTCTAAGAAAGCTTGTGGAAAATAATAATTTTTGATTTTTCTTGATTTTTGGTTTTTTTTTTTGATAAAAGACGGTATGCACTAATACTTGTTTGAATGCAAGTGCAATGCAATATGTATGATTTCCTGTCTGTCTTGGTGCCGGGAATCACGGTGTACTATGTCTTGCCATAGGTTTAACGGTGGATTTTGATTATTTTTTTCTTTGAAACACAACAAGGTTAGAATCAATAAGCGAAACAAAGCACATTCCATGCATTCAAACTTAAACAAACTCACACCTCGGAGTATACGTTGTTTCACTTTTGATTCCACATCGTGCCTATGACAAGATTCTTTGTCACTTTGGGATTCTCGGTAAACAAACTTTGATGAAATGCAAGGATGCATGCATGAACTGTAAAAGCTTCTGTTGGATGCAATGCGAGGATGCATGCAAAATGATGATGATGTTTTATGCATATGCAGATTAGGGCAAAACCCTTATTGGCATTAATTCGAGTTTTTTTGTTTTTTTTGAAAAATGCGAGCCGTACGTGGTTTCATATGGACCAAGTAAGAGAAAGGCTACAACGGCAGCTCGTTCTCTCTTTTTTTTTGAAAAGAGTGGGTCATATGTCACTTCGTACGGACCAGCAAAAGAAAGGCTACAACGGCAGCTCTTTCTCTACTTTTTATTTGAAAAACCTCCTACTCTTTTTTGAAAACATGTCTATATTACCATGCAACACACAATTTGGTATGCCCCTTGTGTCCTGCGAAGGTGGGGACCTAAGTTCTAGGACAACTCAAATGTTCCTCCCATGCGGGTTCTAGTCACTTCCTCACCAGGCTACCAGAGCTAATTCTCTTTCACAATAGCACCCACAACGATGGAACGCCATCTGGTGTGAGGCATCATGGAAGAGCATACTCTGGCTGAAACTTTTGTGAGAGTCGGAAGGACAACAGTCCAATTGCCAGTCACTACTCATTTCCACTCTCCTAGGTTTTGTCAGACCTTGGGTTTTAGGCCCCTCTCAAAGCATAGTAAGCATAAGGTGTGAGTGTGTGCAGCAAGGGCATACCGCCTAAAACTACCCACATATACCCCACCTGCAAAGGAAAACCCAGAACAGTCCAAATAATAGCAGGTAATAACATGTCATCTACCCTAGGGTTCAATATCACAATACCAATAATCCAACCTAGGTTTCAGCAACAGTCATATGCACTGCTTACCTCAAGAAAGGGAGCGGAGAAGAAGGGATCATAATAGAATGGGAGGAAATGCATGTTTTTACCTTAAGAAAGGGAGTAGAGAATAGGGGACATGGGAATTGAGGAATGCATGAACACGGCATTGTGAACAAATAGAAAAGGAGTAGAACAAAGCTTTCAACTCAATTAATTTTAAACCACACATCAAGTTAACTAGGCTTGACCCTCGTCTTTTTTTTTTTAAAAAAAAAAAATGTCCCCAGTGAAGTCGCCAGCTGTTGCGCCCGAAAAATCCGGCTTGGGACTTTTCGTTTGACAACGTGGAAAAATTTGGAAGCCGCCACCAATATTTTAATTTTAAGACCAAAACATTGAAAAAAGGTCTTTTAGACAAGGCGGATGGTCTTTCGAAAACTAGAGATATGGGTTCGGGGGTCGGTTAGGCATAGGGAAGGTATTAGCACCCCGTACCTCCTTTCTACCGAAAGGGAACCTTTAATTGAATGTGTGGTTTGAAGTGTTGATTTGAAAATGCTTTTATTTTGCCTCTTTATTGAAAAGAGAGTGAGGAGACTTAATGAAAATTTTTACTTTTGGCGCTTGACGAGAGTTGGCCTCTCGCTCCTACGTATCTCCTGGTGCGATGGAGAATTCAAAGCTACGTAGTTCTTGGGTGTAGAAAATGTTTGTGGGTTGGTGTTTTTTAATGTAGGGGTTTTAGGACTGTGTGATCTGTGTTGGAGGACCACTGGGGGTCTGAAGGAGCACTGGGGCTCTGAAGGGCCACTGAGGGATGAAGGAGCGCTGGGGCTCTGAGGGACCACAGTTCACTTATCTTAAAACGATGATTAACCCGGCCGTACGACCGACTTAATCCCCTACTTTGAAAATAAGATTTTTGCTTTTGAAATGAAGGAGATCTGTTTGTATATTCTTTAATTTTAGAAATTGTTTATTTTTGCGCTTGACAGGGGCGTGGCCCTGCTCCTACGTATCTCCGGGTGCGATGGAGAATTCAAAGCTACGTAGTTCTTCTTTGTTTGGAAAACGGTTTTTGTTTTTTAATCTTTTTGGAGTTTTTCGCAAAGGGGTTGAGCGTTCGTAGTGACCAAACAACAACGGTTTAGAGTGGTCACACTACTACTCTTATGAAAATGAATTATCATTAACGACCAAACGGCAACGGCGCGAGTGATGATTAATGATAATCGGTTTTTATTTTGAGCATTGAAAAGGTTTTCGCGATTGAAGGAGAGCGTTTGTGAGGACCAAACAACAACGGTTTAGAGTGGCCACACTACTAGCTCTCACAGGAATGAAATCATCACCCACAATCAAACGGCAACGGCGCGAGTGATCATTAATGATGATTAGTTTTGATTTCGACGTTTGAAAAGATTTGTTTTTGAAAAGTGTCTTCGTTGGTTTTAATTGAAGAGAACGTCGTGATGAAAGGAATTTGCAATTGGATTGATTTTCGTTCGGGGAAATATTTATCCATCATTTGAAAAAAGGTTTGAGAAAAAATAAGTTCGTTTAGGGAAAAGAAAGATTTATTATTTGGGAAAACAGGTTTTGTAAAAAAAACGTTTATCTAGGGGAAAGAAATAAAATTTGAAAAGAAAAACAGGGGGCGTAGTAGTAAAATAAGGGTGTAAATAAAAGGGGGGCTGTATTATTAAAACTGGGGTGCAGATAGTGAGCCCAGCTTGTTTTTGTAAGCTGGGCTGCGTTTTCATTTTCTGATGGGCTTAGGGGGGAGGCGTGCGAAATTAACCGTGGGGGTGCAAATAACAATCTGAAAGAATAAAAAATGTGAAAGTACGAAACTACCCTTGCGCTGATACTATAAAAGGAAAATCTAATTCCAGAAACCCTAATCTCATCTTCTTTCTCTCCGCGGCGCCCCTAACCCAAAATTGCAAAAAAAACTAAAATTTTCTATCCTCCTCTCTTCACTACGGCCGTGTCCCTCCTCTCACAAATCATCCAACCCATTTTTTTTTCTCCCCCTCCTCACGCCGCGCTCGCCCCTCTCTCCTCAAAGCCTCGTTTTCGTTCTCCTTACCCACTGGAACCAATCTCGTTCTCCCTTCGCCTTACCGCCGCCAACGGCGAGAAATGGAGGGTGACGGTTTGGCTCGCGATGTTGGCTTCGTGGTGGCGCTGTGGTGATTTCGTGGGTGGTGGCTGATCGTACTGTGGGTGGAGGAGTTGGTGACGGCGAAGGGGTATTCGGTGGTTGTTGGTTCGGTGGAGCGGTGGTGAGAGAAACGAAGGGTGGATCGGTTGCTGGGTGGTGATTGATGGGGCTTTGGTTGTTGGGCTGCGGTTGTGGGGGTGAGGTGGTGTACGGCGGCGGCGTGGTGTGGCTACGGTGGTGGATCTGTTTTAAGGGGTGACGGTGGTGAGGGTTCGTGAGGGTGTGAGTGAGGCGGTGGTATTTGGTGGGCGGTTCGGTGGTTGCTGGGCGGTTAGGCGCGAGGACAGCCACGACGGGGTAACGGTGACGCGTAAGTTTCGATTGATTTCGTGGAATGACCACCGTGGACGGCGGCCGGAGTTCACCTCCGGCGGCTCAGGTCAGTACATCATCCCTTCTCTATTTTTTGTTCTATCTGCATGTTTACTTCTGTGTTGCTGTGGCTGTCTGGTTTGATTTCTTGTTGTTTAACTAACTCGTTTTTTTTTTACACACTGATTTCTCATTTTTAGAGCCAATAAACTATGAACCCTAAATTTTTATGTTCTGTTTCAAAACTATTTTCCAACTAACAGGGACATTAGACCACCTTATTTTAAAAAAAACTCATCCAATCTAAATACTGATATATGCTTAAAACGAAATAATAATAAAAACTCAGGACCTTTTTTTGAGACTGCTGCTATGTTGTTTTGACTGCTTCTGTTGCCTACTGCATACCCTTGTTGCTGCTGCTCTTTTACTCTCCTGCTACTGCTCTTACTTCTGGAAAAAAAAGAAATTGTGTGTATTGCCGTTTGTGTGTGTATATGGCTGTGTTTTCTACTCAGTGTGTGTATTTTTGCTGCCTACGTGTATGTGGTTGTCTCCTCCCTTTACTGTTGGTGTTCACTGGTATATATAGGCTGATTGTGGTGTAGGTGTGGTATGCTAATGCAGGGGATCAAAACTCATGGGGAGACCAGTTTGTTGCTGCTGCAGTGGAGCAGAGAGGGAGCAGCAAGGAGGTGGAGCAAAGGCTGTCTTGCTGGTGCCAAAGTGGTAAAAGAACAGAGAGCAAGAACAAAGGCTCATTGGCTTGGTGCTCAAAATGTCCACCCAGCAACCAGGCGCATACTGCCTCTGTTGCTTTTTCTTTCCCTTTTTTTTGTTGAAAAAAATTTGTACTCTTTTTATTTATTTATTTTATACTATTGCATAAGAAATTTGTCTATATGTGTAACAATACAAAAGGACAGCAGCTATTCAGATTGACTTTATTTATTTATTATTATTTATTTATTTATTTATTTTTATGATAATAAAAGCGGTAAAAACGAGACGCAACGACTCACACAACTCTAAACGGAACGCGCGCTCGCCTTAAGACTAGGAACGCGTACGCGATTTGAATACGCACGCGCGCACGTTTTTAAAACCGATTTCATTCTATTCTCACTTTTCTAAAGACAGTAAAAATAAACGCGCACCGACGCAATTACTCACGACTCGAGACGAAATGCGCGCTCGCGTTATTCATTATTCTATTATTTATTTTTGGATTCTTTTTTTCCTTTTTTTTTGAAAACAACGAGCGCCAAACAAAATCGTTGCACGAGAGTGCCAAATACACCCGCATTTAGAACAATACGCGAAGCGATAAAATTTTTGGGATTTTTTCAATTAGGCGGACAAAATTGGGGTATTACAAGGACGTGTGGGGTGCTAACACCTTCCCCGCGCGTAACCGACCCCCGAACCCTATTCTCTAGTTTCGCAAGACCAATCGCTTTCCAAAAAAGGTTTTCCTAATATTTTCCTTAATAAATATTGGTGGCGGCTTCATTGTCTTAGGAAAAGTTGTGAACGAGGAAGGTTCTCCCTCGGGGACTTTTTCGGGCGCAACAAACACCAGTCGGGCTTGTCATTTAATGTTTCTACATTTCATCATTTTAACGTTGGGCCAGAATCACACAACACCAGTCAGGCTTGTCATTTAAAGTTTATGCATTTCATCTTCGTACTTCTAAGTATTATCCTTAAGAAAACAACGCTACTCTTTGGTACGATACAAATCTTATGAAAGTTACTTTATTAACGTCGGGCCTGAATCACACAACACCAGTCAGGCTTGTCATTTAATGTTTCTACATTTCGTCTTCATACTTTTAAGTATTATCCTTAAGAAAACAACGCAACTATTTGGTACGATACGAATTGTACGAAAGTTACTTTGTTAACCTCGGGTCTGAATCACACAACACCAGTCGGGCCTGTCATTTAACGTTCGTGACATTTTGTCTTCGCACTTTTAAGTATTATCCTTAAGCAAAAGAGCTACTACTTGCTATGATAAGAATCTAGCGAAAGTTAATTTATTAACGTTGGGCCTGAAAAAAATAAAGCTCTTTCATAATATCAAAATATCATACATCCTCAAAGAAATTGTACTTTACTCATTTCGTTATGATTTTTTTTCACCAAACAGGTTACTGAGGAACAAACCTTACATAATTTATCACGAAATTTATTTTCATTTTTCACCTATTCGATTTTCGAGGAACAAACCTAATATATTTATAGATCAAATTTTTTCCTAAATTTTTATGTATTCCAAAAAAAAATTGAAAAAAGAGGAAGAGGGGGGTAGGGGGAGGGGTGGTAACAATGACGCGGCTAAGTGAATTCACAAAAAAATGGTTGTGTACTATTGGTGTTACAACATAGAATAAGAAAGGAGGAAGAAGAATTGGCACAAAATGATATTTTGAGTATTTGACCGGTTAATTTTTTTTCGAACACCGAAGTGTCTCAAAACACGCAACTTTCCGAAATCACCTCGAAAGAGGTATTTTCGGAAGTCAAAATTGGCTTCCGGAAATACCTCCTTTGAGGTGATTCCGGAAAGTTCAAAAAATTGGCTTTCAGAATTATCTTCTTTTGAGGTAATTCCGGAAATTTTAAAAAAAAAAACAGTTTACTTTGGTTTCGATTGGATTAGATTTCGGTTTTTTTGTTCTCTAAAATTACTTACGATGCAAAATAAAAAATAAAGCTCTTTCATAATATCAAAATATCATACATCCTCAAAGAAATTGTACTTTACTTACGATGCAAAATAAAAAATAAAGCTCTTTCATAGATAGTTACTTCTTTGCTTAAATGCTTAGTTCCCTCATGCGTATTTCCCCTCTCTTGTCATGTCCCCTTCTTCTTTGCTCGCTCTCTTGAGGTAAGTAGTGCATTGTTGTAGGCACCCTAGATTAGCTGTATTTGATTGGTATTGAACCCTAGGGTAGACGACATGTTATTGCTTTCTATTGTCTGGACTGTTCTGGATTTTCATTTGCAGGTGGGGTAGTTTTTTTAAGGAAATGCCCTTCGCCCACACACACTTGTACCTTGAGGCTATATGATTAGAGAAAGAGACCATAACCCAGGTTTATTAGGATACCATAGGATGAGTGTATTCGAGTAGTGGGAGCCCATCAGGACCTTTGTCCGTTTGGCTACTCGCGAAAGTTTCAATTAGAGTTGTGCTCTTTTATGATGCTTCGTATCTAGCAGTTTGCTGCATTTACGGGGATTTTCATGAGAGGGACTGTGGCTCTGATGGCCTTTGTGAGGGTGTGAATAGAGCTACATGAGAAGATTATCCCTAAAGTGCCTTAGATCATAGGTTCTACCCCCTTTTAGGTCACAAGGGCTTCCCAAATTGTGTGCTGCACTGTTACATTTCGTCCAGTTAATTTTTCCCTCAAAGATTTTCAAAAATAAAAAAAAAGACGTGATTTTCCCTTAAACACCTATATGAGGTGGCATATAGTGTGAAAGTTTTCTAAATTCCGCCTGTGAATACCCTCCTTATGCAGAAACCTCGAAAAAAGAAGTATCTTGCATCCTGCATCATTGCATCATTGCATCATTACATCATTGCGTCATTTGCATTAAATAAAGTTCCAATTTTAAAAAAAATTATTCATCTCGCATTTCATTTCATTGCATAAAAATGAAAAAAACAATTATCATCTTCATAGCTTAAGCATTTCGTTTATAATCAAAAAAGAGGAAAAAGCTCCTCGCCAAGTTCATCCAAAACATGGCATTCATGCATAAGCATTATTTCAAAAAAAAAAGACCCAGTAGAACTACGTAAGCTTTGATTCCTCATTACAATGGCGATACGTAGGAGCGGGTCATACCCCGTCAAGCACATTTTTCTAAAACCTCTTTTTTTCCAGTAAATCATTTGCATCTCCAAAATAATTTTCAAAACCATGTTCCAAAACTAGAAATGAAAAAAAATAAAAAGTTTCCAATGCATGCATCTTCTCTAAACAAAGAAAAAATAGAAAAGCTCTTCATGTAAAAGCTTAATGAGTAAAAGTGCGCCTTCGAATGACGATGAGTAATATCTCAAATTTGTTTGTGCACTACAAATTTGAGATGTTATTCTACGATATCGGGGCACTTTGACCCTATCAAGTGAGGTTTGTTTTCAAATAAGAGAACAAGTTTGAGTTAACCAACTGTCGAAGCATTTCAGTATATTGCGTGAAGTATTGAGTCAGGATCCACTCAATGTTTCATGCAAGTTACTCAGAGTAACGACAATTGGTTGCCTCACGCCATCATTTTTACGAAAAAAAAGAAGATTTTGAAAGAAGAAAAGAAGAAAGGGTTACCGTTGTAGCCTTTCTCTTACCGGTTCATACGAAATAACGTACGGCCCGCATTTTCCAAAAAATAAAAAAATAAAAATAAAAAAAGAGAGCTTGAATTATTGCCAATAAAAACCCTTTCATTTATCCTGCATACACGTAGAGCATCATCATCATACATAAAACAAAATTTTCAAAAAAGGGTAAAAAGCAAAACTTTCAAAAAATCATCATAGTATTTTCTTTTACCGGGCTATATGAGGTGATGTTCCCAAAATTTCAGTCACCAAACTCGAAAAAATGTTTTCATCTTATTTTTCATATGCATGTCAAGTCGCATTATCGCCGTCATTTTCATATGAAGACATCATTTGCATTGCATAAAACAAAAACTTGATAAAATTCATACATGCATTTTTCTCTATCTCATTTAGGTTTGTCAGGAGTGCATCCTCCGCACGTGTCCGTTTCCATTCACTAAGGCTTTTTCCCCTAGTTTTCTCGAAAAATCCAAAAATCGTGTCTTATTAGAAGCGCGTCTCATGCATTATTGTTGTCCTTTTTCACACATCATGAAAAATAATACATTAACCTCTCATTTTGCATGCATTTCCATTCAATAAAAACCATGTCTTCCCACACATGTTTTTTTTTGTGAGTATCATGCATTTCACTGCAAAAAAAAATTGAAAACAAGAAAGCATCTCATTCATAATCATGAATAAAAATCATCATCAAATTTATTCAAAATGTAGAATTCATGCACCATTTCATTAACCTCACCACTTTGGTTCAAATACATCATTCCTCCATACATGCATCTTTAAAAAAAAGGGAAGGGGCATTGGCATTTCATACTTTGCCTTGCCTCTAAAAAAAAATCATCATTTAGAAAAAAGCATCATTCCTGCATCTTTCATCATTCGAAAGAAGAAGGGGGCATCGGCATTTCATATCTTGTCTTGCCTCTATAAAAATCATTTTGAAAAGAAACATCATTCTTGCATCATTCATCATCCAAAGATGCATTGGCATTTCATATTTCGTCTTGCATAAAATGAAAGTATCAAAAAGAAAAAACTTTTAGAATAATCACACTTTTCAAGTAAATATGCTTTCATGCATTTCATTTTCATCATGAATATATCATAATGTTTTCATCCATGCATTGCATACAACAAAAATGTCGTGATGAGAGACGAGATGTTCTTGCAAAGTAATCTTTCCTTTTTGGAAAAGTTTACCCTCACTCATTTGCAAACTCAAGGTGTTCCAAGGCACTCAGTTTTTCACATCAATAGCTCATTTGTATTTCCTTAAAAAAAAAACTCATCCATTCCATGATAAAAGACTGAAACAGTTCATAAAAAAAAAGGGTTTTAATATCATGTTTTAACCAATGTTAACTCTCTGTGAAGCGTTCTTCTAGTAAGCATGCATGCCACGTGCAGTTTCTCTTGTTTGAGTCAGTCAATTTCCTTCATTTATCATCATTCCCCATCCAAGTCTAATCCCGCCCCGTCCACCCCTAAAGCGCATATTCTCTCCCATCAGTGCATACTTGACTTTTGGTTCATTCTCACTAACACTTTAAGTCCTCCATGCTGGGGCAATTCCGTGATCACAAATTTTCCTTGTCAGTATCATATTCCTTTAGTGCAGGTCTTTCTAAAAATATATAATAAATAAAAAGATAAAATAAGCTCGCTAGGTTGAAAACCCGCAAAGGGCGGCCTAGAAAAAAAGAGCGCCCGGTGGATCGAAAACTCGCAAAGAGCGGTCCAGGCAAAAATTAGGGTAAAAAAAAGGCAAACACATGAAGATAGATAAATTATTGTTCTAAAGTTAAGTCTTATAGAAATAAGCAATCGGGATTTGAAATGAAGTTTGGCCATCTCCTCAAAAACCCCAAAATCCCAGAAAGTCCCTTTCCTACCCACCTTGAGCCAAGAAAAACCAAAATCCAAAAATCACCCTAGACAAGGATCACCCCAAATAAAAAAAAACAGTGCATCACTTTTTATCAGCTCGCCCGAGTCAAAGAAGGAAAAGAATCATAAAACAAAAAAAAAGAAAAAAAAAAAGGGGAAAAGAGAAAATAAAAAAAAAGGGGATTCAAAAATGAAAATCCCAAAACAAAAGAAAATACAAAAGAAATGTAAGTGGTGAGCTGGTACATGTTACCACAAAATACAAGAGATCCTTGTCTAAATAAACCTTCAAACACTTCATCATTCCAACACCTGGTTCCATAAACCTTCAAACACTTCCTTTGGCCTCAACATCAAACCCCTTAGTGATTCTACCATGAGACACGAATTTGCTTTAACAGAGCCCAAACAAGCCCAATAACCATCTTCCTCATAGACCATTAACCGTCAATCAACGCCGAACAAAACTCATCCTCCCATTAGCCTCAAACACTTCATTAAGCCTAACCCTCCTTCCTCCACAAAACACCACAATCCCGAAAAGTCCATTCCGATCAATGACCGGTTGCTTTTGTTCTCTCAAATTCTAATCTTAGGACGAATAAGCTTATCTATGTACAACGTGTTTGCTCAAAAGAAAAACAAACGATCAGAAAAAAGAAAGCTGATCAAGAAAGAATAAACCCTCAGAAAAAAGAGAACTGAGGAAACAAAAACGAACAGTCAAAAAAAGAAAGCTGACAAAATAAAAAAGAGGGACTTGCACTCCAAAACACATTCAAGATGCATTGAAACAAGGTTTAGTGATCACCAGGTAAGGATTCTTTCGCACCAAAAGTCAAGACATCAGTAGAGAACCAAAGATTTGTGCTGAGAATACCACTCAGACCCAAAAGCTGGGGCATTCTCTTCACCACCCACACACCTTAATCTTGGGAAAGTCTGTTCAATGCCCATCCCATGTCACTCCAGTTGTCAATGTCATTCCAAAGTGGGGCAAGTGCATTCCCATTCCTTCACCTCATTCATTCCCATAAAAACCTCACCGGGGCAATCTCTCAACTCCCTATCCTAAACAAGACCTTGTCATTCTGATTGGGGCAGCTTTGTCCTTGTTGTGACTGGGGCAACATCAAATTCTGTGGGTTGAAGCAAAACCCCTTTCATTCCATCTTTCATCCCAAGAGCCGAAGCGTTCCCAATTCATCATCTTCTACACCCCTAGTTGTTGTCACCACTAGACAGGGGCAAGTGATTCACTCGTCAAAGACCTGAATTGGGGCAATCTTGTATCTCTTGGTCCCTCATAAGCTTCGGCAATAACCATGTCTGTCATTCCTTCACTTACCATAAATGTCCATGCCCTAAACCAATTCCAAGTTAACTGACTCATTCATTCACATTTGCACTCCTATGCATGCTTACTAGATAATGCTTCAAAGGAGAGAACACAAGTTGTTTACGTGATATCTAAAATTCAGTCATCATGGAAGGAAAGAGAAAACAAGCGAGGTTGTTTGTAAATAAAAACCTTGAGAACACCAGAGTTTGAATCAAATTCAATTTTTCAACAGAATGGTCAATAATCATCTCAAGCCCTTGTATTCAAAGTCTCGCATCTCATCATCACAAAAATGTTTACCTCCTGCATCTAGGCATTATAGCATATGCATCAAAGCATTACATTTGCATCTTCACATTTTGTGCATTCATCACATAGTAAAAAGAAAAAAAAACGTTCCACATCAGTTGCACCATATTAATACTTGTATTTCATAGAAGAAAATAGTAAAGAAGAAAAAGCAGAAATCCTTTCATTGCATTGGCATCATATTAAAGGAAAAGAACAAAATCATTGCATGTCGTTCATCATTAGAGCATTACATTTTGCATCAGATATTTCATAGAAAAAGCAAAGAAAGCATAAAGAAAACAAAGAAAAGAAACCACAAAAGCAACACAAAAACATTCCCTGTCATACAGCATTCCATATCATTCATCATTTCACAAGCATTCCTTTGTCATTCAATCATCAAACATTAAAGCAGTGCATATGCATCATATTAACGTTAGCATTTCCATAAAAGAAAAAGAACAAAAATCATTGCATCAAACATCAGAGCATCGCATCATATTAATGGCTGCATTTCATAGAAGAAGCAAAAAAGAAACAAACAGAAGTTAGAACAGGAGCATTCCATTCATCAAAGCATCAATCACCGCATATACTTGCATTCAAACATCAAAGCATTATGTTGACATTTGCATTTCAAAGAAGAAGCAGATACAAAAGAACAAAAGCATTCCATAATATTCAAGACATCAATCATGGCATACGTCTGCATTACATGTGTCATTCATTGCATTGCTAAGCAAAATGCGGATGAACACAAGATGTTAATCCTCATGCCTAGTTCTAAGAATCAGCACTTCAAGTGTCAATCTTCAATCTAATTCTCAAATCAGTCATCCCGGACTTGTCAGTCTCAAAATCTCATTCCCAGTCACTCCTTCAGTTCGGAGTTCAAATGCCCTCAGGTCCCAAGTGGTTCATTAAAAGCACGCTAAGTGTTCATCCTCATTTACTGTTTTCTCATCAGCACGCTAAGTGTTCATCCTCATTTACTGTTTTCTCATCAGCACGCCAAGTGTTCATTTACTGCTTTCTCATCAGCACGCCAAGTGTTCATTTACCGCTTTCTTTCTAGCAAACCAAGCATTCATCATCATTGCATTAGACATCGAATCATTCTCAATAAATAGGAGACTAAGTCGAATGTACATTCGAAATAGTCATAGGACACTTGAATTGATCACTCAAGAATCCTAAGATCCCTATACAAAAAAAAAAAAAGAAAACAAACAAAAACATTCAGTGTCGTCTACATCATAGTAATGTTTGCATTCCATAAAAAAAAAGAACCAAAACTCATCATCCCATCAAACATCAAAGCAATACAGTTGCATCTCATAGAAGAAAAGAAAGCTAAAATATCCCGTGGCATTCATCATTTCATAGCAATATTCACATTTCATTGAAAAAAAAGCAAAGAAGAAAAAGTTTTCCATTGCATGTCATCTGCCATTTCATCAAAACACAATAGCATTACATATCATCAAACACCAAAACTTTGCATTCGCATACCCATGATTCTTAAAAGAGCAAAAAGAGAAGCCAAAAGAGAGAAAAGAGAAGAGCCAAGAGAGCAACAAAAAGAAAAGAAAAGAAAGAAAAAGAAAGAAGAGAAGCTAGAGAAAGAGAAGAAGGCATATAAGAACAGGAGAAAATCATGCATTCATCAGACATAAACAAAAGAAAAAGAAAATCATGCATTACGTACAGACGAGAAGAAAAGGAAAATCACTGCATTCATCAAACGTATAAGAACAGTGGAAAATCATGCATTCATCAAACATAAACAAAAGAAAAAGAAAATCATGCATTACGTACAGACAAGAGAAGAAAAGGAAAATCATTGCATATAAGAACGGTAGAAAATCATGCATTCATCCGACGTAGACGAAAGAAAAAAGGAAACTCATTACATTTACATTCATCATAAGAAAAAAGAAAACAACAATCACGGCATTTGCATTGCATGCACTTGTTCATTTTCGGCTGCAGGTACAAGGAGAGGATAAACACCGCAGTGTTAATGCTCGCCTTCAGATTCCAGAAAATGCTCCCCAAGTTGGGAGTTCAGAAAGAAAAAAGAAAAGAGAGAAATAGAAAAGAAAGAGAGAAAAGAAAAGAGAGCGCTCAAGCGCGCATTGCGGATTGGAGCACAGAGATCATCGTTCCCTTCTGCCCAGGTCTCACATCGTGTACGAGCAACGCGATGGACCGCAGCCCCATGCGAGGCGCAACGGAATAGTTGTATCAAGCCTAAGATACAGTGGACGCCGTGCATTGATCTGTATATCAGTTCCGGAGCTGATAACGATCCCCCCGGTCGCTCGAAAAGGCCAACAGGAAGAGCGTGCTCCTCAAAGCCACGTGCAAACTCGGATTCGTCAAGAGTTCGTTTAAGAATTACAGGTTTTAGGCAGCTTGGGCAATTTACCGCTTTCTGCACGCCAAGTGCCCGTTTTACTTTTCTGTATGCACGCAAGTGCCCATTTTACCTTTTCTGTCTGCACGCCAAGTGCCCATTACGCCAAGTGCCCATTTTACTTTTCTGTATGCACGCAAGTGCCCATTTTACCTTTTCTGTCTGCACGCCAAGTGCCTATTTTACTTTTCTGCCTGCACGCAAGTGCCCATTTTACCTTTTCTGTCTGCACGTCAGTGTTCATTTACTGTTTTCGCATCAACACGAAAGTGTCTATCTTTCCAAAAACAAAAAAAAAAGGAAATTCGGGTTTCTCCAAATGGACAAAATTGGTATAATTTCTGAATTCTTTATTTCTATTTTACCTTCGAAATATGTCTCGCGCAATTCATATTTCTTGGTAAAATCCAAATAAAAAGGGGCAGCTGTCATACCCCAATTTTGTCCGGCTTAGGTCAAAACCCTAATTTTCCAAAAAATAAATAAATTGAAGAGCGAAGAGCCTTATGCACTACATTTCGGATCCTAGAAGGCATTCCAAGGTTCTTGAAATCGTTTTAGGGTTGGAACGCACTTTTCGGGCAAATTAGGGTTTTAGAGCCAAAAAGGGTATTTTGGTCAATTATAACGGTTTTTTTTCTCTCACTTTCAAAAAGGCTAAAAAATATGTATAATTAAAAATAGAAATCTGAAATCAAAATAAAAAAATGAATAACAAAATAATATTGGATGCTTATGGTATTTTTAGAATTAGGGCTAATTCCTTTTAGGTGCTTTTTGCTTTTATCCATTTTTGGCCAAAGTAAGCACCAATTTCACAAGCAAACAACCTCCCTCACTCCACCCTCATGCCCTTCACTTCAGCCCCATCAAGTGCACATCACAAAAAAAAAGCCTTTCATCATGACAAGCACACCTTTGAGTCCAATAACATTCAATACACAACATATTTTTACCTTCATTCTCTCTACACCACTAAATACACACTAATTTCTTCACCTCCTTCACTCCACCCTCATGCCCTTCACTTCAGCCCCATCAAGTGCACATCACAAAAAAAGCCTTTCATCATGACAAGCACACCTTTGAATCCAATAACATTCAATACACAACATATTTTTACCTTCTTTCTCTCTACACCACTAAATACACACTAATTTCTTTATTTCCCTCTCACAACCTTAAACCCATTAGATCTTTGGCCTCCCAAGGATTTGAATAAGAACAACTCACTTATCTCCTCTCCGAAAAAGACCAAGAAATTCGTAGCCCCCCCTCCTCTTCCTCACTTCCTCTTGTTTTTTCTTTCATCTCAAAGGAACCTTCTCATTTTCTCCTACACCAAAAACCCTAACAAACAACTCACCTCATTTGCATCCCTCTTTCACATACTCCCTCCATTTCTCATTCAAAGTTCAAGCATCATCATCAAGTAGGCACTTCTTTGAAGGATATTGGAGTTTTGTTGATTTGTGCCTAGCTTCATCTTCTCATCTCACTTTCTAGCTCAAAGCTAAGGTAATCCTTAAAACCTTGCATCATCTTTGAGTATTTCCTCAAAAAATATAAAAAGCATTCATCCTATCATCTTCATATTCTCATATTGTTGATTGTTGTTGGTGAGAAGTGTCATAAGCACTTTGACAAGCACTCAGGGAGGCTTGGGTGCTTATGATGCTTCTCACCCTTTGATAAATGTTGATTTGTGTTGATCTTAATCCTTGCCTTTCATGAAATAAAATGTTGTTTTATGGCATGTTGTATTTCGCATACTCTCATAAAAATGTGATTTGCTAGTTGTTGTTGTGTTTTCTCACATTTCCTTGCATATTCACTCTTGTTTGCATAACTTTCACAAAATAAGAAACTCATTTCAAGCATGATGACATTCGGCCATGGGCCTAGGTTTAGGGTTCTTGAATGCTTTTGTCTATTTCATGATTTGGGGATGAATAATAGTTGATTTAGGGTATGTATGCTCCTAGGTTTTAACATAAAAAATTAGGGTTTGGGTTTGCTTTAATAAACTTGTTTTTGTTGATGATTGGCAAGGTGATTCACACTTGTGCACTTGTGCACTTAATCTTAAGTGTGAGGATTGACTAAAGTGATTCAACATTCTTTGATACTTTGGTTGCTAAATAATTTGCTTGCTTATGCTTGCCCATGATCATGATTGAGGCAACTCTTTTCCTTAAGCTAACAATTTCATTGTCCACTCTCATATAAGAATATCATCAACACTTAGATAGGTCAATTCCATACATTGCATCTTCCAATAGATGTGTATTTAGATTCCCTTGCATCTTGTAGAAATATTTGAGTATGGTTCTCACCTAGCATCTTCCATTAGATGTGCATTTAGGTTCAATCTTGCCTACTCTTGTATTCTTACTTAAATGCCCACTTCAAGTTCCTTCCTTGCCTACCTTTGTGTTGTGATCTAATATATATAGTTTAGGCTTGATCCTTGTTTGCAAATTCAAATGTTGTTGCTTAATGATTTGATTCCAATGATCGTGAATTCACTAATTCTTTCTTGCACTCATTGTTTTCATTTCTAAACGACTTGCCATAAAAATGGTTACTAGTGGCAATCCATCACAACCTTTGTTGGTTCGATTGTCATGAAAGCCTCAATTTCAAAAGAACTTTCGCAAGCATAAAGCAAGCTACTAGTGATAATCCATCACAACCTTTGTTGGTTTGGTTATCATGAACGCATCCAATTTCAAAAAGCATTTTTCTAAGTATCAAAGAATCAAAAACAAGTTATTGGCGGTGATCCATCATAATTTTTGTTAGTTCGATCACCATGAAAGTTTGCATTTACAAAAGGCATTTTCAAAGAGAGTTACTAGTAATGATCCATCATAACCTTTGTTAGTTTGATCATCATGAAAGCTCTCATTTTCAAAAGAAGTTTCAAAAAGATTTTTCAAAGCTCGTTAGAACTACGTCGCTTTGATTCCCATTTGGGATACGTAGGAGCGAGTCACATTCTCGTCAAGCGCAATCATAAAATATTTTAGCATTTGCATACCAAAAAGAAAAGAGTTATTTTCATAACAAAAAAGAAAAGAACCACTTTTGCAAGCCAAGATCGTTTTCAGAAAAAAGAAAAACCCCGTCCTTTCTAAAATCATTTTCAACCCATCGTCGCTAGTGGCTAATCAGAACCTTTGTTCGTCTAGCCGTTGGTGGCGATGTCTTTTTCCCAAAAGAACAACAAGCGATGATCACCCATAACCTTTGTTAGTTTGATCATTCGTGCCAAATCAATTCCTTTCGAAAACCACTTTCAAAAGAGCGGATAAAAAACGGGTTGCTACTAATAGTCAATCAGAACCTTTGTTCGTCTGACTGGCGGTAGTGACTCTCATTTTCAAGAGTACTTAGCGGTGATTACCCATAACCTTGGTTAGTTTAATCATTCGCTAATGCTCGCCCTATTTCAAAAAATCACTAAAAAAGATAAAAGACAAAAACCTTTTTCAGGACAAAGAAGAACTACGTAGCTTTGAGTTCTCCATCGCACCGGGAGATACGTAGGAGCGGGCCATGTCTCGTCAAGCGTTTTTTTTTCTAAAAAACCATTTTCCCCCTTTTTCATAATAAATAAAGATTTTCCTTAAGAATTTTTCAATAAGAAGTAGAGAGGCAAAATTAAGTATTTTCAAGTCAACACACTAAAACCACACATTTAATTAAAGGTTCCCTCTCAGTAGAGAGGACGTGTGGGGTGCTAACACCTTCCCCGCGCGTAACCGACCCCCGAACCCTATTCTCTAGTTTCGCAAGACCAATCGCTTTCCAAAAAAGGTTTTCCTAATATTTTCCTTAATAAATATTGGTGGCGGCTTCATTGTCTTAGGAAAAGTTGTGAACGAGGAAGGTTCTCCCTCGGGGACTTTTTCGGGCGCAACAAACACCAGTCGGGCTTGTCATTTAATGTTTCTACATTTCATCATTTTAACGTTGGGCCAGAATCACACAACACCAGTCAGGCTTGTCATTTAAAGTTTATGCATTTCATCTTCGTACTTCTAAGTATTATCCTTAAGAAAACAACGCTACTCTTTGGTACGATACAAATCTTATGAAAGTTACTTTATTAACGTCGGGCCTGAATCACACAACACCAGTCGGGCTTGTCATTTAATGTTTCTACATTTCGTCTTCATACTTTTAAGTATTATCCTTAAGAAAACAACGCAACTATTTGGTACGATACGAATTGTACGAAAGTTACTTTGTTAACCTCGGGTCTGAATCACACAACACCAATCGGGCCTGTCATTTAACGTTCGTGACATTTTGTCTTCGCACTTTTAAGTATTATCCTTAAGCAAAAGAGCTACTACTTGCTATGATAAGAATCTAGCGAAAGTTAATTTATTAACGTTGGGCCTGAAAAAAATAAAGCTCTTTCATAATATCAAAATATCATACATCCTCAAAGAAATTGTACTTTACTCATTTCGTTATGATTTTTTTTCACCAAACAGGTTACTGAGGAACAAACCTTACATAATTTATCACAAAATTTATTTTCATTTTCCACCTATTCGATTATCGAGGAACAAACCTAATATATTTATAGATCAAAATTTTTCCTAAATTTTTATGTATTCCAAAAAAAAATTGAAAAAAGAAGAAGAGGGGGGTAGGGGGAGGGGTGGTAACAATGACGCGGCTAAGTGAATTCACAAAAAAATGGTTGTGTACTATTGGTGTTACAACATAGAATAAGAAAGGAGGAAGAAGAATTGGCACAAAATGATATTTTGAGTATTTGACCGGTTAATTTTTTTTCGAACACCGAAGTGTCTCAAAACACGCAACTTTCCGAAATCACCTCGAAAGAGGTATTTTCGGAAGTCAAAATTGGCTTCCGGAAATACCTCCTTTGAGGTGATTCCGGAAAGTTCAAAAAATTGGCTTTCAGAATTATCTTCTTTTGAGGTAATTCCGGAAATTTTTAAAAAAAACAGTTTACTTTGGTTTCGATTGGATTAGATTTCGGTTTTTTTGTTCTCTAAAATTACTTACGATGCAAAATAAAAAATAAAGCTCTTTCATAATATCAAAATATCATACATCCTCAAAGAAATTGTACTTTACTCATTTCGTTATGATTTTTTTCACCAAACAGGTTACTGAGGAACAAACTTTATATAATTTATCACAAAATTTATTTTCATTTTCCACCTATTCGATTATCGAGGAACAAACCTAATATATTTATAGATCAAATTTTAACGTTGGGCCAGAATCACACAACACCAGTCAGGCTTGTCATTTAAAGTTTATGCATTTCATCTTCGTACTTTTAAGTATTATCCTTAAGAAAACAACGCTACTCTTTGGTACGATACAAATCTTATGAAAGTTACTTTATTAACGTCGGGCCTGAATCACACAACACCAGTCGGGCTTGTCATTTAATGTTTCTACATTTCGTCTTCATACTTTTAAGTATTACCCTTAAGAAAACAACGCAACTATTTGGTACGATACGAATTGTACGAAAGTTACTTTGTTAACCTCGGGTCTGAATCACACAACACCAGTCGGGCCTGTCATTTAACGTTCGTGACATTTTGTCTTCGCACTTTTAAGTATTATCCTTAAGCAAAAGAGCTACTACTTGTTATGATAAGAATCTAGCGAAAGTTAATTTATTAACGTTGGGCCTGAATCACACAACACTAGTCGGGCTAACTTTACATAATTTATCACGAAATTTATTTTCATTTTCCACCTATTCAATTATACTTTACTCATTTTGCAGTAAAATTTTTTTTCTAAATTTTTATGTATTCAAAAAAAATGGGAAAAGTAGATGTTGGATTAATATAAGGGGATTTTAAATTACAACTACTCCACTCCATTTCCAAAATAAATATTAAGTCATTTTAAATTTGACAGCAATAATTGTGCACCGTAAACGAGAAGTCACCTACTGTTTCGTATCTGTCGCTTCTTATTATATAAATTAGGCTAAATATATATTTTGGCCCTTTATCTTTGGGGTTGTGGTCACTTTGGCCCTTTATCTTTTTTTTTCTCATTTTAGACCCTCATGTTTTTTGTGTGTCATTTTGGCCCCTGCCGTTATCAATTTGGTCCCTTATGTTTTTAATTGATTTCATTTTAGTCCCTTATGTTTTTAATTGATTTCATTTTGGGCCCTTATGTTTTTAATTGATTTCATTTTCGTCCTTAAAAATTTGCCTAAAAAAACATAAACATAACGGCAGGGGCCAAAATGACACACACAAAAAACATGAGGGTCTAAAATGAGAAAAAAAAAGATAAAGGGCCAAAGTGACCAAAACCCAAAGATAAAGGGCCAAAATATATATTTAGCCTATAAATTATTGCGTTTGAATAGTCACCTGTTTCCAACAAGCCCAAATTGCTTCTTCACATTTTTCTCATGCTAATAAGTAGTTTGGATATTTTCAAGACATCATCAACTCTTTCATGAATTCAAGAAAAACCATATAATAGTTCTTTTCTATTTTCTTTCTTCCAATCTAATTACATAATTGTCTATTCTTTTTTGACAGAACATATTATCTATTCTATCATACCTTTATTATTTTATTATATATTTTGATTATTTTAAATTTTACTATGTTTCAGAGAGTGTTGATATTGTCTTGAGCAAAATGAGAAAAATGTATAGTTTAATAATAATGATAATGACAACAATAATTTGCTGAATATACTTCAACAAATTTTCTTCACGCAGAATCTTTTCTTTATTGACGTCAAAGTGGGATCTTTAGTAACCAACACGGGTTAGTCCGAGCGGTAATTGAGCTTGGATATCACTCAAAGGTTTCGGGTTCGAATTTTGAGTGTGGCAAAAAACCCTGTTTAGAAGGGAGAGCATACAGACCAGTAAAGCCGGGTATACATGTAGTCAGCCACGCAACCCGACGTAGATTAGTCACCGGCAAAGCTGATGGACACTGCGCATCAATAACACTGTAATAAAAAAAGTGGAATCCTTAATAACCAATAAGGGTTGGTCCGAGCAGTAATTGGGGAGAACCAGACGGACTGACAAAGTCAGGTATACACGCCGCCAGCCAAGCAACGCAACGTAGATTAGTCATCAGCAAAGCTAATAGATACTACGCAACGGTAACACGGTAACTAAAAAAGTGGAATCCTTAATATTAGGTGAAAATAGTACACGCATTGTATTCACTACAACAGAAAAGGCCATCAGGGGCGCTTTTTTTTATCCCTTTGGGGCGTTTTCGGGCGCCCCTAAAGCTTGCGCTCCTGTAGGTGGTGACCAACTGGAGCGCTTGTAAGAGGCGCCCCTGATGGCCATAGCGCAGGTGACCAACTGGAGTGCTTGTAAGAGGCGCCCCTGATGGCCATAGCGCAGGTGACCAACTGGAGCGCTTGTAAGAGGCGCCCCTGAATTTCAAAGGACAAAGGACATCAGGGGCGCTTTTCCTAAGCGCTCCTGATGCTATATTTTTTTTTTTAAATTCTTTTTACCAAATCTAACCAGTTCCAAATCAAACCTGCAGCAACAACAACCTAAAATAACCAATTGAATTGGGGGATCAAATTTTCAAACCAGCCAATTCAAAATCAAATTCCAAATAAAAAACTTATAAATGCATCTAATATCCATAGATAGAGAGAACAAAAATAATATGACATCCAATGTAGCAACAAAATTTACATGTCCACAAAGTAGCAACAAAATTTACATGTCCACTTATTGAGTACAAACAAGCTACCCAAAATGAGCAAAAAAACAAGCTACCCAAAATGACTTGAATTTCGATTTTGATTAATCAAAGAAGCAACATGATGACACCACTCGCCTTTGACCTCAGTAAGTATGTCATCAGAAAATGGAGCTCCAACCTCGTGTCCTGGAAAATACTTCCAAAATAAAATAAAATAAAATAAAGTTAGAACTAAGTTGTTAAATGCTTGATATGGAATTGCTAGCTTATCAAAAAAGAAACTATATAAATTACATACATTTAGGGGAATTTCCATTTGTATGTCAGTGATTATGTCCTTCATATACTTCATAACGTAATATCCACAATCATCATTGTTTGGTTGTCTCGGACACTACAAATCAAAAAAAAGATTAATTGTTAAAATGCGAGCAAAATTTACATGGATAAGAATAATATTGATTATAAACTTACCTTTATTACTATCCAATTTGTTTTATTGTTCCCACCTCTAGTCCTAACCTCATTTGATGCCCAAAAAGTTGCCAAACAACTGAAACATCATACATATAACTATATTAATTAATTGAAATAGATACATAATTAATATTGAAATATGCGATGTATCTAAATACACACCTTTCAAACATTCCTCTCATCATGGCGTGTTTGCTATAATCATCGTGACACGAATCCAAATAGAAAATTCTATTTCTCCTAGCATCAATCACCAACAATACCCAATGTACACTACCAAAATATTTCGATAATTAAATAAATAAGACATTTTTGAAAAAACACATTATATATATATATAGAGAGAGACAGAGAGAGAGATTAAATTTCTTACCCTCCTAAGTTAATGGGTGCCAAAAACCAGCAATCACAGCTGCTTTCAAGTGCCGAAGCCAAGCGTGTATTGATATAGGCTTTTATCGCTTCCTTGCTTTCTTTAACCGCTTCCTTCACGTCCTGAAGTTGCTTTTTTGTCATTTTTTTGTCAATATGAAGGTTGCGTAGAAAAGTACGTTCGGGATCCAAAAATATAAATCTTTGTCTTTGTTCCATGGTGCTCAAAATCACATGGTACAAATACCTATAGTTAAAATGTAGACAAATAAATTAACATATGATAATAAATGTAATAATAATAATAATGACGAGTTGTAAAAAAATAACAACGATAACAATAATGATAATAATTATACCTGATATATATTTGAATAGTAGCCGCAGACGCCCACTTGTGCTCATATACCTCTTCAAGTTCTTGATTTGAAAGGAAAATTGTGTCGGCAACTCCGAAGATGTCTTCATCAATCGATACGTGTATCAAATCAGCACCAGACATTGTGGAGGCATGAATCCTTATATAAGTGATGAATTCCCCCAAGGAGGGTGGTTGGGATTGAATATCCTTTCCCTTATCTACTTGCCGAGACACGGATTTATTGCGAGCACTAGAAAGGGGGGGCTGGGACCGAATTTCATTCCCGCTACAAACTCCCCTAGACACTTGCTTCTTGCGAGGTTGGGATTGATTCCCATCCCGGCTAGACACCTGCTTCTTGCTTCTTGGTACCTATATATTTGAAAATTTAATTAGTTTTAAAGTATGGGACAATAAGCAATGAATTATTAACAAATGTATTAATTGCTCCTTACATTGATAAGATTTGATGGCCATGCCACCAAAGTGCCAAGTGCATCATTCACAGTCAAAAGAGTCATGTCTGCAGTATCAATTGGCACCGGCAATTCAGCATCAAGGACAACAACAAACTGAACACTGACTCTCACATGATTTGAAGGCATAGGAAGATTGTGCAAGGTGGAGCCCTCAGTGTTACAAACAAAGCCCTTTGCAACCAAAGTAAGCGGGTTTGATATAAATAATTCACATTGACAATTGTTAACCTCATTGGACGCAATATTGCAACTATCCCTGAAGCTATCTGGGTCAGGAGATGGTACATCATTAGTCCTTGGACCAACTCTATCTTTTAGTTCTTTAAGTTCTTGTACTAGCATCGATACAGTGGCTTCCAACCTTTTTTCTCTACTTTCTCGTTCCGCTTCTTTTTTTTGCCTCTTTGAAGTCCAAAATGTGGTTGGAGTAATACCAAATCCCAAACCCCTTACACGTCCTGGATATTCTTCAATTGCCAGTGCACGGGCAAGGATGTCATTCGGACCATCACAATTTGAAATATCTCCTTGTGATACTGATTGAGATATTGATTCCTGATTCACAAATATTCTTTAAGTTTAATTTATTCACCTACAAAGAAAGACAAGAATTTTATCATACTTACAATTCTTTGTGCCACCTCTCTCGTTCTTGGGTAGTCAACGACACCATCTTTGTTTTGTCTTGCTTCTAACCATAAAACATCTCGGTCAATAGATTCCTGAGCAGGATCTTTTCCTTGCTCCCGCAGCTATTAAAATTTACCGTCTATTACTAAATAATTCAGAAGATTAATTTAATAAATTAAAGATAAAATAAAAGATAACGTGCTTACCATTCGCTCTTCAATCTCAGCATAACCTGTAACACCGGCTCTCCAAGGGTATTCAGGACGCTGCGCTCTCTCGCGATTTTCTTGGCTCCTTCTCTATAAAGACACATGTTTTTACATGAATACCTTATAAGTGTCAAATATAGGTATATGTATGATATGTAATTGTACAAACCCGGAATTCCTCTTCTTCACGTGAAATAACAAATGCCCTCCAATCCTCCAATGGTATACTATCTGCATACGGTGGTGGAGGATGGCTTCTGATGTTCCCGTCATCATCTCTCACCATCTTTGTTAGAGTTGATCTGTATTTTCTATGCGCCTTTCCAGCTTTCATAAGACAATAGTCTTTATGAGAGTCATCCACATCAAAGTATTTCTGCTTACATTCAACAAAATGATTATAAATAAACTTACATATTTAATTATAAAATAACCTAAAAGTAAAAAATAAGACTCATACTTGTATCATATGCCATAGCTCATCCTTATGCTTCTCGAGTAAGGCCTCCTTTTTACTAATCCAACTGCTGATTGTAATTGGTACATCCTGCCTTGCTCTGACACCAAGGAACATTTTCAATTGTTTCCCGTTGGCACCAATTGCTTGATTTTTAGCATTCCATTGGACCTGCATTATTACTTGGGTAAATTAGATAACAAACAATTAAAAGTACGTAACAAAATTAGTTAATTAGTAAGTATCGTACAGTAAGTTTAGGAAGGCCTTTGTTTCCCCGATTGATTATATTCTTCTTAATTGTCATTCCACGACGAGTGAACTTTTTTTGGGGCTGATGTTCACTCTCATGACCACTGTGAAGTGCATTATCATGACTCTGATGACCACTGTCATGTGCACTATCATCACTCTGGGAAGTCATCTCACCTGCAACACAATAAAACAATTGCTATTAGGCTATATGTTATTTTAACAATTAAGTTAATTTTTACAATATGAAAATGAATAAAAAAGAAACTCTGCATGATATATTATTACCTTTTCCTTTTCCTCGATCTAATGTTACTAGCCACTTCTTTAATTGTATGATATTTTGTTTTTTGCTTCCTACTACTTTGTTTTCGACGAAACGTAATTCCATCGTTATGATCATGTCTAACATACAAAATTTCCTCTGTAGAAGTATTTTCCCGTATTATTGGTTGTGATGACCCGAAGAAAGGGTCGTCCTCAATGTCAATATCTTCATGAGCTTGATCCCCGAGGTCATTCACCAAAAATTTTTTGTTTGTCAATAAAACAATGCACCAATTCATATCAACTGGATCAGTGACATAAAACACTTGTTGGGCTAAAATAAAAGGTTCATCTTTGTACCCTACCTTGTTGAAATTCACCCGCATGAAGCCCATGTCATCTATTTGTACACCATTATTATTGTCAACCCAATTACATTTGAACACAGGCTCCGAAAACATATTGTAATCCAACTCCCATATCTCTTGTATGACACCGAAGTATGACATATTCGCGTAAATGGGATTTCTATCTTTCGCACTTGATGTATGCATAGTTTCAGCTACAAGAGTAACCCCACTATTTTGCATTTTACTCTGATCATCATGGAATTTTGTATAGAACGTGTACCCATTTTGTAGATAACTAGTGTAAGAGAAAACATGTATAGTTGGACCTTTTGCTAACCATCTCAATCTTTCAGAAATCGCAGTAGGATTCGAAACAA
Organism: Astragalus membranaceus; assembly: GCA_039519185.1. Classification (NCBI taxonomy): domain Eukaryota; kingdom Viridiplantae; phylum Streptophyta; class Magnoliopsida; order Fabales; family Fabaceae; genus Astragalus; species Astragalus membranaceus. The sequence continues at coordinate 36,330,641 of CM076849.1, read as the reverse complement.
ACTCAATATCAATTTGATCTTTTAGCCACTGTATGAAACTCCGATTGTGTTCTTTTGTTAACCAAACTTCACTCTTAGTTGGGTAGTCACTCTTAAGAATTTCCATGTGTTTGGCAACATAAGAATCAATCTGATTATCATTGTGCAGAACATATAAGTGTGCTTGCTCTAGTTCTTTCCTGGATACCATCACTATTTTCCTTCCTGTTATCCCTTTACCAACACTTCCAATGTGACGTTCCCTTGGCATCCCAACAGAATATTCAACACTAGATAGATAGCCGGTGGAGAACTCAATAGCTTCTTCAACAATGTAGCGCTCATCAATGCAACCCTCGGGTCATGATCGGTTTTTAACATATCCTTTTAATATCTTCATGTACCGCTCAAACGGGTACATCCATCTCATGTAACATGGGCCAGACAACTGTGTCTCTCTAACTAGATGAACTATCAAATGAATCATTATGTCAAAGAATGAAGGCGGAAAAAACATCTCAAGCTCACATAAAGTGACAGTAATTGATCTTTGCAGAGCTGGTAACTTTCCAGGGTCAATCACTCTACTACATATCGCCTTAAAGAAGAAACAAAGTTTGGTTAAGGATTGACGCACTTTATTGGGCATAATGGATCGTATACCAATGGGTAGCAAATTCTCCATGAGAACATGACAATCATGAGACTTTAGAGACTTTAACTTAAGGTCTTTCATCGATACAAGGTTCGTAACGTTTGAAGAGTACCCCTCTAGAACTTTAACTTCATGAAGAAAATTACAAAAGACAGTTTTCTCTTTTCTAGATAGAGTATGAGCAGCTGGAGGTAGATATGTACGTGTACCCTTCTTTATCGGACCCAATTCTGGTCTCAACCCCATACTAACCAAATCTAACCTTGAATTGATCGTATCTTTAGTCTTTCCTGGCATATTGAGTAAGGTACCAATGACACTTTCGAATACATTTTTTTCAACATGCATCACATCAATAAAATGTCTTACGTATAATGACTTCCAATATGGCAATTCAAAGAAAATCGATTTTTTCTTCCACCCTCGTTTGGCAACATCTCCTGCAAAAGGTTTCCCAAACTTAATGTCTACATCTTTCACCTTTTCAAATAGTTGTTCACCGGTCAAAGGCGAAGGAGCTTTACGAGTTTCTGAATTCCCATTGAATGCCTTTCTCCACACCCGATACTGATGAGTTGGAGGCAAAAATCTCCGATGGCCAAGATATATATTCTTCTTACCATGTTCCAACCACATCCAATCTGTATTATCTTCACATATAGGACATGCACACTGACCTTTATTACTGTACCCAGATAGATTGCCATATGCTGGAAAGTCATTAATGGTGCCAAAAATCATAGCCTTCAGAATGAAATTTTCTTCTCTGAACCCATCATACACCTCTACCCCAATCTCCCACATTTGCTTCAAGTCTTCTATTAAAGGAGCCAAGTATACGTCAATATCATTTCCTGGTTGTTTGGGGCCAGAAATTAACAAAGACAACATCATATACTTGCGTTTCATGCAAAGCCATGGAGGTAAGTTATAAATCGCCAAAATCACAGGCCATGTACTGTGGGAGCTACTCTGGATACCGTGCGGGTTAAATCCATCCGCAGACAATGCAAGGCGTAGGTTTCTTGGGTCATGCCCAAAATCGGGATAATCGATATCAATCTTTTTCCACTGCGGAGAATCTGCAGGGTGTCATAGCATACCATCTTTAATCCTTTCATCGTCATGCCAAGTCAACCATTTTGCGTCTTCCGAACTACGGTACATACGCCTAAATCGAGGGATTATGGGAAAATACCACAATACCTTTACTGGAGCAGATTCTTTCTTCCTATACCGTGATGCATTACATTTAGGACACGACTTTAACAATGCATGTTCATTCCGAAATAAAATGCAATCATTTGGACAAGCATGTATCTTCTCGTAGTTCAAACCAATGGTGCCTAACATTTGTTTTGCATCATACGTCCGAGAAGGGAGCACGTTGTCTTTCGGCAACATATCTTTCAATAGTGCGAGTAACTCCGTAAAGCTCTTATCTGTCCATCCGTGGCAAGTTTTCAAGTTATACAGCTTTATCACAGCCAATAACTTTGTCAATTCAGTACAGCCCGCATACAACGGTGTCTCCGCATCGGTTATCAACTTCTCAAACATTTGAGGACAGTCATTAAGATCATCTTCAACCGCCTTTTTCATCTCTTCAAATTCGTCGCCATCAACTGTATATGTTTCAGGATAATCAACCGGATCACATCTTTGAGTGCTATTATCCATATTCGAAGGTTCACCTCTTTCCTCGCCATGCATTGTCCAACAAGTATAACTTTGATCGATTCCGTTGGCCTTTAAATGTCTTTCCAACTCAAGTGCAGTAACTCGATTGGCGTAGCAACATCTTAAACAAGGACACTTGAACTTACTAGAAGTTCCTAAACGTTGAACGGCAAAGTTCACAAAATATTCCACGCCTTCGCCATATTCTTTCGATAGACGATTCGCAGACATCCAATTTCTATCCATATTAGACCGAAATTTAATATAAATTCCTGATAAGAGAACTTAAACATATTAGAATAACACACAAAGTACAATTTTTCTAACCTAAGACATCAGAGTTAGTTCTTTTATAGTTTAACTTAAAAATTTTGCTATATAACAACCGAAATTTATTATATCTAATTTCCTGATAAGAGAACTTAAACATATTAAAGGTGAAAAACACACAGAGTACAATTTTCTGAACCCAAGCCATTCAACCTTGGATAACGTCTTTTCTATGCAATTTAACATCCATCATCATGCAATTTAATCCAATTTTCGATTCAATTTCAACTCCAATTCAAACAATCATCAATTTCAAATACACCAATACTTATGAGTACATATGTCAATTGCTCAAGTGTCTAAACAATAACCACAATAAAAAGAAGAGAGAATAAGAAAAGTACCGTAACAAGGGGAAGCAACAACAAACTTGACCTAGATGTGAACGGCAACAAGACAGAACTCGAACCTCCGCAAAAAGTACTCGAACTAGACATAAAAAAATGAATTAATCAACAAGTAGGAGTAATATGCCAATTCAAGGTATTTGCTGTTACAAAAATGAGACATGTGATGTAAGGTGGGACAGGCAGTGGGAATATATATAATGGCCAACTAGGTGCTGCAAGTTGCACCAGCAAGCATAGAACACATGATATAACCGTTTATGCATGCAATTCCAAAATATTAAACCCTAATCAGTCAAAATAACTTTGTTTTTACTCGAATAATTATTAATTAGCTAGCAGGCAATTAATGAAAAGAAACCAGCATGTGCCACCAAACAAAAGCAGAAGCATATATTCTAATAATGGGTCCTACAAACATGTTAAAGAAATGGGATGTGCCACCAAACAACTACAAGATTCTAATAATGGGATGTCCTACATATTCCTACAATATTTTCTAAATCAAAGATAACGAAAGATATATACATGTTAAAGTTAAAGAGAGGTAATTAATTACCTGGAGATATTGGAGGCTATGGCCTATGAGCTACGCTGAGCCTGCAATGAGTTTTTTAATTGCAGCAAATTGATTTACATCAAATGATTTTATGTGTGCATAAATAATCTGCAGTAAAGCAAATGCCATAAGCATGAATTAGTTTAACAGTAGGTTCTTTACATATGTAATGGAAAATATGTAGCTGAAATCATATGAAATAAATCGCATGAATTAGTTTAATTATAATGCAAATGCAAATGCCATAAGCATGAATTAGTATAACAGTAGTTTAACAGTACAAACACAAACACAAACAGTGATGAAAATAAACACAGACTGTGGATAATAGTCAATACAAACACAAATACAAACACAAACACATAGAGTGCATTAAATAATCATAACAAAATGGCACAATCCATATCTAAGCTAAAGTGTGTCCCAACAACTAATAAGAAGGTTGGAAAACAAGGTGGTAAGTAATCAACAACTGCTCTGTTCACGATACAGGTTCCTTGGCAATATAAAACATGCTAGAACCAACATATTAGGTAGAATTTGTTTCACATTTAATTTGAAGAGCCTTTTTTTTAGTACATATTTGAAGAGTATTTTAATTGTAGTTTCTGTTATATTATTCATTCACTTATAAGTTATATCTAAACCTATACTTCATATTTCCTAGGTTTGAAAAGCTTTTAGTACCTACACTAGTCTTAACATCAAAACAATAAACAGACCAATCGATTAGAGGAAAGAAATGTTGAATGAAGAAGAAAAACAAACCTTATGAGTGCATCCACATCCCAGGACTTCTCCAAAAACTCAGCAGGGTTAATGCAAAACTTTATCAATGATTTAACTAGGGTTTTAAATTATGATTGAGCACTGCATCTAACAGCTACAACACAGACCAAATTTAATATCCTGGGTTGAACCATATACAGCATAGTATTACTATGGTGACAAATATTATTAAAAAAACGCAACAGGGTTGACAGAGTATACAAAAATAAGCATATGTTTGTTTGGCATTGAACATACTCGGATGCATATCAAACCTACAACTCTAATTTGTAACTTCCTTATTGAACATGCATTAAAAGGCATGTTACCGCTTGCTACAAAGGATTCAGATTCCCCACTGTAACAGAAGCAGACAGTTACGCGCAACAAGCAATCTCAGTCATCCAATCTCAATCTAATGGTTTACATTATAACTTACCAAAACAACTTTAAAATACATTTTGTGCATGAAAGAACAAAGTGATGAAAGAACACAGTGGAAACTGAAATAAACACAAACACAAACACATAGAGTGCATTAAATAGAAGTTCCATTATCATTATCAAACACAGTGATAATGATAATAGTCAATACAAAAACTGAAGAACGAAGAAGGAAAATGAGAGAAGAAAGTACCTAGTATCTTCTCCTTCTTGTAGAAAACAGAGTTCTCCTTATATCTTTTCCTTCTGGTAACTCGCGTAACAGAGAGGGAGGGAGAGACAGAGAGAGCGAGCGTTGAGAGAGATAGAGAAAAGAAAAAGGAGTAGGAACCTGAAAGATGGCGAGAGAAGGAGGTGTGAGGAGTGGAGAAGGGGCAATGGGAGGTTCTGCGTTGACGACGACGGTGGCGTTGACGGTGGCGGTGCGCTTCCGTTGTGTTCTTAGGGAGAGAGAGTGAGACGTTGAGTGTTTAGGTTTGGAGAGGGAGAGTGAGTCGTTACGGTGGAGGGAGTGAGATCTGATGAGGAATTTAGAAATTTTAATATAAGGCCTTCAGGGGCGCTTTTTAGAAAGCGCCCCTGATGATGGCGCCCTTTTTTAACAATTCTGTTGTAGTGATTCCAAATATATAGGATGTGGTGATTGTAATAATATAGCTTTTCTAAATAATTAGGCCCATTATTTTTACAGTCTCCCTTATACTCTCTCACCTCGCATATTTCAAAAAATCCCAAAATACCTTCACTCTCACACTTCCACTTCCCTATAACACTTCCCTCTCTTTCAAATTTTACACACTTCGTAAATTACTTGATACCAAGATACTGAGTGTGTAAGATTTGAATTTCCTCTACCAAGATACTGAGTGTGTAAGATTTGAATTTCCTCTCACTCTTTCACCTCCCCTCTCACACTTCCTCTCCCTTCAAATTTTACGCACTTGTTACTTTAGTACCGAGCGGTTTCAACACTAAGGTACCAAAATTGCTCAAGAGCAAAGTATCGAGTCTGTAAATTTTGATTTACCCCCAAAATTCAAATTTTGGACGCTCGGAATTTTAGTAGAATATATAGAAAAAAGTGGGTTTGTTGCGACGGTTTAGAACAAAAATGGTGGATGGTATGGGTGAAAATTAACCTTACTTATTGACTTGTTACCAAGTAGTGAAGGTGGAGAAGAATGTGAGTGGGTTAGAGTAGGAGTAAGAGTAGGAGGTGGGTGAAGAAAAGGAAGTTAAGAAGAGAGGGGTAGAGGGAACAAGATGAGTGACTAATGTAGGGGGTATTTTGTAATTTCACGTAAGGAGGAGTGTGTAGAGTATAAGGGAGTGTCAAAAAATTAATCGATGTCTTTCTAATGAAGTCTCTTTTGAAATAAAAGATTAGAAACTTTGATGACTTATATACATAAAAATTAATGTAAATTTTTGTTGTATAATTTTTTTAATAGCATTACTTTATCCAAATTGTTAACTCTCAAAATTCAAAGGAATACAAAATCATGTTATGAATATTACTATTGGATGTCCATTATTCTTCTCCAATATTCTCATCATTATCTTGTAAGTGGTCTTTTATGATTGACTACTCACTTACCAATCCCCATCCTACAAAAAGGGTTCACCCTCATATGTAGAGACAAACTTGTGAAGAGAAATACAAAAACTCTTATCTTGTCTCCTTCTTTCATTCTCTTCTTTTTCTTCTTGCTATAGCTTTGATTATTTCATAACACGTTATCAGCACGAAGTTCTACCATATGATTGATGGCATAATCATCTTCAGGTTCTATTGCAAGAATAATTTTTCTTCTTCTTCTTATTCATCTTCTTCTTCTCACTATCATTTACTTGTGCTTTTGTTTATGTTTTATCTCATTTTATGTCTTATCTCATTTTCTATTTATTTATCATTGTTTATAATTCTTGAAGAACAATTGATTAGAAAGTATACTTTTCTTTGATTATCATATATGACAGATTTGTGATCGAGTTCTTGAAGAACTCGACTTTTACACAATGATTGTAATCTATAAGATCTATTTGATCTTAGTGTGTTTTGTAGCAAAAGAAATCAAGAGAAAGGGTGTATATATAATTTATGTCTCAAATAATCACATGAATTAGCAAAATGAGAAAATATTTTCGAAAATATTATTAATCAAGATTATGTGATAAGGTGATTGAAAAGAATACTCACAAACCACTCAATGAATTGAAGTTCATTCCTAGAAGTGAATGACTAAATAGAGAAAAATAGGTTCAAATTCTCCCAATTTGTGGCCTACCATATGATCTTTTATATAAATAGGAAAACTTCCAATTTGGAAATGACTTGTCATGGGCTTATGCGATGAAGAATGATTTGGTCAAAAAAAGATATTATAATATTGGTACAATAAAGGTGGTGGTGGTGATCATTGATGTGGTAAATGTTATCATTATCATATTTAAATATCATTATTATATGATTTGTGATTATGATCTTCCTATTGGTATTATAACTCATGAATTTTAGAAAAATGTAACTTTTCCAATCTCTTATGTTTGGAATTCCATGTTAAAGTGTCCCTAATTTTTGTATATAGATGGTAATCTTTATTATACGCGTACTTAGTAGTTTTATATTTTGTAATTTGAATGGTTAAAGTTTAATACATTATTTTTGTTTAAATAAATATGAGCGCAGCCAAAATTAATACATCATTTAGTAGTTGACATGGTTTTACTATTTGGCATACATTTAGCAAGATTATCCTAAAGTAGCAATGACATCTCCTATTGGTATTTTTGAAGGACTAAAATATTTTTTCAATATAATGAGTTTTATTTGGCATTCATTTTTAATGCATTTTATATTAAATTGTGTACATTGTCTAGTTATGACCAGAAGTCATATGGCAGCATGTGTACTTATTATCAACTTGCAACCAAAAGTTTGCGAAATGCAATTGAAAGCTCCGGAAGAGCTGGTGTATTTTTAATTACCTAGAGAACAAATTTTTTTACACATTGATACCATGTTATAATCTCTCAAGTCTCATAAAAATGTATAAGTTTTAAGGATATCCTAACAAAACTCCGTAGGAGCTCCAGAAAAAAAAATCCATCCCAAGGCGATAACAATGGTATCTTTTATAAAAAATTGCTTAGGTGTCTTAGGTGTTTTCTCTTTCTTGGTGTGGGTGATCTTTTATAGATGTAGTTTTTGTCATTAGTTTTCATCCTATTAGGCGTGTTTAATATTTGGAGTTATCTTTCTGCTCTCTATGAGGATTTGGCGAAATATAAGTCTTCTAGGAGTGGTCTTGGGTCACATTATGCTTTTATTTTGCTCGCTGTCTAACTTTTTGGTTAGACCTTTTCAATAAATTCCTAATTATAAAAAAAAGGATATCCGTCCAAATGGATATCATATTGAAACAGGAAATGAAGGAGGTGTTAAATATTTTTATATAACGAGACATACTTTGGATAAAACAAGTGTAGTGGAAAAATTGTCTGCGTTTTCCTCTGATTTGTACTACACTTATGTATGTGCAATTGAAGTACATATTGTAAAACAGAAGTTTACATATCATAATAATTTTGTTGTTGGCAAGATCAGTTGGGCCATCCCGATAATATTATGATGCAAAAAATGGTTAAAATTTCTATGTGAACATGTATTGAAGAGCCAACAGTTTCTTCAATCTACTAATTTTTATGTTCACTAGTTCCCAAAGGAAATTGACAATTTGAGAGAATAAATCTCTCGTATTTCTAGAACTTATATAACGTGATATTTGTAGACGAATACACTAAACACATGGACCATTTAGATATTTGTGATTTTAATTGAAGCATCAACCAGATGATATATATTATATATATTTCTCGTCAACTCACAACCAGAAGTTTGTGAGATTGTTTGCTCACTAATTTGAGTAAGAGGTCATTATTACCCTGAAAGCATCTGATAAGTATTGTATGTCAATTAGAATTGATATTCGACCTCACATAGCATACGTTCTTTCATAAAATGGTCTTGAAGAACCATTCTTTATTTTGATATTTGTGATTTTAATTGATGCATCAACCAGATATATATTATATATATTTGTCGTCAACTCACAACCGGAATTTTGTGAGATTGTTTGCTCACTAATTTGAGTAAGAGGTCATTATGTGAATTACCCTGAAAGCATTTGATAAGTATTTTATGTCAATTAGAATTGATATTCAACATCACAAAGCATACGTTCTTTCATAAAATGGTCTTGAAGAACCATTCTTTAAATGTATAAACACTACAAAAAAAGCGGTGAGTAGCCACGGTCAAAACCGTGGCAAACAGTCCCTAAAACCGTGGCAAACACACTTAGCCACGGTTACGCTAGCCATAGAAACAAAGGGCGTCGCAAATAATTAGCCACGGCCAAAATTGACTTTAGCCACGCCCAAATTGACCGTGGTGACATCCACTTAGCCACGGGTAGTTGTTAGTAACTACGACCGAACCGTGGCTAACTCCTCCTTCGAAACCTTTAAGATTTAACTGTTAGCCACGGTTACAACCGTGGCTAAATTGGAGGGATTGGCGCGGGAAACTCGTCAGTATTTGCCCACAGCTTAACCGTGGCTAACTCAATAATCTTTTTTTTTTAAAAAATTTATTCTTCCTGGTAAAACAAAGCTGATCTGGTAATGGCACATTAATATTTCATTGGCCCTAATATGTAACTAATAGATAACAAATCAAAATTAAGATAGATAATAAAATTTTGCATATATTGCTAAGTACTTAAGATAAAACTCTAACATCCAAAAGTAATACCTAAGCAACAAGTAATTACAGATTCTAATAGATATTCTAAATATCTAGACTAAGATGAGGAACCTAAGTTAAACAAAGATAATTCATCTCCAAATTTATGTTGCAAGAAGTTGTGAAGATTTTCCAATTTATTTGTTGTTTGTGTAAGCTTCTCCTTGGTTTGTGTGTGCTCCTCCCTGGTTTTAGCAAGTTCTTCTTTAGTTTCTTCATATCCAACTAGTTTTTCTTCCAAATCTTCAATGTGTTTTCTTAGGTTTTCGACGTTCACTTGGTCAGAATTACCAACTTGGATAAAATCAGCGAAATGCCTACGATTTCCAAAAACAACAGTTGGACAAACACCTGGACCTAAAACACGAACTCGGCCTGAGTGTTCAGCTCTACATGCTTTTCCAATGGCGTCATTAGGATAAACATTAATCTTTGACGGAACACCTATGGTAGCTGCACGTTCTTGGTCTTCAGATAAGCTCTCTGAAATCTTCTCCTGTTGGGAAAAATAATCATTAATATTTAGTGGAATCTCCCACGTGTAAAATCACATACTTACTAATTTGGATTGAATGAAACAGACAGAATCATTAAAATCATAGAGCAGTATTTAAACTGATATTAGCAGACTGATACTGATACTTTAAGTGAAATGTATTGGCAGATACTGATTTGTATCAAGCAAAAATAGAATACAAACATTTGTATCGAGCAAAAATAGAATACACACATTTGTATCAAGCATATAAATATTTTATCAGTGAACCAGCAAAAATCAGTGAACCAGCAAAAATCAGTGAACCAAAGCAGCAAATCAGTGAACCAAAGCAGCAAATAGAATCGCAAATCAGTGAACCAAAGCAGCAAAAATAGAATACACACATTTGGAACCAAAGCAGCAAATCAGTGAACCAAAGCAGCAAATAAATCTAATTGAATGTAGAAAAAATCAAATTGAAAGCAGCAAAAATCAAACCGAAAGAAGGAACTGTACGATGAGAACAAGAAACATTAAAATGCAGTGAACAAGAAACATTAAAATCAAGAAAGAAGAAAGAAAGAAACGAGGGACGATTGGTACCTACGATGAGAAGGAAGTTGCGAGAGAGAGCTTCACCGAAAGAGAGGTTCACTTCTTCACTTCTTCACTTCTCGCCGTCCTCGCCGCAACTGAGATCAACGAAACCGCCGCGAGCCAACAAGATGACGGAACTGTGAATGCAGCAATCAAGACAACAACAAGAAAGAATGAAGTCAATAACGAGGTGAATGAGAATCATGATTCACAACAAAGCAAAACACACATTTTTAGACTAAAAAAATAGAATACAAATTGAAAGCAGCAAAAATCTAATTGTATCATCAAAGTGGTTTTCGTAAAAATAGAATACACACAATTGTATCGAGCAAAAATAGAATACAAACATTTGTATCAAGCATATAAATCTTTTATCAGTGAACCAGCAAAAATCAGTGAACCAGCAAAAATCAGTGAACAAAGCAGCAAATCAGTGAACCAAAGCAGCAAATAGAATCGCAAATCAGTGAACCAAAGCAGCAAAAATAGAATACACACATTTGGAACCAAAGCAGCAAATCAGTGAAACAAAGCAGCAAATAAATCTAATTGAATGTAGCAAAAATCAAATTGAAAGCAGCAAAAATCAAACCGAAAGAAGGAACTGTACGATGAGAACAAGAAACATTAAAATGCAGTGAACAAGAAACATTAAAATCAAGAAAGGAGAAAGAAAGAAACGAGGGACGATTGGTACCTACGATGAGAAGGAAGTTGCGAGAGAGAGAGCTTCACCGAAAGAGAGGTTCACTTCTTCACTTCTGGTCAGGTTTCGGCGATGGAGGCTAGGTTTCAGCGATTCACTTCTTCACTTCTGGTCAAGGACGAATTGGAGAGGTTTCTTGGTGTTTCATCGTGGAGGCTGGGTTTTCTTCTATCAACTGAAGGAGCTAGAGGTTCATCGTGAAGGAGAGGTTCATCGTGAAGGAGAGGTTTTCAAATGGGAGAGGAGGAATCGTGTTTCATCGTGGATCTAGGTTTTCGGAAGGGAGAGGAATTGAGGGAGAGGAATCGTGCGTAGAGAAGTGTTTCAGAAGGAGAGGTTTTCAGAAGTTGCGATTTGCGATTAAGGAGGGAGGGAGTGAGCGAGAAAGGAAAATATTTCACACCCTTTCCCGGTTATTTAGCCACTGTCAAGAGCGTGGCTCATCCAATCTTTACCCACGTGTAAAATAAATGTGGCTATTTTAGTGTGGTAAAGAGCCGCTAATTTGGTAGTGAAAGTTAATTATATGACCAATACTTGAGATAAAAACTTCCAATTTCTACTTGGGAATATGCAATTTTGCGTGTTGTAACTTTGATTCGCATCAAGCCAACAAGTTATCACAACTCTTCCCCTTTACATTTGGTTTTTGGTCACGAACCTAATATTTCCCATCTTAGAATTTTTGGATGTGCAGTGTATATTTTCCAATTTCTCCATTCACAATGCACTGTGATGAGTCCTCGAAAAATTTTGGGAATATATATTGGATATAAATCTCCATGTATAATAAAGTACCTTGATCCAACAATTGGAGACTTGTTTATAGTCCAGTTTGATGATTAGCATTTGATGAATTAAATTTCTCAATATTAGGGGAGAGAATAAGCAGCTGAAAAAAGAGATCAGTTGGAATGAATTATCATTGTCTCATCTTGATCCTCAAACTAAACAACGTGAACTAGAAGTTAAAAAGATAAGTCATTTGCAAAGCTTAGAAAATCATCTACCAAATGCATTCACTGATCCAAAGGTGTGACCAAATCATACATATCAGCTACTAATGCTCCAATAAAATGGATGTCCATGTTGGACAATCTAATATTGCAAATGAGTCTCAATCGCGTCTAAAGCATGGTAGACCAATCGGTTCCAAAGATAAAAATCCTCGAACAAGAAAAGGAGCTAAAAAGAAAGATGGTCCAAGCGATGATATAGAAACTCTAAAAGAGTCTTCAAACATAATATGACATTTCAGTTCTAGAAGAACTGATTAGGTACCTGAAAAATTCTAAAATTAAAGAGATCTCAATGAAATATGTCAAGAATGAAATACAATGGAACCGAAACGAAGTCACTGTTGACGATATTTTTACATATAATATAGCGCTAAATGTGATAAATGATAGTGATGATCATGAACCAAAGTCTATTAAAGATTGTAGACAAAGTGAGAATTGCCCAAATGGAAAGATGAAATTGAAGCAGAATTAAACTCGTTTTACAAAAGTTTTTGGACCTGTAGTCCAAACACCTGAAGGTGTGAAACCAGTCGGATACATATGGGTTTTTGTGCAAAAAACAGAATGAGGATAGTGAAATTGTGAGATTCAAACCTTGACATGTTGCTCAAGGGTGGATGCTGATGAACCCTCATCACATGATGTGGTTCAGAGTTTTCAAGAGAGTTTTTATACAAATTTAGTGATGAATTAGTTAAATTTTGTGATGAATTGTTCTGTATTGTGCTTTGTGGAATTTACTTGCTTTGCAGTGTTTATGCTGGGTTTGTTGTATTTTTGTGCCCAGGGAATAGGTGGAACGAATAGACAAGGCACTGCAAACAAATGATTCGAGAGCGCAGGAATTGGGTGTGGCGCGCCACTCACGCGCGGCGCGCAAGAGGCGCGCGAGTCAACAGAAGAACCAGGAGAACGCATCTGCCCCTCTGCGCGTAAGTGACGCGCGGCGCGCCAATGGTGCGCAAGTTCACAGCGCTTTCTGCCTCTCTGCGCGTAAGTGACGCGCGGCGCGCCAATGGTGCGCGAAATCACTGTGCTTGCGTCAAAAACAGATCCAGGACGCGTGGGAAGGGACTTTTGCACGTTTTTGGAACCCTAGAACTGAAAGAGGAGCGATTCCGTCTGACGGCTACTGAAGAATCAAGACTTGGGAACAAGGATTGAAGCTTCATATGTGTTCATCATCATCTTCCACTTGTAATTTTCTTGATTTCTCTTCATTAATCATGAATAGCTAAATCTCTTTATGTTAGGGATGAATTAATATTGATGTAACTCTATTGTCGCTGGTTTAGTATCATATTTGTACCGTACTCTCTCGTATTTTGTGTATCGAGTTTCTACGCTTAATGCTTTTTATGGTTGGAAAACTCATACAATGATCTTTTGTTCAATTATGAAATGGGAGTTTTATTATTGAATGTTTGAATTTCGATACCTTCAATTTGTGGTTTAGGGATATTCTATGAATTGTAGTACATTACAAATTCTTACTTTAATGCTTGTTGGTAATTAGAATCACCTAAGGGATTAGGGCTTTTAGTTATCGACAAAGGACTAGTTACCTAAGGAACTAGGAATTAGTTAATGTTGTGAGTTTGATAGCAAGATTAGAGAGAGGGATTAACTTTCAAACTAAATCAGTGGCAATAGGGTGAAATTAATAGGAATTCGTCCCTAGCATTCTTTTCCATCGTATTCCTTCAACTCGTTTTTCGGCTTTTATTATTAAAAACATAAAAATATTTTATTGCTTTACTTCGAGCTCGACAGCTCAACAATTATCAAACAAACCCTTTTTAATTTGGTTCCTATTAGCTGTTGTTAACGACTTAGTAAATTAACCTCGATCCTTGAGGACGATATCCCGGTTCTTACCGATTCTATTACTTGAACGATTTGGTACACTTGCCAATATCCTAACAAGTTTTTGGCGCCGTTGCCGGGGATCGAAATTACATTTACTAGTAATTCGAAGGCAACTGCTAATTCGAACCCGTACATATTTACATTCACTTTAGTTTTATTTCTGTTATTTTTTGGTTATTGTATATATTACACAGTTTGCTTTGACACTTGTCCAAGTTTCTTGTGTGTTCTCAGTGCATGCGCGGAGCTGTTAATCCTAAGGATTTACTTTTCGATCCGGAGATTGAGAAAACCGCTAGAGCTAATAGAAAGGAAGCAAGGCTAAGGAAGCAAAGAGCAACAACAGGAGAATCTTCTGTGCAACAAACTGTGACTGAAATTATGGGAGAAAATCCACCACCTGCTCGCACTCTTGGTGACTTTGGTAGAAGAAATCAAGGCGTCCAAGCATACACCTTCCAACCTGTGGGAGCTGTGGCATTTGAGATCAAGTCTTCGATCCTCACTGCCTTGAAAACAGAACAATTCTCTGGGTCGGATGCTGAAGATCCAAATCAACACTTATTTCAGTTCTATGAAATTTGTGGGTCCACAAATCCTACAGGAGTGACTGATGACCAGAAAAAGTTGCGTCTGTTTCCATATACTTTGACTGGGAGGGCTAAAGATTGGTTAAACACTATCCCAGCAGGAACTATTAACAATTGGGGTGATCTAGAGAGCAAGTACTTAGAAAGATTCTTTCCAATTTCTAAGTTCATCAAGAAAAGGGCTGAAATATCAAATTTTGAGCAAGGAGATGTTGAGTCTCTTTATGATGCGTGGGAAAGGTTCAAACTGTTGTTAAAAAAATGTCCTGGGCATGGTATTGATGACTTTGTGCAGTTGCAAACTTTCTGTCATGGTTTGCGACCTCAAACAAGAATGATGTTAGATGCCTCAGCTGGAGGGTCTTTGGGTACTAAAACTGAAGCTGAAGCAAGACAGTTAGTGGAGCATATGGCTTCTAATGAGTACCGGATTCAAAATGATAGAGGGGCAACAAAGAGGCCAGGAATTTTAGAGTTGGACGCTAATAGTGCTGTGTTGGCTCAACAAAAGGTAATGTCACTTCAAATTGAGGCTCTCACTAAACAGTTAGCTGCTGCTTTGCCAAGTGGATCTCAAAATCCTGCAACCGTTCAAGCAGTGCAAACGGGGTCATGTAATTATTGTGGCAGGAATGCTCATGAAGGTGATTGTGCAACTCATGGAGATAACAGCGAACAGGTTAATTATATGGGCAACTTTCAGAAGCAAGGTGGGAACCCTTATTCTAACACCTACAATCCTGGGTGGAAGAATCACCCCAACTTCTCTTGGAAGAATAATGATACAGCAGGGTCACATCAGCAGCAACCTAGTCAAGAACAAAGGAAGCCATCCCCTATGGAGGAAGCGTTGACTCAGTTTATGCAAATGACAAAGACAACCTTTCAATCTCAAGACCAAGCTATGAAGAATATGGAAAAGAATCATGAAGCTTCCATAAAGAATCTAGAGACTCAAATTGGGCAGTTATCAAAGCAGCTTGCTGGATCATCTAACAGCGGTTTCTCAGCTAGTACAGTTGACAACCCTAGGGATGAGACTGCGAAGGCTATCTCTTTAAGAAGTGGTCGGGAGTTGCCAACTCCGGTGGTAAATTGTGAAAAGAAGGTGTCAGTGGAAAATGAAAGAGAAGAGTTGAGTGAAAAGAATGAAAATGAAAAAAATGGGGGAGTTGAAAATGAGTTGAGTAAGGAAAGTGAAGAAGGTGTGAAGTCTAACACTAATAAAAACAATTTGTTCTTTGATGTGCAGGTACAAGAGAAACCCAAGGCACCTCCTCCGGAAGTGAAGCTGCCGTATCCTCATGCTAGCAAGAAAAACCAAAAAGATGAGCAGTTTTCTAAGTTCATGGAGGTTTTCAAGCGGCTACAAATCAATATCCCCTTTGCAGAAGCTCTAGAACAGATGCCCATATATGCCAAATTCATGAAGGAGCTTTTGACGAAGAAGAGGAAATTCAAAGAGGATGAAACAGTGGCTTTGACTGAAGAGTGCAGTGCTATAATTCAAAGGAAGCTTCCTCAGAAAATGAAAGATCCGGGAAACTTCACCATTCCATGTGCAATTGGCGACATAGCCGTTGGTAAAGCTCTCTGTGACCTGGGGGCCAGTATTAATCTTATGCCATTGTCTATGCTGAAGAGACTTGGTGGTGGTGAGGTGAAGCCGACTAGAATGTCTCTGACACTTGCTGATCGATCAATAAAATATCCTTATGGAGTGTTGGAAGATGTTCTGGTCAGAGTTGACAAATTCCTATTTCCGGTAGACTTTGTGATCCTTGACATGGAGGAAGATGCAGAGGTACCACTGATCCTGGGAAGACCATTCTTAGCCACAGGGCGAGCGTTGATTGATGTGCAACAAGGGAAGCTAATCTTAAGGTTCCAGGATGAGAAGATCACGTTTAATGTTTTTGAAGCTATGCGCCATCCTGATGACAAAGGACAGTGTTTTAGGGTGGATGTACTTGATAATTCTGTGAAAGAGACCTTTAGACAGGAAGTACCAGTTCCTCCATTGGAGAATGTAATTGTAAACTCTATTGAAGAAGCAGAAGAGAATCTGGGGAGTGAAATAGAAGACTGTATTCTGCAGTTTGAAGCTTCTCAGATAGAAAATGTGTCAAAGAAAAGAGAAGAGCTAGATAGGGGGGAGAGTCCCGAGAAAAAGATCCCTGAATTGAAGCAACTCCCCTCTCATCTGAAATATGTTTTCCTTGCAAATGATGATCTTCATCCAGCTATCATTAGCAGCTCTTTGACCAAATTGGAAGAAGAGAAGCTGATGAGGGTACTAAGAAGCAACAAAAATGCGTTGGGTTGGACTATCTCAGACCTCAAGGGGATAAGTCCAGCTTTTTGCATGCACAAAATCAAACTGGAGGAAGAATTCAAACCTGTGATCCAACCTCAGCGGAGATTAAATCCTACAATGAAAGAGGTGGTGCGTAAGGAAGTGTTAAAGCTCTTAGAGGCCGGCATGATTTATCCCATCTCAGATAGTTCATGGGTGAGTCCGGTTCATGTGGTCCCTAAAAAGGGTGGTATGACGGTAGTGAAGAATGACAAGAATGAGCTGATTCCGACTCGAACTGTTACGGGTTGGAGAATGTGTATAGACTACCGGAGGTTAAACCAGGCAACCAGGAAGGACCACTTCCCGTTGCCATTCATGGATCAGATGCTGGAGAGGTTGGCTGGACAAGCGTTCTATTGCTTTCTGGATGGATACTCTGGGTATAACCAGATAGCAGTAGACCCAGAAGACCAAGAGAAGACAGCTTTCACGTGTCCCTTCGGTGTGTTCGCATATCGGAGGATGCCCTTTGGGTTGTGCAATGCTCCAGCGAATTTTCAAAGGTGCATGCTTTCTATTTTTTCTGATATGATGGAAACTGCAATTGAGGTATTTATGGACGATTTTTCTGTTTTTGGTTCTACTTATGATTCTTGCTTGGCTAACCTTGATGCGGTTTTAAAACGATGCACGGAAACCAATTTAGTTTTGAATTGGGAGAAGTGCCACTTTATGGTCAAGGAAGGTATTGTGCTTGGCCATAAAATTTCTGCAAAAGGCATTGAGGTTGACCAAGCGAAAATCGAAGTGATAGAAAAGTTGCCTCCTCCTCTAAATGTAAAAGGAGTGAGAAGTTTTTTAGGACACGCCGGTTTTTATCGACGTTTCATAAAAGACTTCTCCAAGATTGCAAAACCTTTATGCAATCTACTTGTTAAGGAGGCTGAGTTTGTATTTGATAATGATTGTCTGTATGCTTTTAATATCCTAAAGGAAAAACTGGTCTCTGCTCCAGTCATAGTAGCCCCAAATTGGGATGCTCCGTTTGAGCTCATGTGCGATGCAAGTGATTACGCAGTGGGTGCTGTATTGGGGCAGAGATCAGAGAAATTTTTTCATGCCATTTATTATGCTAGCAAGGTCTTAAATGAGAATCAAGTCAACTATGCAACAACCGAAAAAGAATTGCTAGCCATAGTATTTGCATTGGAAAAATTTCGTTCCTATTTGGTTGGATCGAAAGTAATTGTTTTTACTGACCATGCAGCAATTAAATATCTGCTAACCAAGGGCGAGTCTAAGCCTCGACTCCTTAGATGGATTTTGCTTTTGCAGGAATTTGACTTGGAAATCAAGGACAAAAAAGGGAGCGAGAACGTGGTAGCAGATCATTTGTCAAGGCTAGAGAACAAAAAAGTGACTGCTCTAGAAAAAGAAATCCTGGAAGAATTCCCGGATGAAAAGTTGCTTGCCATTGTAGAAAGACCTTGGTTCGCCGACATTGCAAATTACAAGGCAGCCGGAAAGGTCCCGGAAGATCTCACATGGCAACAAAAGAAAAAGTTCCTCCATGATGCCAAACATTACCTGTGGGATGATCCTTATCTCTACAAGGTTGGGACGGATGGACTTTTGAGAAGATGTGTGTCTGGTGCCGAAAGAAAAAGCATTCTCTGGCATTGTCATGACTCTCCCTGTGGGGGGCACTATAATGGGGAACGCACAGCTGCTAAGGTTCTCCAATCTGGTTTTCACTGGCCATCCCTCTTCAAGGATGCACATGATTACGTGAGAAGCTGTGACAAATGCCAGAGGACTGGCAATATTTCACGTAAGGGGGAGATGCCATTGAATCCCATCCTTGAAGTAGAAGTGTTTGATTGTTGGGGCATAGATTTTATGGGACCATTCCCACCCTCTTTCAATTGTGAGTACATCTTGGTGGCAGTCGACTATGTCTCCAAGTGGGTTGAAGCTAGTGCCACTGCTAAGAGTGATTCCCAAACTGTGGTTAAATTCATAAAGAAGAACATCTTCTCTAGATTCGGTGTGCCAAGAGTCCTAATCAGTGATGGGGGTAGCCACTTTTGCAACACCCAACTCAACAATGTTCTCTCCAAGTATGGTGTTACGCATAAAGTGACAACTCCTTATCATCCTCAGAGCAATGGTCAAGCAGAAGTCTCAAACAGAGAGATTAAGAGGATCTTGGAAAAGACAGTTGGAAGCTCAAGAAAGGATTGGTCGTTGAAGGTAGACGATGCGCTTTGGGCATATAGAACAGCCTATAAAACACCTTTAGGCATGTCACCGTATCAATTGGTTTATGGTAAAGCTTGCCATTTACCGGTTGAACTTGAGCACAAAGCGTATTGGGCACTAAAGTTTTTGAATTTTACCACTTCGGCCTGTGGGGAGAAGAGAATCCTGCAACTGCACGGATTAGATGAGATGCGTCTACAAGCATATGAGAACAATAAGATCTACAAGGAAAGAATGAAAGCGTATCATGACAAGAACATCTCAAGAAAAGAATTTCATCCAGGGCAACAAGTGTTGCTGTTTAACTCTAGACTCAAGTTGTTTCCCGGGAAATTGAAATCCAAATGGTCAGGGCCTTTTGTAGTCAAAGAAGTGACACCATATGGAGCAATTGAAGTAGAGGAACCTGAATCAAAAAGATCCTTCAAAGTTAATGGGCAGAGACTGAAGCCATACTTGGGCGAAGTAGTGGAGAGAGAGAAAGTGGCCTTGGTTTTAAGCGACCCTTAAAAATCGAGGTAACGTCAAGCTAGTGACGTTAAAGAAGCGCTTATTGGGAGGCAACCCAATTTTCTCAACCCTTATCTCTTTTATTGTTTCGCATATTTTCCTTAACTTAGGCATTTTAGATTCACCAAGATTCACATGTTGCATTTGAACCTTCTGTGGCTCTGCGCGCCTGTTGCGCGTAAGTCGCGCGCGCGCGCCAGGAAGCGCCTGTGGCGTCTGATCTTTCTGTCGCTCAGCGCGCCAGTTGCGCGTAAGTTGCGCGTCGCGCGCAGGGGAGCACCTGTTGCTTCTGAACTCTCTGTTGCCCAGCGCGCCAGTTGCGCGTAAGTCGCGCGCGCGCGTGGCTGGGGGTATAAAACTCGCGCGGCACTCACGCTGCTGCATTTTTTTCACGCGTGAGTTTTCTCTTAGAGAGAGTTTCCAGATTTTCTTCCAAAAAAGGGTGCCAATCTTGGATTTTGCGTGTGGGGTTTTGCAATTATACCTTCCTTTCTTCATATTCTTCATTTATCAAGTAAGTTTCCTCATCTCAATCTTAATTCTTGCAACATTCATCTTAAGCTATCAATGAAAAACTCAATAATGTGCTTGTTTTTTTTTTGCTAAGAGTTTGTATTGGAAATGTTGTAGAGTTAATGTATGTGATTAGGAATGGGTAATAGAAGAAGTTTGGGGTTGATAAGATTAATGGTAAGTTGTTGTTCATGAGTGGAACAAGTGTGCACACTAAGTGTTTGATAAATTGCCTAAACTAGGATCTCATGAGCAACAAGCTTGCATTTGTCTACCACAAGCTTGTCTTTACAATGGAATTGTTTTTATGATGTGCACTCAATATTTTCCTCGAGCAAAACAATGTTCTATGTGACTATGGTTGGAAGAAGGAGTTATGTCATGTGTGTATGCTAACCTTGACCAATTTTGTGCAAAATTGTTGTTTTTCTTATGGTGTGCGTAGGTGATGGCTGGTTTGGGCAAGAAGAGAAAGACCGTTAGACGTGGTTCGTCATCCCATTCCGACCAACCTGAGTATAATTCTCATTTGTTTAGGTCTCTCGGGTGCGAAAAGTTCCACGAGACTATTGCTGTGGATTCCAAGTTTGTTAAGGAAAAGGCTCTTTTCCTCCCCCCGGGCGAATTCGAGGAGATGAGACAAATCATCAGTGACCGGGGGTGGGAGCAATTTGTGGCATACCCCAAGGAAGCAAGCAGAGCTTTGGTGTATGAGTTCTTCTCCAATGTGTTCCCCAAGCCAGCTATTGATGGGGATTTAGTATTCTCAGGTTCCAGAAGTTTTGTGCGGGGCTGTTGGGTTCCTTATGACATTGATACTATTAATGAACTGTTTGGGTTAGCTGCTGTGCCTGTTTTGGATTGCTTTCTTGGAGACAAGATCAGTAGCCGCAATCTTAAGGCTAACTCAGAACATGCAGCTGAGGTTTGTGCTACATTGTGTCAACCAGGGGCAGATTGGGTCAGAAACGCTAGTGGGGAGCCACAGAAAATTATGGTAAATTCTCTTACACCAGTGGCTAGAGGATGGGCAGCGTTCATTCTTTCCACCATATTGCCAAGTTCCAATCAGACTGAATTGAATTTCCCCAGGGCGACCTTAGCCTCTTGCATCATTAGAGGAGAGCCGGTCAACTTGGGATGGGTGCTTGAGAAGGAGATTAGAAGCTTTGCAAATTTCAAGGGTGGGGCGTTGCCCAGATATTGGAGGCATGCTAGCCTCGTTTCGCTGCTGTGTAAAAAAGCGGGTGTTGTAACTGATCCAAAGGAGGCCACCATTTCGCCAGCTGCTGCTATCACGGGGGGCTGGATCAGAGCTAGAACCGGACAAGAGCAGCCGGGACATAGAGAGGAGCATCCCCATGAGCAGCCAGATGAGAACGAACCAACCTTCACCATGGAAGATTTTCAGGTTGGGCCATCTGCGGAGGATTTCCAGCAGCTGCAATCAAGAATGGAGGCTCTCACAGCCAATCAGAATGAGTTGAGAAGGACCCAACTGAGGATGGGAGCAGAGTATAAATTCGGGATGAGAAATCTTTACAAAGCCTTGTGTACTATGCAGAGTGGAAGGCAGCTAGACCCAGATGCCGACATCTTTCGGCCACTTCCGTAGTAGACCCTGGTTTTGCTCTCTTCCCCTCATCTCTGTCTTACTTGATTGTGTATTTTGGTGTTTTATTTCCATTTACTTGTCATTGCTTTATGTTTTGCTGCTTTCCGTTGTGTCAGTTCATAGGCCTTCCCTACAAATTATCAGTGAGGACACTGCTGTGTTTTAAGTGGGGGGAGAACCTATTGTCTTGTATTGTCTTGTCTTTTCCTTATGGCCTTCACTATAAATTCCTAGTTGGTAGGCATTCATTCAAAAAAAAAAAAAAAAAAAAAAAAAAAAAAAAAAAAGAGACAGTTGAGCTAACTTGGTGATGATTTGGTGAGATTTGTGCGGATAGTACCCCAGTGGTGATTGAATTAGTGCATTCTTGCTTCTACACTCATAACCAAAGCGCAAGTGGAACTTAGTGATCCTAGGGATGAGTTTAGTTGAGCTAGCTGTCTGGTGGACCATGGGAGTGCCAAATTTTTACTAAAGATTTAGGGAAGCTGTAGAAGCTAAGTTGGGGGTGCATCGGTTGTATTAAGGCTGGGTATGAAGATTGTAGGATGGTCAGTGCCGTGTGTGTGCGCGTGAGTGCAGCACTGCAGCGTCTACCCATAACGCTGTAGTGTATGCCGGGTGTGTGTGTTAGTACGCGTGAGTGCAGCACTGCAGCGTCTACCCGTAACGATTGTAGTGTATGCCGTGTGTGTGTTAGTGCGTGTGAGTGCAGCACTGCAGCGTCTACCCGTAACGATTGTAGTGTATGCCGTGTGTGTGTTAAGTGTGTTTGTGAATAAGTGGAAAAATCCACATAGTTGTGTAATTGCTGCAAATGCCCCGAAGTAACTGCTGAGTAAATCGAAATTTTTGATGTAATGAAGGGGCTGCAGCCCAAAACTTTATGCTGTGTAATGCGTGTGTGTTTGTGTTGAAGTAGTTGTGCACTGGCCTCATCTGAAATGCCTAATTAAGACCCTTGTCGTTGCCTTGAAGCCCCTCAATCTTATGTGAAAACGCTAGTCTACCCTTTGTGTTGAACCATCTTTGGCATTCCCGGAAGGAAACCCTCTAGTCTTAGCTAAATGCATTGCGAAACTAGCTATGTTCCAACTGAGTTAAATGTCACACACGCACTATTGAGCAAGCATGTGCTAATGAAAGTACCATATGTGGGATTGAATTCGAGTGGCCAGTCTGAAAGTTGTAGCTCAACTTGTCTCTGTGATATTCGTGTTAATTAGTGGATTCTACTTGATTGCTGGTTATCTGGTTTTAGTTTGTCTGGTTTTTGCTTGAGGACAAGCAAATGTCCAAGTTGGGGGTTGTGATGAACCCTCATCACATGATGTGGTTCAGAGTTTTCAAGAGAGTTTTTATACAAATTTAGTGATGAATTAGTTAAATTTTGTGATGAATTGTTCTGTATTGTGCTTTGTGGAATTTACTTGCTTTGCAGTGTTTATGCTGGGTTTGTTGTATTTTTGTGCCCAGGGAATAGGTGGAACGAATAGACAAGGCACTGCAAACAAATGATTCGAGAGCGCAGGAATTGGGTGTGGCGCGCCACTCACGCGCGGCGCGCAAGAGGCGCGCGAGTCAACAGAAGAACCAGGAGAACGCATCTGCCCCTCTGCGCGTAAGTGACGCGCGGCGCGCCAATGGTGCGCAAGTTCACAGCGCTTTCTGCCTCTCTGCGCGTAAGTGACGCGCGGCGCGCCAATGGTGCGCGAAATCACTGTGCTTGCGTCAAAAACAGATCCAGGACGCGTGGGAAGGGACTTTTGCACGTTTTTGGAACCCTAGAACTGAAAGAGGAGCGATTCCGTCTGACGGCTACTGAAGAATCAAGACTTGGGAACAAGGATTGAAGCTTCATATGTGTTCATCATCATCTTCCACTTGTAATTTTCTTGATTTCTCTTCATTAATCATGAATAGCTAAATCTCTTTATGTTAGGGATGAATTAATATTGATGTAACTCTATTGTCGCTGGTTTAGTATCATATTTGTACCGTACTCTCTCGTATTTTGTGTATCGAGTTTCTACGCTTAATGCTTTTTATGGTTGGAAAACTCATACAATGATCTTTTGTTCAATTATGAAATGGGAGTTTTATTATTGAATGTTTGAATTTCGATACCTTCAATTTGTGGTTTAGGGATATTCTATGAATTGTAGTACATTACAAATTCTTACTTTAATGCTTGTTGGTAATTAGAATCACCTAAGGGATTAGGGCTTTTAGTTATCGACAAAGGACTAGTTACCTAAGGAACTAGGAATTAGTTAATGTTGTGAGTTTGATAGCAAGATTAGAGAGAGGGATTAACTTTCAAACTAAATCAGTGGCAATAGGGTGAAATTAATAGGAATTCGTCCCTAGCATTCTTTTCCATCGTATTCCTTCAACTCGTTTTTCGGCTTTTATTATTAAAAACATAAAAATATTTTATTGCTTTACTTCGAGCTCGACAGCTCAACAATTATCAAACAAACCCTTTTTAATTTGGTTCCTATTAGCTGTTGTTAACGACTTAGTAAATTAACCTCGATCCTTGAGGACGATATCCCGGTTCTTACCGATTCTATTACTTGAACGATTTGGTACACTTGCCAATATCCTAACAGATGCAAGTACTTTTTAGTACTTAATTAGCCTTGTAGCACATGAAGAGCTCAATTTTCACAAGATGAATGTTGCTACGACTTATTTGTATGACCCATTTGATAGTCATAATTATTTGAATATCCATGAAGGATTAATATTCCGATACACAATTTTCGGATTCTCGAGATGATTACTCAAATTGAATCAATCCCTCAATGAGATAATATAATTTGAACACATATGGTATAATCGTCTAAATTTATATTCTATAGGAGAGATATAAAAATGACATCACTTGTCCATATAGTTTTAAGAAAATATTTGGAAAAGAATTTGCTATAACTGATGTCTATGTTGATGACATACATATCGAAACTCCTGAAGAGCTTTCAAAAACTATAGACTGTTCAAAGAAAGAGCTCTAGATGAATGACCTCAAATTATATCTAATGGATTTTGAGGTTGAACCTGTAGTTGACCTCTACATGGAAAATCCCAGAAGGATTTAATATAAAAAGAAATATCTTTAAATAAATTTTTTTGAAAAACAAAGTCTCATATTGATCTCAAGAAATTATTTATATTGAGTACATGAGTTGTGTGGTAAGAATATATGAAATATCTCAGTCCCAAAGACAATGAAAGCATGCATGAATATTACCAAATGTTATATCCCTTGATATGGTAATATTATATGTGATAAATAGTAGTAATATAGTTCATTACAAACTAAAATGCATTAAAACAAAGTGGGATGCATATTTCATTTTTAATTATCCTAATGAATAAATCATTTTATATATGTTATCCAAATTAACCATGCAGATACAAAGTATTTTTCTGATCTAGATCAAGTCAGATCACAAGTCAGCTATTGTCTACACGTGGGGACATTGAAATATCTTTTTGATTTACAAACCAATCTACGGTTGTTGCTTCTTCATTTCATGTTCAAATTCCAACAATTCAAGGAAGATGTCCTGAAGATAATATTGACCGCAAAAATCTATTAAAAGAGGATATATCACAAGTGACAGAGCGGAGTTGATCGTTCCATATGCAGTCAGGGAAAAAATCCAGATGTTGGAATTCAGATTCTTAAGTGACACTTCAAATAGGGGGAGAAAAACCGCACTCTTTTTCCCTTTGCCATGGTTTTATCCCACAGGGTTTTCCTGGAAAGGTCTTTAACGAGACAGTTCCGATTGAAAGGATATTTTACTCTTTTTCCTTCATAAGATTTTTTTTCCCATTGTGTTTTTTCTAGTAAGGTTTTAATGAGGCATATCCTCGATGGACATCCAAGGGGGAGTGTTATGAATATTACTATTGGATGTCCATTATTCTTCCCCTGCCTTCTCATCATTATCTTGTAAGTGGTCTTTAATGATGGACTACTCACTTACCAATACCCATCCTATAAAAAGGGTTCACCCTCATATGTAGAGACAAACTTGTGAAGAGAAATACAAAGATTCTTATCTTGTCTCCTTCTCTCATTCTTTTGTTCTTCTTCTTGCTATAACTTTGATTATTTCATAACAAATCATATTTTATAGTTGCATAAAAGCCATACACACTAACTTTAGATGTTTATTAAGTCTATTTGATTTTATGTTTAGTTTGATATCTTTCTTCCCAAAGTTTGTTTTAATACATATTATAATATTTTTAAAATTTTATAAGGCTCATTCTTTTAAAAGTTGTAGGTTGTGATCATTGGTAAAATATCTAGATGTCTAAACTAATATATATATATATATATATATATATACTACTCCGATCACATTTATAAGCAAAAAAACACATTTTAGGTTCATCTGGATCTGGTCTATATTATAGACCAAATACATCAATTATTCAATGAATCTAAAAAGTGCTTTTTATACTTCTTCTATTTATATTTTTTAGAACCATATTTTTCTGAAGCTTTTGAAAAGTAATTCATTTTTCTACTTCTTACTCCTAATATTTTTTAGAACCATACTATTATGAACCTGAAATATCTATTGAATCCATTTAGTTCGATCACTACCAAATCACAAATATTTTTTTAACTTTTTTAGGATTTATTGTTTATAGGAATAACTCCTCTCTTCGTGTTTGGTTGCATTCATCATTACTGAGAGTTGCGTCTTTGGCTTGAAATATATAATATGCTATAAATACCTACTCCTGCGGGAACTTCGACCACATTCACAAAAAATTAATTTACTCCAACTGCCATTCTTTCATTTCTTCTTTTCTTTCTTTTATATTCGAGTATTGCGTAACAACATTTACTCCTGCGGGAAATTCAGACACATTTTCAATAGAACCCCGATAATCTTATTTCAACATTGTATAGGTGATTTTATTTTATTGGTGGTTTTCATCCAACCCTGTAGGGGTGTTCGTGGGTCGGTTTGGATCGGATTTGACCAAATCCGTTGCCCGAACCAATGATAATTATTCGGTTTGGGTTGGTTTGGATTTTACATTTTTTCTTCCAAAATCCGAACCAAACCGAATCGATATTGGATGGGTTGGTTTGGATTGGGCTCACAGGTCATTTACTAAAATATTAATTTTCTAAAATATAAAAAATAACATTTTTTTATGATATTCCAACACTTTCAATAGCTAAAAAAATTGAAAATCACACAAAATCAAGGTAAAAATTATTAAGGTAAAAATTCTAAGCAAATAAAATCGTGTACATCTAAAATTACAAAATTGTTATGATGTAATATGGGTTGGTTCGGGTTCGCGGATTTGATTTTTAAAATCCGTTGCCCAATCCAAACAACTACGGGTTGGTTTGGATTTGTTTGATTTTGACCCGAACACGAAAAATATCCGAACCAAACATATTGGTTTGGATTGGATTGTGGGTTGGTTTGGATTTGCCCGAACCACTGAACACCCGTACAACCCTGTATGATACCCACATGTTTCACTTTCTAATTATGTTCTCTTCTTTGCAGTCATGCAACCACATTCATTGGCAGCTGAATTGGCGGTCACCTTCCAAGAAGAATCATTCACGTCTATTGTAGAATTTACTCCCGCGAGAACTTCAACCACATTTACAATAGGTATTTGAAGCATATTTAAATTGGTATTTATATTTTTATCTTTCTTATATATTTGAGTACTGTGATGTAGCATTTACTCTCACGAGAATTTCTACCACATTTACAATAGAACCCACCCATCATCTTTTTTCAACTTTGTATAGTTGCTTCTATTTTATTCGAGGTTTTCATCAAACACTGCATGATACCCACATGTCTCACTTTCCAATTTTGTTGTATTCTTTCTTTTCTTCTTATTATCTATGGATGTTCAATTTCAATGTCTTTGTTAATTTTCATTTTTAATTTTATAATCTTTTATTTAATTTATAGTTATAATTTAATTTATAGTTATAATTTAATTTTTATTCACGAGAACTTCAGCCACAATTACAATAGAACCCCTGTCATATTCTTTCAACCTTCTATAGGTGCTTCTATTTTATTGGTGGTTTTCATCCAATCCTGCTCGATACCGATGAGTTTCATTTTCAATTTGTGTCGTTTTCTTTATTTTGGTCATTTCGCACCAACAGATTTTAGAAGCATACTTAAATTGGTGTTTATATTTTTATCTTCCTTTATTGAAGGGCCTATGAAAAGATTAGCTACGTTATACAAATATATGGATTTTCACATAAAGAAAGGAAATAACGAAGAAATTACAAGAATATCAGAAAAAATTATAGCAATTCAAAATATGGTGGGTTTGTATGAAAATGAGCTAGCAGAATTAAAAGATGAATATAAAAATGGTGTCGTCGCTAAAAGTTTGCGACCAAGAAATTAGAAGTAAAAATTAATTTTCCGTCATTAATAATCATTGCTATCTCACCTTACTCTAGTTGTGGAACTATTAAATTGATAAAGTTTTTTATTTCTTTGGAAAGAAAAATATAATATTAAAATTTTTTTTGGGATTCTATGATTTAAGTTAAATCACATATTTTGATTTAGTATTTCAAATTTTATATGAAAGGAAAATACTCGTGCAAGAAAAGGGAGGTAATGGTCCATGCTTCAAATGTTGTTGCTCCAAGTAGTGGGGTTTTTTAGACTAACATTTATCCCTCACTATTAGTCATAAATATAGTTACGGAAACCAGAATACGCATCAACTTTCAACGTGTTCAGGTTTGCGACGAAGTTAGTGACAGAAAAAATCCCTCTTAAAAATTTTCATAACAAAATCCCTCACAAAAAACTAAAAAAAAATTAGCACAAATTTTAGAGAGAATAACATTTTCCTCGCTAAAATAAGTGGCCACTAAATCTCTCACAGATCACAATCATAAATTTGTTCATCGCTAAATCCATCACAAATAAATATGAATCTGGCCAGTCAGTTCTGTAATGAGGGTGGTGAAAGAATTATGCCTAGCATTTACTCGTCTCTACAAATTGTCATGTCGGTTGTCAATCAACTATTGTTGGTCGTCCAAATGTATAGATATCACTCCTAGTTGGTTGTATATGCGTTGGTTTGTGGCCTGAATTACCTCATCCCCCTTGTACTCTCTTTCAATACATCTTTTTTTGCTTATAAAAAATGATAGATGTTTTGCTTGTATTTTGATATCATAGAATAGGAAGGTGTACAAGCTTTGGACATTTTAATCTATCTGTCAAGTCTGCTACCACATGATTGTGTCTATGACTGTATTCTTTGTAATCCTTCATAAAATGTGGGTAGAGTTCGCACAAAATCATGATATAAGTAGACCTTATCAATGACAAACGTCTGCCACTGCTGGTTGTATTGGAAATTTCAACATGTGGACGTCGATTTCGGGTTCAAACCTTGGTCTGATCATGCGATAGTGTGTGCGTGGTATTTATTTGTCATTTTGTCAAAATTGACAAAAAAAAGGACTTGGAATGACAACCAGATTGTGGGGAATATATAAATGGGCTATGCAAAAGAAAGAGCAGCATATATTGTAGCCCACGTTATCCATCCATCAAAATAAATAATTGGGCTTGTTTCATGCCTTACTGTTTAAAACTTAGATTGGATTGCTTGTGAGAACAACTCTTGACATGGCATCAAACTTGCAGAAATTTCTCCTACTCTCTCTCTCTCACTTGTTTTTTGCAGATGATGCAATACTATTTACTAAAGATACACTAAAGATACACAGGCAGAAGTATATCAGATTATCAAGATCCTAAACCTTTTCACTAGTGCTTCGGGCCAAAAGGTTAATCTAGCAAAACCAGATATTATTTGTGGAAGCAGAGTGGACAATAATACTTAAGAAGCAATTTCAAGGATCACAAGCATCCCTTTGTGGGACCATCCGGGCAAATATCTAGGCATTCCTGCAGAATGGGGTGGTTCTAAGGTGCAAGGTCTTTCTTGGCTCAAGGAAAAAGTGTTGGGGAAATTGGAAGGTTGGAAAAGGCAATTTACTGAACCCTGCAGGGAAGAGAGTCATGATAAAAGCTGTGGTCCAAGCAATACCAAGCTATATTATGGCTATCCTTCAACTACCAAAGACCTTTTGTCACTCTCTCAGTGCTGCAGTGGCCAGGTTCTGGTGGCAATCCTCAATCAAAAGCAGAGGGATTCATTGGAGGAAATTTGAGGACTTGTGCAACCCTAAAGCTAATGGTGGGCTAGGCTTTAAAGATTTTAAACAGATGAACACAACTTTCCTCACCAAACAGGTGTGGAGAATAATTCAGGATCCTAGTTCATATTGGGCTACGACTCTGAAAGGGATCTACTTCCCAAACTCTAGCTTTTGGAATGCCAAATCCGGTAGGAGCACTTCTTGGGTCTGGAAAAGTTTAATGCGTGGTAGAACTCTTCTTAAAGCTGAAGGTAGATGGGGAATTGGTTCAGGGCACAATATTAGCATTACTGATGACATCTGGATTGCATCAGGCTTAAAGGCCTCTATTTTGCCCAATGCATCAGCCACTGAGGTGAGTCAACTTATTAACAACAGCCATGAATGGGATATTACTGCTCTTAGAAACAACCTAACCCCCCAAACTGCTATTGAAACACTCAAAACCCCTATCTTGTGGACCTCCCCAGAAAACTACCTTATCTGGCCTCACTCTAAGGATGGCAACTACACAGTAAAATCAAGTTACATAGCTCTATTCAACCAAAAACCCCTCACACAAGCTAGACCAACCAACTCCCACACAACTCCTAATGACTTTTGGAGCCTTGTTTGGTACCTACAAAATTAAAACATTTTCTCTAGAGAATTTGTCAGAATTTTCTACCCACTAAAGCTGCCTTTGTTTCGTAAGAAAATTTCCCATTCTCCCTTTTGCCCTATATGTAAAACTGAGCCTGAAACCCTTGAACATATGTTCCTTCTATGCCCTTGGACCCGTCCCCTATGGTTTGGTTACAAATTGTCCCATCCCCTAATAGCATTGAACTATCAACTATTTACCACTAGCTTCTGGATATGAATGAATCTCATCTCAGAGGGGACTCAATGTCCATCTCTAAACTTTTCTATGCTCTATGGATTATTTGGAAGGCTAGGAATGGAGCTGTTTTTGAAGACAAACATCCAAATCCAATTGAAGTGCTCATAAGAGTTAATACATTGAGTTCAGAGTTCCTAAATATATATTCTTTGGGGTCTTCTAACTCAATCCAGCCTAAATTACCTAGTAGAGCTACAAAAAACATATGGAGACCTCCTAGACAACCTTATGTAAAGATCAACTCTGATGTGGCTTTTGACAAAGCCACTGGAGCTGGATGGGTCGGTCTCATTTGTAGAGATGAGAGAGGTAGAATGCTTACTGCTTTAGCTCACCGTATTTACACAAATTCTCCCCTGGTAGCTGAAGCAATTGGTCTTCGAGAAGCTGCGTCCCTAGCATCTACCCTTCATCTTGATGGTGTGATCCTCAAATCTGACAATTAGGAGCTAGTTGAAACCTGTAGAGGCAACAAACAGAGCAAAGAGATCAAAGGTTTGGTGGACGGCATTAATACTCTAACATCATCAATTGTGAGGAATGGTATCACCTGGGTTGGTCGTGACGGTAACTGTGTTACCCGTGAAATTGCCTACTTAGCGTCCAAAGGCCTTCTTCGTGATGATTGGACCTTGAACCCTCCAGACTCTCTTTGATCTGCCATCGTTCGGAATTGCATGCAACTCATGAATTGATTTCAAGATCTCTCAAGCTTGTTGGTGTTCTCAAACTTTCCGAAGAGTGTTGATCGCTACTTGGCTGCGTCCTTTGGATCCATCGAAGCTAGTAATGATCTGGTTTGTGGGGTTTCGTGTGAAGATAGAAGATGAAAGGCTAGCGTTTTTACCGTTTTAGGGAGGAAGCTCATTTACATCGAATCTCTCTCTCTACCCGTTTATGGGTGGGGCAATAACTTTTACAATTAATTACTTCCAGCTGTTAAGTAATGTGCTATGTCAGTCTCTTTAGTTTTTGGATCTTGGACTAAGTCTCCCTGTTTAGAACCCGTGTTCACTTTCTGTTTACTGCTTGGGCTTTTTTTTTTGTACCCCCATCAACTCTCATCTACCCCCATCAAATTGCTAAAATCCGAAAATACCCCTGCCTAACTTGCAATTCGCTCGGATTTACCTTCATCTAAGGTAAATCCGTTTTGTTATTTTTAAAGTCGGATTTACCTCAGATGGGGGTAAATCCGATTTCAAAAATAACAAAGCGGATTTACCTTCATCTAAGGTAAATCCGCTTTGTTATTTTGGAAATCAGATTTACCTGGGGGGCACATAAATCCGATTTCCCTAAAAAAAAGAGAAAATCGGATTTATCCCACCTAAGGTAAATCCGATTTCCCTAAAAAAAGAAAATCGGATTTATCCCACCTAAGGTAAATCCGATTTTGTTATTAAAAAAATTGTTTTTTATTTAATTTTTTAAAAAAGGTTATAAAATGCTACTAAAAATCCGTTAAACAGCCAAAACTAATCCAAAAATTATAAAAACACCACTAAAAATCTAATAAAAACAAAATAAGGTTATGTAAATTTTTTCAGATTTTTTGGAGATTATGAAAAATTTGAAAAATTAATAAAAAATAGTAAACGATGGAATTTGGGATTTTGAGGTCCCCAATCCTGAAAGAAGTCCCTTCTTCAGGAGTATTGATCCTTGATATTTTTCGGATTTAAAGAATGTGGTTTCATTACAATTTGAGTAGGTTGCCCGAAAACTGATATTTTAGCCTAAATTATTCTCCCGACGTACAATATCTTCACGTGTTAACGAACTACACACTAAACAGAACTAAAAGACGGTCGAAATTTGTATCTAAAATTTTAACTGATTTATTTATTTATTAATTATGTTAACAAAGCGGATTTACCCCCACATAAGGTAAATCCGCTTTGGTTATTTTTAAAAGCGGATTTACCTTATATGGGGGTAGATCCCCTTTTAAAAATAACAAATCGGATTTACCCCCACTTAAGGTAAATCCGATTTGTTATTTTTCAAAGCGGATCTACCCCATCTTAAATAAATACGATTTTAATTTTTTAAAATTTTTAGTGGAAATCGGATTTACTTAAATCCGATTTAAATTTTTTAAAACTTTTAGTGGAAATCGGATTTACCTAAATCCGATTTCCAAAAAAAATTGAAATCAGGATACGTTTGGGATTTTTAATTTTTGTGAAGGGCAATTGCGTCTTTTCGCAGGGTCGATGGGGCTAGATAGGGAGGTGATGGGGGTACAAAAAAAAAACCCTTACTGCTTTCTTTCATTAAGCCCATGACTTTGTATGGCGCTATCTCTGTGGGCCTAAGGCCAATTGTAATTGTTTGGTTGGGCCTTTGCCCAGTTAATGTAATCAAGCAATTGTTGACCAAAAAAAACTTATAATGGATTAGAAGTATAAATTGAGGCTTGGCGAAGGACAATATGGGACAAGTAAATTAAGAATGATCAATTATATCTAATTGTAAAGTTTAGGTCAATAAAACCATGTATAAATATGCCAATTCCTTTGCCATTTTGGTTACAAAAAGGGAAGCCCATCAAGGAATTTAAATTCATTTTTCAACTTGTATGGCCCTTCTATATCTTAAAGAAAAACTAGCTTAGGTCTCGTTTTGGATCAGCCCACTTTGTCATATGTAATTTTGCTTTCTGAGCCTGCAATTTAACCAACACAATGATGAAATAAGATTAAATTACACAAAGTAGAATAATAATAATAATAATAATAATAATAATAATAATAATAATAATAATAATAATAATAATAATAATAATATTAAAACAAATGATTCATTCTTGGTGTTTTTTCTTATGGAGGGTTTTACATCAGACGCTTTTAACGAGACTCTGTATCCCTTTCTTTTGGAAAAAAGAAAATAGCTAGCTAGTTACCTCTTTTTCCCAGTCGCACCGATAAGTAATCAAACACAATATTAATGTCTGAGTAGCTGTCCCTCCAAAAATCATCCCAGCCCAGATTCCCTGATTGTTCAATTATTTTCATTACAGTTAGGGT
Source organism: Astragalus membranaceus (assembly GCA_039519185.1). Lineage (NCBI taxonomy): Eukaryota > Viridiplantae > Streptophyta > Magnoliopsida > Fabales > Fabaceae > Astragalus > Astragalus membranaceus. Next base: position 36,296,466 of record CM076849.1, on the reverse strand, counting down.
GAAAACTAGTATATGCTAATGCAAGCAAAATTCTAGTTAAATACTACTCCAAAATTTTAAGAAACAAAAACATACCATAACTCCTTGATTGAAGAACCAACCCATTAAAAATCCAAGAGGGACACCAATAATATAATAGCAACCCAAATTTATGTATGCAACATATGATTGCCACCCTGATCCCACAGCCACTCCTATTCAAATTATGAAGCAGGGTAAATATGTGTATTATATCATATAAATATAATAAAATATTTGAAATTGAAAGATTAATTAAAGAGTAAGGTGATATTACCTGAGAGAACTGGTTGAATACTATTGAGGAGAATTGTGAAGGCTAAAAGAAGAGAAAGTTTGTTTACTTCATCAAGAACAGGTTTACTAGTAGAGAATATGAAGCCGAATTTATCATGGAATATCATAATCAACATCCAGAAGAAGAGTCCTATTAGTAATGATGTCAATACAGATACTATAGTAGCAAATTTGGCTCCTTTTCCATTTCCAGCACCAAGTTCATTTGCAACTCTCACTCTGCATTTTGCATTCTAACTTAGATTGTTAGTAAAAAGGGCACCAAATCTGTTAGGAAGCTTTTCCTAAAATAAGGGAATTAGGGTTTACAATAAACTAGAGAAAATACACTAAATTAAGCTACTAAAATAAAATTCCTTTCATTCATTGGTTGATTTGACAAGTGTCCCAAAAGTACTATATATAGTGGCAGGTGGGATAAAAGACTTAATAGCTAAAAGCCCAAATAAAAGAACATTAAAATAAAAGCCCAATTAACTAATATTTAACACCTAAAAAAATTCTATTTTAACTCCCTAACAAAATCATTGTTGTGTGATCTTGAAAACAAGTAGGAGGATTTTTTTTTTCATTTAAAGGTATTCCACCAACTCCTAGGTTGTTTAATCAATAGAGATCAAACTCAAGTACTAGTTTGGGTTTATTTATGTAGCCGATTGGAATGCGTTAATCACTCGCACCTCATATTGAGCTCAAAACATTTAAAACATTTTTTATATATTATAGGTAATTCACACAAATATTAATGTCTTAAAAGTGTTTGTTGATAGAACATTTAAAAATATATTTAGTGTAAAGTGTAATTTAAATTTTAATTACTAAAACATTTAATTCCAGTTTTTGTTTATCAATTTATTCTCCACAACGACTGTGGAGACTAATCATTTGAGGTATCAGAGATCCATTTAAAGAGTGGACATCTCCCAACCATACACACCGGACTAAATTTTCTATTTAGTACTTAAGACATTGAGATATTTTTATAAATAATTAATTACCGAATGTATGACATGGTTTTCTGAAAGGGAGAGAACAGAGTAACACAGTCAATGATGGTAATTGGGTGGCCCTTTCTCTTCTTCTAAAGTTGTGGCTCTAAATTATTTAGTTTCGTGTTTCTTTTGAGAAACGAATCAATTATTTAATAAAAAATAAGTAGTAATAATAAATTATTATATATTGATGACCAAACATTTGTTGTTTTTTCCTCCCATATGATTCACTGAAGATATGAAAATTTCAGCAACTGGATTGTCACAGCCTCCATAAGAATTAAGAAGCCATCAAAAGAGAATAAAATATAGCGAATACAAACACGTAAGTAATCTTTGTCGTGTTTGTTTTTAAGAATTCTTAAAAAATGAATGAGGAGTTAGCGAATACAAACACGTAAGTAATCTTTGTCGTGTTTGTTTTTTGACTAGGTACTACAATTGTTTTCTATGGTTATATGTTTTTTCTTAATTATTAATTAATTTATATTCATACTGATACATTATATTGACACCATTTCCGTGATGTTTTTGTATTTTTCCACAATGTCCAAGTGTCTAATTCTTTTGGCCTATAGAATATTTTTTTGTTTGTTAATTATTGGTATGTTATGTTAATCATTCACCCAAACACAATAGATTGATTTGCATTGGCACCCAATTGCCTTGCAAATCTGACCTCACTAGTATGGCCTCCATTTTTGACCCAACAACTAGTAAGAAAAATTAAAACAAAGTAAAAACTACAAAATTAATTAATAATATTAGCCAGCTAATTAAAATAAAAATTGAAAAAATATATTACCCTGTTCCCGCAAAGAATGCCAGAGGAATCATCATTTCTAAACCATTTATTGTCATACTGCCAAAATAAATAAAATACAGCATTGATCAGCACAAAAGAAATAATCATCAATAAATTAAATAAATAAAGTTAATTAAAATTACCAAATTGACAAAGCATCTACGGCAATCTCTGCATTTGGAAGATTCCCAGTCATCAATATAAGAATTCTATAATACCAATTCTCCAAGCTGTAAACACAAAAGTAAAAAAAATAAATAAAATAAAAATAGAAAAACACTAAAAAAGGTCGATCCTACGTATCAATAACACTGTAACAAAAAAATATTATTTTTAATTAGATTATTAATTATTGAAATTAAAAAGGAAGAAAGAGAGTAAATACCAGAGCATGACTCCAGAAGCAGCAGAGAGTTTAACAAATTCCCAAAGACCAGAGAAAGCTTCCATAGAAAAACCAGGCCAAGTGAGAGGACAACCACCCCAAACAGTATAACCAAAAAGTCCCAAAGTAAGAGCCCACCAGGAGAAATTCAAAGTAGCAGCAATACCAATAACACCACATTGAAATTTAAGAACAAACAACCAACTAACAAATATGTGCACAATTAATGCCACAAGACTAACCCAAGCAATTGCTGCAGTTTTCAACTGACACTGTAAAAATCTATTGAGAGGAAATTGAAATGCAAATGCAAAGTGTAATGGTATCATCCACATTGACACTTCACCTGCTAACTCAGATAAATCATTTGGTTGTCCCAATAATTTTAACACTGGCGTTGCAAATAGGTAAATTGGTAACAGAAATATACAACATATGAATAATACTATCCATGAACGTTGCATGTATATTCCTAACATGTAGTATTTCTTTGCCCCAAATGCTTGCCCACATAGCGTTTCCAACGCACTCGCCATACCCAACTGAAAATAATAATAATAAAAAAAACACGCTTAATTAACACGATAATGAAAATTAAAGTTATAAGTAAAATTTATACTTATTTATTGATTTATTCCCGAACTATGAAAACCTGTTAAACAGTAGTTCGTAAAGTTTATTTTTTGATCATTAATTTAGTTGTTTTGGAACTAAATTGATAGACGAAAATAAACTATACCAAAAGACCAAAGTCGAAGCCAACGACAACATTATTGGCGATGGAGATAGCTGCGAGTTCGAGGTCACCGAGGTGGCCGGCGAAAGCTTGAGTGATGACTAACATAGAATAAGAAGCAATACGGCTGAAAATTGCTGGGCCTACTATGTGCCATAGTTTCTTCGATTCAACCCAAACCCTTCGTCCAAGATCTTCTTCTTCTTCTTGTTCTTCTACTTGTTCATGTTCTTTTTCATATATTGAAGAGTGAGTTTCCAACAATGGAATCCTTGCTTCACCTAATGGTGAAGTTTCTTTGCTTGGCATGGTATGGATTGTGTTTCTTTGGTTTAAAAAAAACCAAAAGAGGAGGAAACAATGAAAGAAGATGGAATGACTGAGAGGTCATCATTGGTGGTAGAAGGAGGCTTTTAAACGGAATTGGTATTGTCTGCTTCTGAGTTGTCTTCTATTGATATTTGTTTAAAATTTTAATACCTTTTGTAATCTAACCAAAAAAGAATAATCCCTTTTCTAATGAATTTACTGTCTTTTTATCATTTAATTAAAAGCTTTCACAAATACGCACTTTTAATTTTTTAGGAGAAAGTTATTAATTAATACTCTAGATGGTTTATATTAATTATATTTTCTTAAGGCAAATAAAAGATTATGGTATCATTAAACCTTTTGATGTAAACCTTTTTAAAGAGAAATCATTAATAAAAAAAGAGTATTCCCTCTCATTTTATTAAAAAGAAAACAAAAATAGGGGAGACTCAATCTATTCCAAAAAATAGAACCTCCTTAATAAAATTAGGAATTCCATCAAAGCAATCTTTGTTATGAATAATGGATGTCCACTTCCACTTCTCCTTTACTCCATTTGTAATGGGTTGTTAGTGGCACTTTAAGTTTGACCTTTCACTTGCCCTTTCTCACCCTATAAAAAAGGCTATCTCGCTCATATGTGTAGAGACACTTGAAGAGAATAAGAAAAATGCTCTCATCTTCCATATTTTCTCTTGTTCATATTCTTCATCTTTTCATTGCTTTTACCTCTTATTTCATAATACGTTATCAGCACGATACTCTACCGAAATAATGGTTTAATCTGCTTGAAGACTATTTTGCGAGAATGCTTTTTCTTCTACTATATTTATGTTAATCTAACTCATGTTAATATATATGTTCTTTCTTATAAGTTATTTTTTTTAACAATTTTATATACATGTTACATGAAATTTTTTTATTGAGTAAAGACAATTTCTTTTCGCCTTTTGAATTTTGTTATTATAGTAACTATCTGTACAAGTGTGATGCATAACAATAAGTGTATATATATGTATTTTTTTTGTTAGAAATTTACTAGGTCTTGATAAAATTGAATTTGTAGTTTTGCTTGTAGGGATTTTATTTTTGGGGAAAATTGCCGAGCCTATCAACTATATTTCTTTATTTTCTAGAAGAGAGATTTGGAAAGAAAATCCCTCTATCCTCAAGCAACTTTACAACTTAAAACTTTATGTTTTTTATATATATCCTCCAGAATTTAGTAACAATACTAGAAAAAGAATGTAAAAGAAATTGCTAAGAACTTTATGTGTGATATTGTTATGACTGTAAATAAAGTGCATAACAGAAATGATGAATTGCAACAATGGAGGTTTAACCCTCTTCTGTTGCAAGGGTATTATCATCACTAATGATTTTCTCAATCATTACAGATATGAGTTGATAAATCTCCAGGTTTGGCTAGATTTTTTATTTTCCAAAAACTGTTGGCAAGATAATGTTTATGCTTGTTCTGCTTTTTCTTGTTTTGCTTCTTGACATTAATTCCATCCATGTACTGAATTATTCAATATAGTATTATGATTATTATTGTGTGGAATAGGTAGCCAGACCAACATCAACACCATCGTCATTTTTTTCTTAAGAGAGCTGAGTGGTCTCAACAATTCTTTTTTCCATTTTGGATGTGAACTGAGCACCGAATCATGTCATTATTATTATATGGCTGAATTTCACTTTGCCCTTTGGTTTAACAACATCTTGGCCTAGTCTGGATTAGTTTATGGCTTATGAGATTCGTTGCTTGCAAATGCTTGTCGATATTGCATAGCTGATTGATATTCCAAGTTTATTTATTTCATAATATATTAGATAATTAAATAATAGAATCAAGTGATAAACAAATAGTAATTTTTCTCTTGAAGTTGAATAGATCACTAGTAAAACTTCTATCATATGGCCCTATGCTTCATTTTTCTTTTAATCCAATGTAAAGTCTACGTCCACCTTTGATTAATTTTTCTTCACTATTTTGTACTTTATCTAACTTGCTTAATTTTACACAAAACTATTGTTTGATCATTACTATAATCTATTATCTTACAAATTCATGGGAAAACACAACATGAGCCTTATAATACATTCTCTAGTACACTATGCCAGAATATTATTACTTCACTATGATGTTGCGCCTTCCACTAAAAGTCATTGGAATATCATGAGACTTATCCCACAAGTACTACTGCATTCCCAGGAGTGAATGTGACAGCACTAGATAACAAAATAATGAATTTTTAATGAAAAGTCATTAGACTCGTCCCACTAGTACTGTTTCATTCCCAGAAGTGAATGTAGCAACACACGATCACTATGGGTAAACTTGTGGTCGTAGTTTTGATCATAATCACAGTGAAAATTACAAGAACACATTTCTCTTCACCAGAAGTGGAAAATATTGGAAAGAATGAAAAGGTGGGCAGAGTAGCAAAAATAATGAAAATATTTGCTATCGCTATGGAGGCAACGGTTATTCAGGTTGTACTCGTACACCAAAGTATTTTGTTGACCTTTACCAATAATCATTTATATATAGATAATATCTTGCTTATGAAGATGACGATTTCAATTATAGTAATATGGATGTTACTCACTTATTTGTTCTTTATTCTTTATCTCTGATTTATTTTTTTATTTGGATAGAATGAGTATTGACACTTGCATCAATAATGGAGATATGTGTCTAGTTGATAGCGGAACTACCCATGCAACTTTAAAGGATGCAAAATATTTCTCTTATTTAGTCAAACGAGAATCTGATGTTAGTACTATATCTGACTCTTCAAAGATAATTGAAGGCTCCAGAAGAGCTAATATACTGTTATCCAGGGGAACAAATTTACACATTAATAATGCTTTTTATTCCCCTAAGCCTCATAGAAATTTATTAAGTTTTAAGCATATCCATCGAAATGGATATCATATTCAAACAAGAAATGAAAGAGATATTGAACTTCTTTATATAACGAGACATGTTTTGGATAAAATAAGTGTAGTGGAAGTGTTGTCTGCTTTTCCTCTAGTTTATACTACACTTATATTAGTGCAATTGAAGCACATGTTGTTGTAAACCACAAGTTTACAAATCACAATAAATTTGTTGTTTGGCAAATCGGTTGGGCCTTCCTGTGTTTATAATGATGCGAAAAAACAATTGCTGATTCATGTAGTCATCAATTGAAGAACCAAAAGATTTTTCAATCTTATGAGTTTCATGTATCTCTTGTACACCATGGAAGTTTATAAGCAGACCATCACCACAAAAATTGGAAGTAAATATCTCAACTTTTTAGAACGAATACATATGGTGATATTTGTGGGTCAATACACCCACTGTGTGGACCATTTAGATACTTTATTATTTTAATTGATGCATCAACTAGATAGACACATGTATTTGTCGTCAACTCACAACTAGAAGTTTGTGAGATTGTTTGCTATTATAACTTCACTAAGAGCTCATGTAGCGACCGAAAAATCCGGGTGAGGGATTCCTCGAAGGTTCAAAAATGAAGCCGCCACCAAAGTTTAGTTTAAGGGCAAACATTGGAAAATCCCTTTTGAATGGATAAAGGTCCTTGAGAACAGATTAGGGTTCGGGAGTCGGTTATGCGTGGGGAAGGTATTAGCACCCCACGACATCCTTCCTAAGGAAGGTTACCTGCTAATTAGTTGTAGGAAAGAATATTAATTTTGAAAAAGTTTATTTTTACCCTTTTATTGTGAATTAAAAAGAAAGAAGAAAATTGATATTTTATTTAAGAAAATGATTATTTAGGAAAAGAATAAAAAAGGTTTTTTATTAGTGCAATTGACAGAGGTCGGCCGCCCTCTGGTCCTACGTATCTCTTGGTAGAGAATCAAATCGTACGTAGTTCTTGGTAGAAAATGTTTGTCGGTTGGTGTTTTTCTATTTAGGGGTTCTAGGACTTTTGAAATGTGTTGGTGGACCATTGTTGGTCTGAAGGAGCGCTAGGGCTCTGAAGGACCACTGGGGGTCTGAAAGAGCACCGGAGCTCTGAGGGACCACAGTTCATTTGTCCTAAAACGATGACTAATCTGGCCGTATAACCGATTTAATCCCCTATTTTGGAAAATAAGATGTTTGATTTTTGAAATGAAAGAGATGTGTTTGTATATTTTTTAATTTTAGAAATTGTTTATTTTAAATAGGGATTTTAGGACGTGATCCGTAACGGTTCATTAGTGACCTAAAAAGCAGACTAACCCGACTGTACAGTCGACTTAGTCCCCTATTTATATTTTGAAAAATGAAATATTCATCTATTTATTTTTATAGGTTTTTTTGTAAAAGAAGATAATAAAAAACGCAAAGAGAGGATGCAGCAGTAAAATGGGGTGCAGTTTGCAGAAAGGGAGTGTTTTATTAAAAATGGGGGGTGTGCCTAGGAGAGTCCGGTTCAGTTTCTGTTTTTTGAAGGCAAGCGAAACTGGGCCTAAGCTGGGGGGATGTATGAACGAATGCGCATGGTGTGACTAGTAATCTGAAATATTCGAAAAAAAATAAAATAAAAGTAAAATAAAAGGATATATAAAAGGAAAGAGTGAAAAGAAGTGAACCCTAACTTCAATGTCACCTTCCTCAGCGCCGTTTCAACATCCATGGAGAGAGAGAGAGAGAGAGAGAGAGAAAGAGAGAGTAAATTTTGTATAATAGAGAGAGAGAGAGAGAAGAAAAAACGCAGAACAGAGAGAGAAGAGAGAAAGGAAATTAATAGAAGAAGAAAGGAGCTCACGGTGAGCCTTACGGCGAGGCGTCATTGGCCGGCGATGGGGGGCGGTTGTACGACGGCGAGAGGGTGCCGTATGGTGTTAACGGCGACGAAAACGATGGTGGGGTTGACGACGACGTTCCTGGAGAGAACGAAAACGACGTCGGTGATGCCATGGCGACGGTTTGCGGTGGTGACGGGGGTGGTCGTGACGACGGCCACGTTCTCTGTGGGGCGAACACCGTGACGGCGTTGACAGCGGTGGAGGTGAAACTAGAAGATGGAGGCGCCTTTGATGGTTCACGGCCAACGGCCACCGTGTACGGTGGCCGAAATCAGAGGGTGAGTTCTACTGCGTCCTTTTTTATTTTCTATGGTTCTGATCGCTTCTCCTCTCTACTCTCCTTGTTCTCACAGATCTTCTGTCTTCTTTTTAGGTTTGTGTTGTGTGGGTTGGTTTGACGGAGAGACGGTGATTTGGTTGACGGTGGTGAGAAGGAGGGGCACGATGAGGGGGAGAAACGGAATTGTGGCGATTTCGTTCTGTGTTGTGGTGGTCGAAGTGGTTATTTTGAGTGGCTGAGGCGTTGGTGATGGTCGTCGGTGTTTCAGGCGGTGGTTGGGTCAGTGATGTTGGTGCGAGGATGGAGAAAGACACGATGGTGGTTCGGTTGATGTCCTTGGGCGATGGTTATGGCCGCGGTTTGGAGGTTGAGGAGTGTTGGGGTTCTGATGGTGGTGTCTGCGATGTTGCTGATTATGGTGATGTGGGGGTGAGAGGTGACTGGCCGTGAGGTGATGATGTATGGTGGAGGTGGTGGTGGATTTTTTCCTCAGTTCTCAGCTTCCCCTCCTTGATTTTTGTTTCTGTTTCTTTCCTAATTTTCTAATTCTCTTCTCTGTCTTGTTTATGATTGTCTCCGTGATTGTCTCCTTAACTTTGTGCTACTGTTTGGTATTTATAGGCCAACTGGTGAGGACATCAATTAGGGCTGTTGGACTATCTGATAACCTTAGAGGTGGGTGAATAAGGTTATATGCAAAACTTGAATTCTTTTTCGGTTTTCAAAAACTTTAGCAATGTTTGTTTAAATCAAATGCGGAATCCTAGATTTAAACTTATATGATGTATGTAAGCATGCAGATCAGGCACAGTGAGATATTACGCTATTATCAGAGTTCAGGATAGACGGATATGATAGGCAGCGTAACAATAAGCAGATCGGCGCAGTGATAGTATAAACAGATATAAACAGTAAATAAAGTAAAGAGAGAAGGATAGAGATACACCAGGAATTTAGCGAGGTTCGGGATAAAAGCCCTACCTCCTCGGTCTCCGGCTTTGCAACCTTTGGACTTTGCTGACAACCACTATATGAAGAATGTTTTACAAACAGGCAACTTCAAATAGCAAATCTCAATTCCCCCAAACTGAGAACCCGAGCACACAGCTAAGGATTTCAACACCGCTTCAATCTCCTGATTGAACGACCCAAGAGCACCTCCCAGGATTTCAATACCACTTCAATCTTCCCTGATTGAACGACCCAAGATTACCTCCCGGGATTTCAAACCAACTCAATCTCCTGATTGAGACACCCAAGAAAACTTCCCAGGATTTCAAACCAACTCAATCTCCTGATTGAGAGACCCAAGAAAACTTCCCAGGATTTCAAAGTGACCCCCACAATAGTAGATTACAATATAGAAGCTATGATCTAATCACCTCAGATAATATGACAATATAATAGCTGAGAGAGATGAGTGACTAGATCTATAAAAAATGATATGAAAGTGATAGCTCTATTTTTCTCCTTCTCAGATCTAGAAAATGTATGTGAGAAGTAGAGAAGATGTTGTGATTTGTGGTGTGGATGAGTGAGTTGAAAAGTGTGAAGCACCTCCCTATTTATAGGTTTAGGAAAACGTAGAAATTTGAAAAAAAACATTTATTGCAAAGATGAATCGATTGTTTGATGAAGTGTAACAAGTGTATAATCGATTCTTGACCTTTTAAAAATCACAAGAATCGATTATGTGTTTAGTTAAAATAGTGAAGAATCGATTCTTAGTTCCTTAGAAATCAAATGAATCGATTTTGTGCTTAGTTTAAAGAAGTGTGTAATCGATTCAAGGACATCTTGAATGGGCTAAGAATCGATTTCAAGTTTAGTTAAAACAAGGAGGAATCGATTCTTGCCTTTTAGGAGAGCCTGAAAATCGATTTCATGGTCTTTTAAAAATGAAGGAAATCGATTCTTGGTTTTGGCTTGAGTATATGTGCAAATCGATTTCATGCTTTAACATAGGATTAGGAAATCGATTCTTGGCCTATAGGTGAGCTTAAAAATCAATTTCATGGCCTTTAGAAAATAATATAAATCGATTCTTGGCCTTTGGTACATAATAGAAATTGATTCTTGCTTTCCACAAAATTGTTTTTAGGTTTAGGTGCCACCTTATGCATGCATGCAAAAATATTTTTTCAAACCCTAATTTTGATGCATCATGCATGTTTTCAAAACTCATCTCTCAGCTACTAAAATGTCATATACCTTAAGTGATAGGACCTTACACTGTGTCCTAAAGAAAGCGGATAAACAATTCGGTCTTCATCTTTCAAATGTGGCTTCTTCTCCAAGCTACTCCACTTTAATGCTTCCTGCTTTTTGATTCCCGTCCTGTACTTTATTCAACTTGAACCTGTACTTTCATACAGCTGAAACCATTAGTAGACAAGATGTAATTTGTTATCATTCAAAACAAAGAGTGTTTGTCCTTGGTTCAACAAACTCCCCATTTTTGATGATAACAAATTACATTATGCATAGGGAGGCCATAATCAAGAAACAATGGCAGAAGCTCCCCCTAAGCATAAGCATAACATAATAAACAGCACAGCAGCATGATAGCAGCAATTATTTATTTGTTCCTTTTATCTAATAACATGCATATTCTCTCCCCCTTTGTTTTCATCAAAAAGGAGGGGGGAGAACACATAGAAACATAACCACTTTATAAACTTGCAGAATCAATAGACAGTAGTACATAGCATATGATATATCAAAAACAGTAGTTCATTCTATGCTCCCCCTTACTTGGTGATCCCCCTGATTAATTTTTAGAATGCAAAGCTTAGCCAAAAGAGGGTGGACCATCACAGTTTAAAAAAGATATTTAGAGAAAATAGGATACCCAAGATAATATTCCATACTTGGTTCAACAATATAGGTATCATATTTAACTTAAATATATGTTGCATCAAATATCCAGCACAATAGAGAGAAGAAAAAAAACTTTGATGCACACAAAATTTTTTATTTCACAAAAGTGATAAATTATTCTTAAGGTGAATAGAACTTTACCAATCTAACATTCACCGGTGATTCTTCCTCTATTGTTGATATTACTAGTCACATGACTGCTGTTTCTGAGTATTAAGAATCTTTTTGCGTCTCTAGTCATGACTTTCGAGTCTCTGCTATCAAGGTATCGATCTGACCCCCATACCTTGTAACACACCTGCAATAAGATCAAGTAGAAAATTTTGGTACTCAATTCTCTTTGGGTCCTTTGGGGTTAGTCATCAAGGGGTTTGTTTTCACAATCCACCTTGGTTTCTCACAAGCAGGTATAAGGGTACCAAGCTCACATAATTTACGAATAGGGCATCTATGAGAGCTATGGTTCCCTTTTTGACAGTAAGTGCAAGAGAAAACAGTAGGTGTATAACTTGAAGTAGCAGCTACAAAAGTCCTTTTCTTTTTCAAAATAAGGGAGGTGGAATTACCTTCATACCCAAGACCTCTCCTATCAACATATTCATGTTGGGGAGTGCAGTATCTTGGTTAAGGTATTTTCACCAACCTCAAACCTTTTTAAAGTTTCTCTCAAAATTTCATTTTCAACCTTGGCTTTTTCAAAATTTTGTTTAAGCTCAAGAAACTCAAGGTTGAAAGGTTTTATTTCATGTAGCTCATTCTTCAACTTAGCTACCTTATTTTCTAGAGTCTCAATTTGAGTGAGCATGCTTTTATTGCTCTTTGTCAATTTCTTTGATTTTAACAAAAGAGTTTCATGTTCAAAATAAAGAGCTTCAAAAGCCTCACTCAAATCTTGACTACTATACATATCATCAATTAAATTATCATGCTCAAGTAAATCAGAAATATTATGGTTATCAAGGATTACCTCAGGTGCGTCATTTGCCATATGACAAACAACATTGGCAGTTTGCTCTTCTTCATCTGTTTCACTATCAGTGCCAAGACTGTCCCATATTGTAGCCTTAGGTGTTTCACTTGCCGTGAGACAAATAGCATTTGCAACCTCCTCTTCTTCATCAGAATCACTATCAGTGTCAGAATAGTTCCATGTAGCCTTCTTATCTTTCTTCTTTTGGTACTTGGATTTCTTTGAGTAGTCACCCTTTCCAAGCTTGTTGAATCTCATGAATTCTTCAAACATTTTAGCCATGTCTTCATCATCGGATTCATCATCAGACTCAACCTTTTTCCTTGCCACCTTAGGAGTTTTAGCAGCAAGAGCAAGAGACTTCTTTTCTTTGACTACTTCCTTTTCTTGAACTTTCTTCGCGGCCAATACCACCTCAAATGCAAGAAGTGACCCGATCAAGTCTTCTTGGGGCAAAGTGCCAATATCTTTGGCTTCAGTGATTGCACAAGTTTTTGGAAAGAACTCACCAGTCAGAGATGCAAGAATCTTCCCATTTATATCTTTTGTAGAATACCTTTTTCCCAGTGCTCTTAGGTTGTTTACAATCAGATTCAGTCTCTGGTGCATAGCTGCAACAGATTCACCTTCCTTCATTTTGAATTATTCATACTCAGAAGTGAGGATTCTGATTTTTGTATCATTTACTTGGCTTGTACCGACATGTGTAGCTTCCAAGCAATCCCAGATCTCTTTAGCTGTCTGACACCCTTTTACCCTTCCATATTCTTCTTCACATAGAGATAGGTGAAGAATGTTCATAGCTTTGGCATTCTGCGAGATTTTGTCTAACTCGGACTTTCTCAGCTCGCTCAGATCAATGGTGTAGATGTCTTCAACTGGAATTTTTTCTGCTTTGCCGGTAGCTTGAGTTTTTGTAGTGTCTCCGTCAACACCACCAGGTTTTGTAATTTTGATCTTCATAGGAATCAGTGGTCCATCAACAATAATTCTCCAAAGGGTGAAGTCTATAGCATGCACATGACACTTCATTCGACTACTCCAGTAGTCATAGTTAGTCCCATCAAATAGGGGTGGCCTATAGAAAGACATCCCCTCTTTCATAAATGAACCCATGATCAAATATAGATAAATAAAATAAAATTGCGAGATGTTAAGCTCTATATGCAATTTCTAGCTTTGATACCACTTGTTGGACAATCTGATAACCTTAGAGGGGGGTGAATAAGGTTATATGCAAAACTTGAATTCTTTTTCGGTTTTCAAAAACTTTAGCAATGTTTGTTTAAATCAAATGCGGAATCTTAGATTTAAACTTATATGATGTATGTAAGCATGCCGATCAGGCACAGTGAGATATTACGCTATTATCAGAGTTCAAGATAGACGGATATTATAGGCAGCATAACAATAAGCAGATCGACGCAGTGATAGTATAAACAGATATAAACAGTAAATAAAGTAAAGAGAGAAGGATAGAGATACACCAGGAATTTAGCGAGGTTCGGGATAAAAGCCCTACGTCCTCGGCCTCGGGCTTTGCAACCTTTGGACTTTGCTGACAACCACTATATGAAGAATGTTTTACAAACAGGCAACTTCAAATAGCAAATCTCAATTCCCCCGAACTGAGAACCCGAGCACACGGCTAAGGATTTCAACACCGCTTCAATCTCCTGATTGAACGACCCAAGAGCACCTCCCAGGATTTCAATACCACTTCAATCTTCCCTGATTGAACGACCCAAGATTACCTCCCAGGATTTCAAACCAACTCAATCTCCTGATTGAGACACCCAAGAAAACTTCCTAGGATTTCAAACCAACTCAATCTCCTGATTGAGAGACCCAATAAAACTTCCCAGGATTTCAAACCAACTCAATCTCCTGATTGAGAGACCCAAGAAAACTTCCCAGGATTTCAAAGTGACCCCCACAATAGTAGATTACAATATAGAAGCTATGATCTAATCACTTCAGATAATATGACAATATAATAGCTGGGAGAGATGAGTGACTAGATCTATAAAAAAATGATATGAAAGTGATAGCTCTATTTTTCTCTTTCTCAGATCTAGAAAATGTATGTGAGAAGTAGAGAAGATGTTGTGATTTGTGGTGTGGATGAGTGAGTTGAAGAGTGTGAAGCACCTCCCTATTTATAGGTTTAGGAAAACGTAGAAATTTGAAAAAAAACATTTTTTGCAAAGATGAATCGATTGTTTGATGAAGTGTAACAAGTGTATAATCGATTCTTAACCTTTTAGAAATCACAAGAATCGATTATGTGTTTAGTTAAAATAGTGAAGAATCGATTCTTAGTTCCTTAGAAATCAAATGAATCGATTTTGTGCTTAGTTTAAAGAAGTGTGTAATCGATTCAAGGACATCTTGAATGGGCTAAGAATCTATTTCAAGTTTAGTTAAAACAAGGAGGAATCGATTCTTGCCTTTTAGGAGAGCCTGAAAATCGATTTCATGGTCTTTTAAAAATGAAGGAAATCGATTCTTGGCTTTGGCTTGAGTATATGTGCAAATCGATTTCATGCTTTAACATAGGATTAGGAAATCGATTCTTGGCCTATAGGTGAGCTTAAAAATCGATTTCATGGCCTTTAGAAAATAATATAAATCGATTCTTGGCCTTTGGTACATAATAGAAATTGATTCTTGCTTTCCACAAAATTGTTTTTAGGTTTAGGTGCCACCTTATGCATGCATGCAAAAATATTTTTTCAAACCCTAATTTTGATGCATCATGCATGTTTTCAAAACTCATCTCTCAGCTACTAAAATGTCATATACCTTAAGTGATAGGACCTTACACTGTGTCCTAAAGAAAGCGGATAAACAATTAGGTCTTCATCTTTCAAAGGTGGCTTCTTCTCCAAGCTACTCCACTTTAATGCTTCCTGCTTTTTGATTCCCGTCCTGTACTTTATTCAATTTGAACCTGTACTTTCATACAGCTGAAACCATTAGTATACAAGATGTAATTTGTTATCATTCAAAACAAAGAGTGTTTGTCCTTGATTTAACAAGGGCAAATTTGGGGGTGAGGAGGTGAGGATAGAATGGACAGCAACTGCTGGGGTGAGGAAAAAAGGACAGTCAACAAAAGGACAGTAGCTGGCAATGGGTGGTGCCAAAGGACAGCAATTGAGGGGGGAAAAGGACAAAGGACAGCTCCAAGGGGAAGAATTAAAAAGGACAGCATCAAGGGGAAGAATCAAAAGGACAGTGCCTAGGCCAGCAAGGAGCTGCGCCCCTGCCCTCTTTTTTGAATTTGGTTTTAAATTTACCTTTTTGTTTTTGTCCATATATGTAAAACTTGGGTATGTAATAAAAACTTTGACCATTCAGCTTAATGGTTTATTTGATTTTGCATTGTATTTTATTATTATTTATATTTTACCATAATAAAACAATGTCAACCAAAGAACGAGTTTCACAAAAAAACGTCGCACAATGAGCGTTAAAGACACACGCACAATTAAAGCGACGAGAATAAAAACTTTTTTTTGGGTTTTTTCAATTAGCCGGATAAAATTAGGGTATGACAACTCATTTTTCCAAATTGTCCAGAAAACATCTGACGAGTATGATATGTCTATTAGAATTGATATTGGACATCTGTTGACTCTCAATCATATGATGTAAGTTATGTATTTTTAGGACCAATTGTGTAGGTTTTTCATTGTATCACAGTCATTATCTGGGGATTTAGCCTAGTTGTAGATAATTGTAGTAGGAAGTTCATTTGTAAGTAATTCCTTCACTTTCGGAGCTAAATGAGACTTGAAGACCTCTAAATTGGTTGTGGCATCATTCGGCGAACCAGACACTTGCCCGGATATGCAGCAAATGGAGGGATTTGATTTCTGTTCAATATCGCGTCGCGACCAGGAGGGTTCGCGACGCGACCAGGAGGAATTTTGCAAGCCAGAACTTTCTATTTTTTTTCGCGTCGCGGCCAGGAGGGTTCGCGACGCGACCTGGAGCAGTTTTGCGATGCCTGATGCTTCTGTCTTTTGTCGCGACGCGACGGACACGGGCCGGGTCGCGATGGTGCGTGAAAATTAGGGTTTTTAAAGCAGTTTCAGCAATTTTAGAAGGAGTTCGTTTTGAGAATTGGAGCCACACTTTGGAGCAGCTGGAGGGTGCGATTTTGGGGCCTTCTCACCACTTGGGAACAAGGGATTGAAGGTTCTAATGTCTTCCTTTATGTTTGTTTTCTATTTTATGTTGGTTTCTACTCTTAGGATGAATTGTAACTAATTTGTTTAGATTAGGGAGAGATGATTCTCCCAACCCTATCATGTGAACCATTGCTCTAGTCAATTCAGTTGTTATTCGAGTTGCTTTGTCTAATTACCTATGTTCTTAATGCTTTTCAATTACATATGATAATTGTGATGATCCAGGCTAGTGATTGCATAGGAATATGAATTAGTAGCTGGAAATTGGGTAGTTAGGTCACATGCTAGTAATCATCATAGGAATATGTGGTAGCTTATGTGAATTCATTAAAATCCTTAATCTTAATGTGTTACCCTCTGGCATGACTCACCTAAGGAATTAGGGTAACTCTTAGGGTAATAGGGGTCTTGAGGCAAGGAATTGCCCTTGACCTTAATTAGTGAATTGAATCTAGAAATTGCATAATTAACTTGAATTGGCTAAGGTTCATGTGATAGGCGAGGTGAGAGGATTCGATCCCTAGTCGTTTTTTCTCGTATTATTAATTCACGTTTGTACTGTTACTGATTACTCAAATTACCAAACCTTTACAATCTAAGAATTTACAATTTTGCTATTGTTGTCAACGCGCAATCCCTGTGGAATCGACCGGTTACTTACCGTATTTTATAACTTGCAACGACAATTGGTACACTTGCCAAAAGTCTTAACAAGTTTTTGGCGCCGTTGCCGGGGATTGTTGATTTCGTTGTCAACAAGGCAAACGAGTTGATTCTTAGAGTTTAGTTTACATTTTGTTATACCTTTGAGTTATTTGATCCTTACTACCTAGTGATTTGCTCGGACTTGTTAACGGTTTGTTGAAGTGTTTCAGTGAATTGTGTAGCAGGGGCAAAGTTCGAAAGAATTGCTGTTTGTCCCGAAAAAAAAATCATGGAATCCACTTCTCGGTTGGAAGATGCTTTGGCCCAGTTTAGGCAAATGACTGAGACTATCTTCCAGCCTAAAGAGCAAGCTTCTCGGTTGGAAGATACTTTGGCCGAGTTTATGCATATGTCCAAGACTCTGTTCCAGCCCCAAGAACAAGAAATGATAAACATGGGGAAGCCACATGAGCCGCAAATTGACCAACCTCAGCACATAGAGTCCACGCCACCCTCACTTAGCGGTAATTTTTGTGAAGAACCCCAGTTGAATGGAAAATGTGTGACACGCACCTTTTGCGATTCTTGTGGGGAGTATCTTGTGGAGTGCAACTGTGAGGATGAGTGGATAACTATATCAGAAAATTACCCATGGTTATGCACTACCAATGAGGAACAAGAAGAACAAGCCCCAACAAAAGAAGAATCTGGGGAGGATAAGGAAGATGAGGAAGAAGAAAAGATTGAAATAGAGGAGCATGTAGTTTGGAGGGAAGATCAAAGCTCCCAATGTGGGGAAGGGGTGAAAACCCAACAAGAAAAAACCCAACAAATCATGGTTCCTATTATTCTTCCAAGTAGCAAGGAGGATAGAAGTGAGGAGATTGACATATACTTAGACTCCTTCTATGCCTTATTCATCACCCTTCACTTCAAAAGGGTATGAAAGCATCTACAACTATGTTTCAAATTCATGATGTTCCTACCCCAGAAGCGAAAGAAGAAGGATGATGTGTTCTTTGTGTCATATCAGCCACCTTAATAGTGGGATGACAAACGTCAAGCTAGTGACGTTAAAGAAGCGCTTGGTGGGAGGCAACCCACTGGTGAGCGCCACTTTTCATTCCCTTGAGCAGGAGGCTCATTTATCATTCTCTTGTTTTTATTCAGACATTTTATTTTGCACTTTTAGTTGTACTTCTCCCTTTTTGACTTTATTTTGCATTTTGGTCTGTACTCTGTAATTTTGACTTACTCTGTGATATTGAGGCACCACTGCCCTATATTTTGTTTTTGTTTTGTTAAAGCAGCTTCAATGGTGATGATGTGTGGCATTTGGGGTCGCATGTTGCATTTTTCCTTTGGACACTCGCACGTCAAGTTTTATCATCAAGTAATAGCAGGGGTCATGACAAAAGTTGCGGAAGTCCTTTATCATCTGTGAGCAGCATCTCTCAAGTTCCATCTCTATGATCCCAACTGTGAGGTTTGAGCCTAAACACGTTCTTATATATATTGCGTGTATTCCTTGCCTGCATTTGTCTGCAGAACTTGACATTGTGCTTAATTGTTTTTTGCATTTGATTTTCATACACACTGAGGCATTTCTTTTGGCACCCCTGAGCCTTTCAAACCACACCTAATTAATGTTTATCCTCTGCTAGCCCCTCTGAGCCTATTGTTAAAAATTGTATGCTGTTTCTCTGACAATCATAGCCTAGTTAATTCTTAACTTGGAGTTAGGTAACAAAAGCTGTGAGAGTGGGGAAATTTTTAAGTTTGGGGTTGCTCGTGGAATAGCAACAATATAAGTTTGGGGTGGTATACACGAGAAGGAACAAGAAAAGAAAGAAAGAAAATATATATATATATATATACATGTATATAAAAGAGAGGTAGGCCTAACTCCAAGTGCAACCTACTTATCCAAATGTATCCACCTTTACCTAAGCCCCGCTATAACCTTTAAAGTCCTCAAAATGTGTGTATGCATTTCATTTGTCTAGAATGATATAGAACTCTGTCAAGCCTATGAAACGATGATGCAGATATTGTGAATTGAGTGAATACCCGAAACACCTCAAGAGTGAAACACTGGTGAGATGTGCGTACAGAGAAAACTTGAGAATGTTGCCTGCTTATGATTCGGTATTTCCAATTCAGTTGTCCTGCCACTGTATTAGATTGATGATGATAGTTGTCCTGCCACAGTCTGAATTGATTGTTTGCTTGAGGACAAGGAAAAGTTTAAGTTTGGGGTTGTGTTGACTCTCAATCATATGATGTAAGTTATGTATTTTTAGGACCAATTGTGCAGGTTTTTCATTGTATCACAGTCATTATCTGGGGATTTAGCCTAGTTGTAGATAATTGTAGTAGGAAGTTCATTTGTAAGTAATTCCTTCACTTTCGGAGCTAAATGAGAGTTGAAGACCTCTAAATTGGTTGTGGCATCATTCGGCGAACCAGACACTTGCCCGGATATGCAGCAAATGGAGGGATTTGATTTCTGTTCAATATCGCGTCGCGACCAGAGGGTTCGCGACGCGACCAGGAGGAATTTTGCAAGCCAGAACTTTCTGTTTTTTTTCGCGTCGCGACCAGGAGGGTTCGCGACGCGACCTGGAGCAGTTTTGCGATGCCTGATGCTTCTGTCTTTTGTCGCGACGCGACGGACACGGGCCGGGTCGCGATGGTGCGTGAAAATTAGGGTTTTTAAAGCAGTTTCAGCAATTTTAGAAGGAGTTCGTTTTGAGAATTGGAGCCACACTTTGGAGTAGCTGGAGGGTGCGATTTTGGGGTCTTCTCACCACTTGGGAACAAGGGATTGAAGGTTCTAATGTCTTCCTTTATGTTTGTTTTCTATTTTATGTTGGTTTCTACTCTTAGGATGAATTGTAACTAATTTGTTTAGATTAGGGAGAGATGAATCTCCCAACCCTATCATGTGAATCATTGTTGTAGTCAATTCAGTTGTTATTCGAGTTGTTTTGTCTAATTACCTATGTTCTTAATGCTTTTCAATTACATATGATAATTGTGATGATCCAGGCTAGTGATTGCATAGGAATATGAATTAGTAGCTGGAAATTGGGTAGTTAGGTCACATGCTAGTAATCATCATAGGAATATGTGGTAGCTTATGTGAATTCATTAAAATTCTTAATCTTAATGCGTTACCCTCTGGCATGACTCACCTAAGGAATTAGGGTAACTCTTAGGGTAATAGGGGTCTTGAGGCAAGGAATTGCCCTTGACCTTAATTAGTGAATTGAATCTAGAAATTGCATAATTAACTTGAATTGGCTAAGGTTCATGTGATAGGCGAGGTGAGAGGATTCAATCCCTAGTCGTTTTTTCTCGTATTATTAATTCACGTTTGTACTGTTACTGATTACTCAAATTACCAAACCTTTACAATCTAAGAATTTACAATTTTGCTATTGTTGTCAACGCGCAATCCCTGTGGAATTGACCGGTTACTTACCGTATTTTATAACTTGCAACGACAATTGGTACACTTGCCAAAAGTCTTAACAACATCACGTAGCATATGTTCATTCATAAAATGGTCTTAAAGAACCTTTTTTTAGACGTCTAAAGTTAATTATATGACAAATACTTATGATATAAGAACTTCCAATTTCTACTTGAGAACATGAAATTGCAGCATTGATTCGCATCAAGCCAACAACTTATCACAACTCTTCCCCTATACATTTGGTTTTTGGTCACAAAACTAATATTTCCCATCTTAGAATTTTTAAATGTGCAGTGTATGTTCCACCGGGTTTTTATCCCACTGGGTTTTTTCTAGTAAGGTTTTTTATGAGACATATCCTCGATGGACATCCAAGGGGGAGTGTTATGAATAATGGATGTCCACTTCCACTTCTCCTTTACTCCCTTTGTAATGGGTTGTTAGTGGCACTTTATGTTTGACCTTTCACTTGCCCTTTCTCACCCTATAAAAAAGGCTATCTCATATGTGTAGAGACACTTGAAGAGAATAAGAAAAATGCTCTCATCTTCCATATTTTCTCTTGTTCATATTCTTCATCTTTTCATTGCTTTTACCTCTTATTTCATAATAATCTTATAATTATAAAATTAAAAGAGTTTATTTTTGTCCAAAATATTATATATATATATATATATATATATATATTAATATATTAAATTTCAAATATAATAAATGCTAACATTTAATTATATATTTATTAACAGTAGCCGGTCATAATTTCAATTAGTAAAAGACAAATGTTAATAAACTCTAAACAAAAAGAAAATTGTTATGAATATTTGGTGGATGTCCATCTCTCCTTAGTCCTTTCATCTTACCTAGGATACAATATAACTCCCATGAGTAAAGAGCTTTCACTCATACTTATTGCTCTTAACTTTGTGCTTGTAAGTTACAAGATTTGTATCCTATAAATAGGACTTATATGGCAATGTAAATGACACATTCAAGAGTAGAATGCAAATGCTCTTTTCTTCTCTCATTCTCTTCTTCTATTTTTTCTTCATCTATAGTCTATTATAATACTCTTGTTTTGGTCAATTTCATAACACATTATCAGCACGAAGCTCTACCAAAATGATGGCTTAATAAGCTTGTAGGCTATTTGGCAAAGATATGTTTTCTTCTACTATCTTATAGTTAATTTATCCAACTCATGTTATCATGTTTTGTTTTCTTATAGCTTTTATTTTATCATGCTAATATAGGAATTTTATTGAGAATTTTATTTAGCTACCACGATTATCATGTTTCTATTTTTGATGAATTCCTGAAGAATTCAACATTGATGCATCCCTATTGGATTGCATAAGGACAACTATCATGTTTGTCTATTCTTGATGAATTCCAGAAGAATTCATCATTCAAGCATCCTAGAAGGATTGCACAAAGAACTCAATGAAGAGATAAAACTTAATATTCAAGAATCCCTGCAAGATTGTTCAAAGCATTTTTTTTCTTCAATGCTCAGTCTCGTGATATAGTTCTTGAAGAACTAAAAGAAAAAATAAACCCAATATTCGAGCATCCCTATAGGATTGCTTAAAGAAATTTTTTTCTTTGTCATTGTTTGTGATGATTTGTTATATATAGTTCTTGAAGAACTGAAGAAAAAAATATGAATATTTGAGTATCCTTGTAGGATTATTCAAAATGTGAATATTTGTGATAGCTCTTGAAGAACTTAAAAAAAATTATTATTCAACCACCCGTGGAGGATTGTTCAAAGAATGATTGTAATCATATAAACTCAGGGTCAAGTTTTGAAGAACTAAATCTTAATATTCAACCATCTCTGGAGGATTGTTTCATGGATAATGATTTTTCTTGATTATCACCAATGAAAAATTTGTGGTCAAGTTCTTGAAGAACTAAATCTTTAGACCATGATTGTAATCTAAAAGATCTTTTTGATTTTAGTTTTACTTGAAACAAAAAAAAGGGGGAAGTGTATTTCTTTACCCTGCTCGAATATGCTCCTGGAGTAGCAAAAGTGAGAAAATATTTTTAGAATATTTTGGAAATTTAGTCACAATTGTGATTGAACAAAGGACTTATGAATGATTAAAATGTGAAAGATCACATAATGGATTGAACTTTATTCCCAGAAGTGAATAAAGTTATAAATCACATAAAGTATGATTTCTCTTTGGTTATCGTTTAGATGTAAGATAAAGTTCTTGAAGAACATATGATCATAAAATATTACTTTCTTTCATTACCCTTTATAAAAGTTTATGGCGAGTTCTTGAAGAACATAACAAAAATTCTGTTTTTTCCCTTTGATAATCCTTTATAATTTTCTTTGTATTCTATAAATAATGTAACAAATTTTTTTTGATATGTTGTATGTGAAAGGTAAATATTGAGTGTGCTGCATGTGAATGATGATTAAAAAAAAAATCCATTATCATGATTTATGGTTATTTTTGACATATATGATTTATGGTTATATTCTTTACTATTTCTCATAATGGTGTATATGAAAATAATGATGTAGTAACTCATATACATTATGGCAAAGTTTAATTTTTCTAAGTGTAACTTCTCTTTCTACTTACTCTTGGAATTCTAGTCTACATGATTTTACTATTTAGTATGTGTTCAATTATATTTTTCTAATATAAAGATGACGACACATATTAATATTTTTGAAGGACCAGAAGATTCTTCAATATAATAAATTTTTGTGTGTCATGTGTTCTTAATGCATATAAACTACCAGAAAATCATATGGTAGTACTAGTGTGTGTTCTTATTATCAACTTGCAACCAAAAGTTTGCAAATGTAATTGAAGGCTCCAGAAGAGCTAATTGTATTGTTACCTAGTTTGAAGAACAAAGCTTTAAACATTGATGCCATATATTCTCCAGTCTCATAGAAACTAATTGAGTTTCAAGGATATTCATCTAAGTGGATATACCATATCGAAAAATAAATGGAGAAAATTTTCAATGTCTGTATATCATGAGACTTACTTTAGAAAATGCAAATGTGTATTAGAAAGAAAAAAAATACTTGTGTTTCTTTTCGTTGATACTAAATGCATATTAGTACAACACATGCTACCTTAAACCAGAAGTTTATGTATTATAATAAGTTTATCGTTGGGAAGACCGGTTGGGCCATCCCGGGTCTATTATGATGCGAAAAATAGATAAGAATTTTAGTGAACATGTATTGAAGAGCCCGTAGATTCTTCAACCCATTAACTTTTGTGTATTACTAGTTTCCAAAGGAAGTTGAGAATTTGATAGAATAAGTCCCTCACATTTCTAAAATGTGTATAAGGTCATATTTGTAAACAAATACATCAATCACGTGATATTTTATGATTTTAATTGATGCATCAATTAGATGACAAAATATATACTACATATATTTGTCGTCAACTCACAACTAGAAGTTTGTGAGATGGCTTGCTCAACTAATTTGAGTAAGAGGTCATTATGTGAATTATCTTAGAATCATTTGGTAAGTGTTGTATGTATATTAGAATTGATATTGGACATCACATAGCTATGTTTATTCATAAAATGGTCTTGAAGAACCATTCATTAGACGTCTAAAGTTATAAATATGATCAGTTCTTATGAAATCAAAACTTCCATTTCTACATGGGAACATGCAATATTGCAAGCAAAGACATTGATACACATCAAGCCAATAAGGTATCATATGTAAGCTCTCCCTTTTATGATTGATTTTTAGTCAGTAGTCCAATATCTCCCATCTTAAATTTTTTGGATGTGTTGTGTATGTTTACATTGCTACACTACTTTACTATAAGAAGTATGCTTAAACAATGTTGGGAATATATGAGTATATGAATCTCCATCCATCATAGAGTATGTTGAGCCAATAACCAGAGATGTATTTATAGCTTAGTCAGCTAATTATCATTTTGATGAATTAGTTTTCCCAACATTAGGGGGAGAGATAAGCAGCTGGAAATTAGTATTATTTGAAATAAATTATTATTATTATTATTATTATTATTATCTTATCTTGATCCTCTTATAAACCAATGTGAACCAGAAGTTCAAAGAATAAATCATTTGCAAAATTTTGTAAATTATTCACCAGCTGCAATACGCAAATAAAATTGATGTCCCTGTTGGACACTCAGACGTTGCAATGAATCTTAACCACGCATGAAGCGTGTGGTTTAGTCGGTTCCAAAGAATAAAAATCCTAGAACAAGAAATTGTGCTTAAAAGCAAGATGGCCCAAAAGAGGATATGGAAACTCCTAACGAGTAATTTGACATAATTACTTTTCAAGTTCCAGAAGAACTGATCAGGTACCTGAAATTTGTGGAAATGAGATCTCAATAAATTATGTCAATAATGAAATATGATGGAACCGAAACAAAGTCAACGTTGACAATTTTGTGTGTGTATAATGTAGCGCTAAATATGATAAATGATGAAGAGGGTCATGAACCAAAGTCTATTAAGAATTTAGACAAAGCAATGATTGGCCAAAATAGGAAAATGCAATTGAAAAACGTTTTTCCGACCTATAGTCAATACAGCCGAAGATGTGAATCTAGTTAGATTCGATGTTTAAAATTATTCGCACAAACTTAACATTTGATTTCGAAGATAAATTCACCTGTAGTGAATGCAAGTAGTTTTGAAAGGCTCAAATACAACGATGGATGAGTTACAACTTTTTGTATGGCTTATTTGATAGTCATGATTATATGAGGATCCTAGAAGGAACTAATTTTTTTCGAGATTGGCTGTTTGGACTCTTGAGATGATTACGCCAATTGAAATAATCCCCTCCATGGGATAATATTATCTGCACATGTGGTATAATCATCTCAATGCATATTTTAAATTGCTTAAAGAAAGAGTTTGATATGAAGGACCTCAAATTATATTTGATGGATTTGGAGGTTGAACCTCTTTGGTTGATCTCTAAATAGAAAATTCTAGAAGGATTGAAGATATAGAGAAATATCTTAAATAAATGTTTCTCCTAAACAAAGTTTTGTCTCGACCTGCAGATCGATCAATTAGCTAATTGAATCATGATAAATTATATCTCTATTGAGTACATGATGTGTGTCCCAAGATATCAAATATCCCGGTCTAGAAGACTTTAAATTAGTGCGCGCATATTACTAGATGTCATATGGATTGATGTGATAATATTATTTGATACATATTAGTGAGATAGAATTTATCACCAACCAAAATGCATTAGAACAAAATACAAGATATTTTTCTGGTCTAGATCAAGCCAGTTCTGAAGTATATGATTATTTACATATGGCGACATTGAAGCATCATCATGATCTACATAGCAATCTATAGTTATCACTTCCTCATATCATGTTCAAATACCAACACTCAAGGAAGAAACCCCAAAGATAATACCAATTATGAATCTCAATTGAAAGGAGGATATATTACGAAGTATATTGCTTCATATGCATCAGGGGAAGAAAATCTAAATGTATATTCTTAAGAGATTCTTCAAATAGGGGGAGAAAATTGTACTCTTTTTTCCTTGTCGTGGTTTTGTCCCATTGGGTTTTCCACAAAAGGTTTTTAACGAGGCAGTCCCCACATAAAGGATATTGTACTCTTTTTCCTTCATTAAGAATTTTTCCCACTGGGTTTTTTCTTAGTAAGGTTTTAATGAGACATGTCCTCAATGGACATCCAAGGGGGGGTGTTATGAATATTTGGTGGATGTCCATCTCTCCTTAGTCCTTTCATCTTACCTAGGATACTCTATAACTCCCATGAGTAAAGAGCTTTCACTCATACTTATTGCTCTTAACTTTGTGCTTGTAAGTTACGAGATGTGTATCCTATAAATAGGACTTATATGGCAATGTAAATGACACCTTCAATAGTAGAATGCAAATGCTCTTTTCTTCTCTCATTCTCTTCTTCTATTTCTTCTTCATCTATAGTCTATTATAACACTCTTGTTTTGGTCAATTTCATAACAAAAATAATAAATCTTAATAAAAATACTCAATCTCTAAACATTTTTTGATCTCTTAATTTGATAGTAAACTCAATCTGTAAACAAATGTTTTTTCTCCAACTTAGGCTCTAAACAAAAGGAAAATAATAAGTAATCTCTACATTTTTTGAAATTTGTCTAATTGATCTTTAAAGTTTTGTGAAATTAATCATATTAGTCCGTCCTTGTAAGAGAATACCTATAAAACTTTAAAGACAAATAAAATTTATTTCACAAACTTTTGGTGCTAACTATTTACTTCGTCTGTTCCTAACTTTTGGTACTTTTGACCTTTTATTTTTGTCTCAAAACAATAGTACTTTTACAAACTCAACGTACAATTCACCAATTTTTTCAAATATACTCTTTATATTTATTAAGTCTTTTAGAGACCTAAGACAACTATTAACTTTTATTTTGATTTCAATTGTCTCAAGACAACTACAAATAGGGTATTTTAGTACTTAGCTTACACAAATTAATTATACCATAATTTGTATGTAACAAGCTAAAATTATCAAAAATTAAGAGCGGAGGAAGTATTTTTTTTATATAGTTTATGGCCATTTGTGGAAAGAAAGAGTGTTCGTATAAGGACTAAATTAAAAAATAAATTACAGTTTTGGTCCCCCTATTATGACCAATTCTCGATTTTGGTCCCTGAACTTTTAATTTGACGATTTCGGTCCCCCTATTTTCCCAATTTGTAAAATCAAGGTCCCCCACCCCAATTTTGACTGACTTATCCTACGTGGCAGCCCACGTGGACTGCCACGTAGGCACACCCCCCCCACCCCCACCCCCCCACCCCCCTCCCCCCCCTTCTTCTTCCTCGTGACCGGCCTCTTCCCCTCCCCCCCTCCATTGTTCCTCTTCACCCTCCCCCCTCCCACCCCCCACCACCGTGAACCCCCCTCCCCCTCCACTGTTCCTCTTCCCCTCCCCCCTCCCACCCCCTCGAATCCACTCCCTCCTTCCTCTCACGCTCTCTCTCTCCTTCGCATCTCTCTCTCCTTCGCATCTCCCACCGTCGCTCTCCCTCCTCTCTCAATCACCGATCCCCCTCGTTTTCCATCTCTCTCTTCCCCCCGCTCGTCGCTCTCCCTCTCGCTCTCGCTCTCGTCGCAGATCGCTCTCACTCTCGCTCTCGCTCTCGCTCTCGTCGCAGATCGCAATCACAGTCGGAGGGAAAGGTGGGTGGTGCGAAGGTGGTGGTGGGTGGTGCGAAGGTGGTGGGTGGTGCGAAGGTGGTGGGTGGTGCGAAGGTGGTGGGTTGTGTGAAGGGGGTGGGTGGTGCGAAGGGGGTGGGGGATCGGTGGGGAAGATGAACAGTGGAGGGTGGGGGTGGGGGGGGGTGGGGGTGGGGGTGTGCCTACGTGGCAGTCTACGTGGACTGCCACGTAGGATGAGTCAGTCAAAATTGAGTCTTAAGTTTGACCAAATTAAGAGGGGGATCAAATTCGTCAAATTGAGAAAATAGGGGGATCAAAATCGTTAAATTAAAACTTTAGGGACCAAAATCGTGAGTTGGTCATAATAGGGGGACCAAAACTGTAATTAAGCCATTTTTTTATTAAGATTTTTTTTAAAACCAATGTATCCTCCACGGTGAGTGTGGAGACTAATTATTCGAGGTATCAAAGATCCATTTAAGGAGTTGACATCTCCTAACAAATATTTTGTCATACGCACCGGCCAAGAATCGAACTCAGGAGCAAAAAATTAAGGGACCCAAATATAAACCACTTGTACCATATCATGTTGGTAGTAAGTATGAATTTGTTCTTACTTACTATAATATTTATGTAAATTAAGTTAGTGCCATTTCTTTTAATTATATGTATTAAGTTGTCATTTATAAAAGAAGTAGTTTGAAATAAAAAATTAAAAGTTTATGAGTATTAATTGTAATTAGCTCTTTAAAAACTTTTGCTTGAATTATTAGATGTCATTTAGTGCAGTTAATTACTATAAGTTATCATTTACTACTATTCTGGACTGGACCAAGAGGCTCATTCAGCAATTAGACATGGATAGGTCCAATTACTTTGATCAATATCCACAATAAATCAGCCCATTTATGACTCAAATACTTGGACGGCTCAAATTCATTCAATCGATCCAACGACTCAAAACCGGCACGAGTCCCTATAAATACTGATTTACATTTCCATTAATAGGTACATTCTCATTCCTAGATTATACTACTATCTTATTCCCATTACTGACTTAGGCATCGGAGTGGCATCGCAAGTGCCCCACCCAGGATCTTTTCAACACATCGCTCGGATGGTAAGAGACCTACCAACAGCAGTCCTCCCCAAAACTGCTAGGTACTGAATAACTACCATCATCTCATTTTATTTGACGTTTAAAGTTGTGGCACACAAAATTAAAAAAGCAACTAATTGTTCAAAATCTATGATAATTATCTCCTACTTTCTTAATATGTCTCTTATTGTTTTATCTCTCTTAAATATTAATAACAGTTACTTTTGAAGTATTTCACATAAAATATTAATAAATTTTGATAATGCCAAAACTTCCTCTTAATGAAATACTCCTACGGTTAAAAATTACAGCATTCTTTGTAGTTCCTAATTCATATTCTTAGGAGTTCGAAGGGAGGAGGGTCGGTTTATTTTGTAGATGAGTTTGTATTGCACAGAGAGCACGAGGGAGCACGCACACAGCACGAGAACAATCTCAATCCCGAATCCAAGCAGTAGAGAGAGACTGAGCTGGGACTGAGACTGCTGTCACACTTCTGTCGACTAAGCCACAAGGACTTGCCTATAATTGAGTCACTGCTTACGCACAACAACGTTACTTTCTACTTTCATAATTCATTTGTATATTATATATATATATATATATATATATATATATATATATATATATATATATATATATATATATATATATATATATATATATATATATATGTGTGTGTGTGTCAGGTCGATCTTTTATCTTTTTTTATTCATTTGGTATATTTGTTTCTATTTGACAGCTTTGACAGCTTTGAGGAGTGTAATAGCTTTTTTTTTTTTACAAAGGGAAGGGGCGAGCCGGAGACCCCTGGAACCGGGCAGTGTCCCAACGCTGACAACAAAGGACTAATCTGCCCCCCAGTAATCTACCGAGGTGGCCAACGAAAATCTGCTCCAACCGGAAATCGAACTGGAGAGCATACCCAGTCAACCCCAGCGGGACCCAGTGAAAAGACAAACCTTAACCACTGAGCCAACTCCCGTTGGTTTGAGGAGTGTAATAGCTTCACCTTCAAGAATTGAACAAGAGAAATGATATTTTGACCGCAAAGTCGACCAGAAAGTGGATCAAATACACCACTCTCTCTACTCTACTATATGGAACCGGATACATACCCCTTTTTTATACAATAAAATTTTATATATTAATATTAATAAATAGTTTTATATTCAAAAAGTTAAAAACACAAAAAAATAAAAAATAGTTTCAACCCTCTATCGTCTCCACCCTCTCAGTACCACACTCAGTAGCTCAACCCAAACCCCAAAACCATCTCCACGCTCAACCCAAACCCCTCCACCCCGTCCTCCCTCCGTCGAAATCCTATTAAGATTCACAACAGAGAGAATCTGAGGAACTCATTCTCATTGAAAGAAGTTGAAGAATGAAAAATTACAACTGATTCCAATGATTGGATCAGAATTTATACAAAAGGGTAAAGTGAAAACCAACCTAACCAACTATCTAAACTAGAAATTGAAACTAGTTACAAAATATAGAAACTGATTAATTTACATCAATGATACAGCCCAATACATAAAACCAGTGAGGCCCAAGTGAAAGTGGAAGTTTGGCCCAATGGAGCTTAATACCCCCCCTCAAGGTGGAGAATAGATATCCAACATTCCCAGCTTGCCAATGAGGTCCGGAAACAGTGGTTTGTGCAGTGCCTTGGTGAGCATATCAGCAAGTTGCTCTTTTGAAGCAACATGGATGAGTTTGATGAAGCTGGTTTGAACATGTTCCCGAACAAAATGGCAGTCAATATCTATGTGTTTGGACCTCTCATTGCTAGTAGGATTACTAGCCATCTGGATTGCTGATTGACTGTCACTAAGGACCATAATACCGGAGGGAACAATGTGAAATGCACGTAACAATTGTTTGAGCCATAGAAGTTCTGAAGTAACAGTGGCAAGTGCCCTGTATTCT